>CM067167.1:264741786-264764286 GCA_034093135.1 Erigeron breviscapus
CAAGTACCAAAAAGGATTTCACACACATACAAAAGGGGTCAATAGTGTCAATACAAATACTAATTACCAAGAAGAAGAAAAACTATGGTCATGAACAGGTCAACGTCAATGTCAAATTAATCAATAATTTTTTATTTCTTTTACTAAATTTTCATCCCAAAAATCACACCAAACAAATGCAAACACCATTATATTATATGTATCTCACTCATGATTCAATCAATATATATATATCTATACTTATAGGTAAATTATATCAATCACATTTATAAAAGATAAAAAATCTTGTGAATAAAATGATTTTGTACCCACTTTCTAAAAATAGATTCAAAATGGAAAAGGAAACAAGATATTCGATTCTGGGGTGTCTTTATTCGAATCAAGTTTACTACTTTTATAGTATTTGTTTGCTTATTTGTTGTTGTTTTAAGGAAAGTAATGCTGATTCTTTCACTATATCAAGTTTTACTTATGGTAGAACTGTGCTCAGGCCTTATGATTGGCGCTATATTAGAGGTAATTAATGAAATGTTTAAATATTACTAATTATTATTATTATTGGGTTTGTTTTGTTTTTAATTGTTTGATTATGTATATGGTTTGTTATTTATGTTTGCTGGGTGGATAATTGGATTTGTGTAAGGGGGGGGGGGGGGGGGGGATTTCGACATCTGAATCACTTTTTAGAAAACCCGGGTTACACGAATTCTAATTTCGGATAATACAAATGTTGTGTTATATATTTTGGTAAAAAGTCAAGAACTTGGTTGCAGGATAGTTTCGTATTCGTGTTTGTATCTTGTATAGTTGTATGTATAGAATGCCCAAAATTCTGGAAGTGATGGGCAGTTGTAGCTCAAAAGTGGTTTTTCAGATTTTACAAACAGTTAGTAGAAGTTTTAGGCTAGTGGGTAGTATTATGCTCACTGATTAGCTTGGTCGCTTTTAGCTTTGTTGATGATTGAATTCAGTATACGCAATGTTCGCCAACATGAGTCAGCTCCATCTGATTTCATACTCACTGAAAATGCATTTCGAGGAGTGGTGCCGCTAGACCCCTTAAGCAGATGTGTCTCTCTTGGCCCCTGATATGGGTTTGGGATTCCAGTGGCTTATATGGATGTGCTGTGCAATCTGCACCTCTTGACCCACTCGTTTCCAAGTTCAACTTAAATCGGTCAATTATACTATAATTACTAGCAATGTCTCTTTGTTATTTATGTCTTGTGGATTGAGGTAAAATTTGGGAAGTTTCATGTGTAATAGGCTCAAGTTTGGGCCTTTTGAATTTGGGTAATCTTGCAAATGGTGATTAATATAGGGGTTAGTAACGTATTGATAAAATTTATCATCTTTGCAATTAATAAGGTTCTAGGTGTTGTTTTGACTTTTGACAATCATTTATATAGTGGGTCAAAGTCAAAACATGAGATTTTTTTAAGCTGAAATATTATAGTGTGGTTGATTTTTCCATGGATCCATCTGATTGATGGTGTAGCTCAATTGCAGGCTTGCAGCTATGTGATTATTGGAAAAAAATTTATGTGAACCGAGGTTTTAAAAACATAGTCATCATTTTAGGTTACATTTGATTGTGTATGATAGAAAATGAGCTGTTTAAGTTTCTTGATGGAGTTTTTTCTTAATTTATTATTCTCATTATTTAATCTGTATTTGATTGTGTATGATAGAAAATGAGCTGTCATTATGGCAAACATTTGTCGCACAATAACAGTATGTATCATACTGCTACTAGTTTGGGATAAAAGACTTATTGCTTGTGAGGTTAAGGGTTGTGCTTATTTGCTCATGACATGTATCATGTATGTGATTATAATCCATTATTGGCTAGTGCTATGATATATCAAAATGTCTAAAGATTCAGGTGTCACTTACTTGAATGTTACTTTGTAGCATGGAAAAACATTAACAACTAAAGATGAAGATTACTATTTATTTTTTTTATTGATAGTTTTTCTTGCTGGATTTTGATTGTCGTTTGTGTTTATTGATGCAGTTGACTTACCAACATGGTTCTCTTCGATGACTATATCTTTAGAGTCGGATGTAGACTTTGTAAGTATGATCGGCTATATTAGTATATTAGCAAAAGCACATACTTTGTGTGTCCCATATCCATTTGTATTACTTTATCTTTTGATTTCTTGCATACCATAAATATTAATGATTTGCAGGATAAAAATAGCATTATGATGGCAGATAAAAGTAATATACCGATGATTTGTGCTCGTGAAGGCAGTCCTCCTTTGCCCGATACATACAATACTTCTTTTATTGGTTTAGGTACATTAATCTTTTTAATTTCTTACCTTCTTGTACAGTCCAACTTTTGTGGAAGTTAATGCTCCATTTTTTTCATACGAATATCTCTTCATCCTTCTTTTTATGGGATCCCATTAAGCTCTGTTGATACTTTGATGTAGATTCTCTTAATATTTTATTGTTTGTTGTTTCAGTGTTGGATCCCATTTTAAATGGATCTTTGGCAGTAGAAGGTCTTCAGTTTGCCGAGAAATGTTATCATATGCAGAAAAATATTTTGATAAGACTAACGAACGAACAGGTCATTTTTTCTTTCTATATGTTTACATTTGGAGTTATAAACATATACACATACTTGGTTGGTAACTGAACATGATATAGTTATACAGATTTCTCCTGGAGTGTGGTATTTTGGTTTATTCAATGGCATTGGATCTACGAGGACTCAATCAAAGATGGTAAACAAATATTATCTTCCATGTTTCTAGCCGTTGTCATTCTGAGTTTTTTTTCCATCATTAGTAGTACTTATTGTACTCATATGCACGTAAATGTACTCATTGTACTCATATGCACGTAAATGAACTTATTGTACTCATATGCACGTAAATGTACTCATTGTACTCATATGCACGTAAATGAACTTATTGTACTCATATGCACGTAAATGTACTCATTGTACTCATATGCACGTAAATGAACTTATTGTACTCATTTGCACGTAAATGTACTCATTGTACTCATATGCACGTAAATGTACTCATTGTACTCATATGCACGTAAATGTACTCATTGTACTCATATGCACGTAAATGAACTTATTGTACTCATATGCACGTAAATGTACTCATTGTACTCATATGCACGTAAATGAACTTATTGTACTCATATGCACGTAAATGTACTCATTGTACTCATATGCACGTAAATGAACTTATTGTACTCATATGCACGTAAATGTACTCATTGTACTCATATGCACGTAAATGAACTCATTGTACTCAATTGCACGTAAATGTACTCATTGTACTCATATGCACGTAAATGTACTCATTGTACTCATATGCACGTAAATGAACTTATTGTACTCATATGCACGTAAATGAACTCATTGTACTCATATGCACGTAAATGAACTTATTGTACTCATATGCACGTAAATGTACTCATTGTACTCATATGCACGTAAATGAACTTATTGTACTCATATGCACGTAAATGAACTCATTGTACTCATATGCACGTAAATGAACTTATTGTACTCATATGCACGTAAATGTACTCATTGTACTCATATGCACGTAAATGCACTCATTGTACTCAATTGCACGTAAATGTACTCATTGTACTCATTTGCACGTAAATGTACTCATTGTACTCATATGCACGTAAATGTACTCATTGTACTCATATGCACGTAAATGAACTCATTGTACTCATTTGCACGTAAATGTACTCATTGTACTCATATGCACGTAAATGTACTCATTGTACTCATATGCACGTAAATGTACTCATTGTACTCATATGCACGTAAATGAACTTATTGTACTCATATGCACGTAAATGTACTCATTGTACTCATATGCACGTAAATGTACTCATTGTACTCATATGCACGTAAATGAACTTATTGTACTCATATGCACGTAAATGAACTTATTGTACTCATATGCACGTAAATGTACTCATTGTACTCATATGCACGTAAATGAACTCATTGTACTCAATTGCACGTAAATGTACTCATTGTACTCATATGAACGTAAATGCACTCATTGTACTCATATGCACGTAAATGTACTCATTGTACTCATTTGCACGTAAATGTACTCATTGTACTCATTTGCACGTAAATGTACTCATTGTACTCATATGCACGTAAATGTACTCATTGTACTCATTTGCACGTAAATGTACTCATTGTACTCATATGCACGTAAATGTACTCATTGTACTCATTTGCACGTAAATGTACTCATTGTACTCATATGCACGTAAATGTACTCATTGTACTCATATGCACGTAAATGAACTTATTGTACTCATATGCACGTAAATGTACTCATTGTACTCATATGCACGTAAATGAACTTATTGTACTCATATGCACGTAAATGTACTCATTGTACTCATATGCACGTAAATGAACTCATTGTACTCAATTGCACGTAAATGTACTCATTGTACTCATATGCACGTAAATGTACTCATTGTACTCATATGCACGTAAATGAACTTATTGTACTCATATGCACGTAAATGTACTCATTGTACTCATATGCACGTAAATGAACTTATTGTACTCATATGCACGTAAATGTACTCATTGTACTCATATGCACGTAAATGAACTTATTGTACTCATTTGCACGTAAATGTACTCATTGTACTCAATTGCACGTAAATGTACTCATTGTACTCATTTGCACGTAAATGTACTCATTGTACTCATATGCACGTAAATGTACTCATTGTACTCATTTGCACGTAAATGTACTCATTGTACTCATATGCACGTAAATGCACTCATTGTACTCAATTGCACGTAAATGTACTCATTGTACTCATTTGCACGTAAATGTACTCATTGTACTCATATGCACGTAAATGAACTTATTGTACTCATATGCACGTAAATGAACTCATTGTACTCATCCATGACCATCAATGTCCACACATAACCAAACATCATATGTATATACTTCATACGATACTACTTTTGAAAGGCCTTTGATGCTTATATATAGGGTCACCCGCAGCCTTCCCACCACATCTCCAACCTTTCAAAGGCATTACCGTCCTCCATATATACACAACTAACCTAAAACAACTCAAGTCACAATTTACAATGACCATACAACAAATCACAAAATTGCACATCAACAAAAATGTCACACAACATGTACGTCACAAAATAACATCAAGCACGAAGTACACTTTTCAGCCCGACTCTTAAAAGAGTAGGGGAGGCTACGAAAACTCACCTTGTCCGACAAAGAAGCTAGTATAAGATTACAAGCGAGTATTACGGTCCACACGTCCACAACCTATAATTATACATCAATATACCATAATGTCAACTCTAAAATCGTAAACAAGTTGGTTCTTTGGGTTTAAGTTGAGTCACGAACCCACAATTACGTTCTTAGCATTACCGAGTGTGAAACATAACACTTTGACTCGACATTTTTAGAAATGGACAAAGATTTACTCCAAATGGATGTTATCATAGAAAACTAGACTCTCACACGATTCCAACGATAGGTCATACGTCTAAAACGGACTTACGGTTCAAAAGTTATTGACGTTTGAAAATGTTCGACAAAACTAGTCCCTAACGGGCGTCACATAAGTGACGGCCGTTAACTCCATCACAACCCTTTTTACTGTAACGGCCATGTAAAAGGGCGTTACATATGTAACGGGCGTTACATATGTAACGGCCGTTACATGCCAAAAGCCTGCTCTTCCTTCTGCAGAATTCAGCAACCCAAACACGAACCAAACCCAACCCAAACGTCATTTTTGATCTAGAAGACGACTTGTGAAGTGTAAATACTCATTTTCAACCTCTAGGAACATATACAAACATAACCCATTCCACAAATTCGACCAAAACGTCACAAACACTCCCAAATCATTCAAACCCTAATTAAACCCTAGTTTGACCCAAAACAAGATTTAAGCCGATTTAGGACTTGTAAATGTTCAAGATGACTAGAAATGCATAAACAAACATAATTAGGTACAAATAAGATGAATTAGACTTACCAAAACTTCCACTAGCAATCAAACCCGATTTTGACCTAAATGAAGCTTTTTCTTGCACTTGAAGACTTGGATTTTGGTATGATGCTAGAATGATAATAAGGATGATGATTTTGTTATTAATCCTCTAGAAACAACATTAAATGAACTAGAAATTTGAGAGAGAAAGATTGAGAGTATGAGCATTTAGTGAGAGAGAGGAAAGGATGAATGGATGGGTGGAAGAAATGAGTGAAGGAAGGAGGATAGGGTTTGTTTTACTTGGGTGGGTCATGGGTTTGGGTATAACCCATGGATAGGATCCATATCATTTACTAGTTTAAATTAGATGTTATTTAAGTAAAAGTCGATTTGCACTAACAAATGGTCTCAACTTGCACATAAGTCTCTAATTGTACAATAAATTGACCCATATGAACACATTGCACTTAAATGAACCTTAAATTGCACTTGATCATATATTGATTAATCAAAAACTTAGGAAACGTACCCATAGTCAAAAGTCGAAATGCACGGTTGTTACATTTCTTCCATTTCCTTTATCAAAGATTTTCTGCTGATAAGATATTATGCAGCAAATCAATTCCACAAGACTCTATGCTCAAACTGAATCAACAAAAACACATTTTTTCACTTTGAAACCATTTATTATCGTATGCTCTTTTTATATATTGCACAAATTGTACAAAAAATAGAACATGTAAAAAATAAACAATATCTAGCATTATTATAGGATTGATCGTAGGGGTTTAGGCTTGAATATCTTTTTAGCTTCGTTCACTATCTCTTGTATAAATAACTCATGAATTATTCAGCAAGACATATTGCCAAAAATGTCCTAGTTTGATATTATTTATGCCGTCTGTTTTGATTTGACCCTTTTGAGATAAAAGATAACCAAATTCACCAATCCATAAGTAAATGGCTCAGATTGCCAACTCTGCCGATTATCACCATTCAGGAAGCTACAACGCGGCACATAAACTGTTCAAAAATAAATCATTTTGATCATAGAACTTATTATAAGGAGGGTATTTCTCTTTTTTAGCTGTAAAATTTTAGCAAATAAATGATGAATATTTTCCATAATAACCATGTCTTGGTCCTCCCATTGCAGATAAATCGTGGTTCGGGGTATTCTTTTAGTGGAAATGTGAGCGTTGATGGTTGTTCGAACCCATCCAGCTCTGGGCAATTCTGTAACCAAACAATCGATCATGTTTCATGTGCTGACCAAAATTCGACGCAAGGAGTCATTACTTGTAAAAATGATGGTACACGTTCTTGCATTCGTGGCAACGAATCAAAACTCTACTCTTTGGACTTGTTGGCCGTCTCGGAAGAGATCATTATATCAGCAACCAATATCATATTTAACCAAACTCGATCAAATGGTGCAAGTAACGATAGTAATATTACATTGATGTGTTATGCTCGACATGGTGGCATATCATCATCATTGACTCATGATTATTCTGGTAATATCAATAATGAACCTTTGGTTATACGATCCCCGAAGGTTGGTCGGTGGTATATTACCATTATGCCCCTCAACCTCTCAAACGGAATAGTGGGGAGCATGAATGTATGCTATACATTTGAGTGGAAGTTGCTTCGTTGTCCAATGGATAAGGCTGGATTGAATTGTACCTCAGAAAGGTACATGCTTCAGGTTGGTGAACATGTCTTAATCAGGTCATTTAAACACGAGAGTCACATCATTAAATAATATAGTTGATGTTCATTGACACTGGATTCTGCGTGTTAGAAGTATAAAACCTCTTAAACCAGTCTATGAAAGACAAAATTATGTTGATTCAACCATCTCTTTCTCAACTTGACTACTTGAATCATCTATTTTGAATTTATTATTGAAACATAAAGTTCTGTAATCATATTTGATAGTTGAGACACCAATCCTTTATAAAGTTTTTTGGAATTTGGACAAAAGAGTTTCTGGTCAATCCAAAGTTTGTCTGTTTTGACCTGTTAACCAACCCCCCCGATACACCCATTTTGCCACCTCTAAAACTCATTGGCCTTTTTCTCTCCTTGCATTAATGTGATAGATTAGCATTTATGTTTTGTCGGCCTCCTTTTATGTGATAAGCATTCTCATTCCTTGAGGGGAAATGAAGATGGGCCACACATCTAATTTCCATGGTCATTTGTTCTCATAATTTATTCTTACAGAAGATGGATGGAATATGCAGACAATTCTGAGGAGGAGTCCCTCTGTACCTTTTGAATCATATTATTTACCCATCAGCGATAAAGTTTCTTCAAATTCTCCGAATTTCCTTCTTGAACCCCTCCTTAGCAACTCGTCACTTGGTCAAAAGCCATCTCAAAATTTCGGTTGGACTTATTTTCAAGTAGACATTCCCGAGGGTGCATCCGGAGGAAGTATTCATATTCGATTGAATTCAGATACAAAGATAAATAGCCAAATCTATGCATCATATGGTGGACAACCAGCTGAAGATAAATGGGATTATTTCTACGCAAACTCTACTAGTAATAGCAATGGTTCTATGTTCTTTAAACTGTATACTTCGGATGAGAACACAATTAGTTTTTATATCCTGTATGTCAGAGGAGGAACATGGAGTTTTGGTGTAAAACATTTGCCTTCTGCTGGTAATGCCTCGGAGAGTCAGACTCAAAGTCAAACTACCATGTCTATTTCAATTGAAAGATGCCCGAGAAGGTGCTCGTCTCATGGATCATGTCAAAATGTTGTGGATATGAGTGGTTTGTCTCTGTACAGGTATTTATGTGCTCAATTTTATAAATTTTGATAATCAGGAGGGAGAAGATGGTACTATATTTGGCAATTTCAACCCCATTTACTAATGAATAGGTCAAGTTGGGTTCTGTTATATAACTGCCGAGTCAAATGGTTAAAGTAAATTTCTTTAAATGGTCTGAACAGGGCCAATGGGTTAAAAATCGCCCAAATTTTAATTTTATAAATGTATACATCTTCCTAAATTTATTTAAAAGGTACATCACCACTGTAATTATGTAGTTTTTGTATTCATATTCAACTCATTATTTATATATGAAGTTCTCAAAAATGACAACGAAAAGGTTTTTAGGTCAGCACAATCTGACCTATTTCAAACAGTAAAATTTACCCTTTCTGTACGGTATATCTGACCCTAGCATTTTGCCAACTCTAGTTGACAGCTGCTTAGATTCTGACTTGTTGCTATATTTATGTCAGCTACTGCTCATGTGATCGGAACCATGGTGGATTTGACTGCAGTGTTGAAATCGTCTCACATCAAGGTAGACTTATCTTTGTCCATTCATAAGGTCAAGAAATTTTGGAGCTATAAATAAGTGCGAAAATACCTTACATTTCAGTATTGACCAAGTTTTTTATGCTGCACACACGCTATCGTAGAGGGTAATCTTTCTGATATCTATTAATGGACATTTAATGTGGGATGGAAGTGGTTTTACTATGTGTGTATGGTGTTTTTTTAGCCATTTAAGCACCACTGTTACTTGTTAGGATAGACAATCATACAAATACGAGAACAATTCAAGTGTTGAACACAATATATAAGTGGTTTAACAGTCATACATTTATTATGTAAGCATTGATATTGTGTTTAAGAATCATGCAATACCTTGTAGGGCATATATGGCAATCAGTCTCACTAATTGCATCAAATGCTGCATTTGTGTTTCCGGCTTATTGGGCTCTCCGGCAGAAGGTACGAATTTGTCTGAGTTTTAAAAGTAAAAGAAATCTATAGTTCATGTTTGAAATTACTGCTAGTTTCATCACTTTTCTAAGATCCGGATTATTATACTTTTGGCCTTCATCTTTACAAATATAGTTTCTCTTTGCTTACTTGTTTCAAGGGTTATCTGGATAGCTCTCATAATAGCTAAACAGTTTCCAGAAACTATGCTAGAAGTTATTCATTCCAATATTTCCTTACAAGTCCTAAAGTGTCACTAACAAGTATTGAATCTCCAGTTGAAAGTTGCAGTGATTTTTTTTTCTAAATGTCAATCTTGAGCATATAATATTTTTCTTGCAGGCATTTGCTGAGTGGGTGTTATACACATCAAGTGGAATTTCAAGTGGGTTGTATCATGCATGTGATGTCGGCACATGGTGTGCTTTATCTTTCCATGTGTTGCAGGTGCAGTCTTTTTTTGTTTTATATAGTTCGCGGTCTCTAATGTTTTATGAAGATGTTGACATTTTTTTGGTGTCATTCTGCAGTTCATGGACTTTTGGCTTTCGTTCATGGCAGTGGTTAGCACTTTTGTATACTTAGCTGATATTGATGAAGGGTCAAAAAGGACAATTCATACTGTTGTCGCCATTCTTACAGCCCTTATGGCTGAAACCGGAGCCACTAGGTAAGCTTGAATTGCTTTATGGGTTTTTTAAATGTTCACCAAGAGTTATTGTTTTACTTCTTAAAATGATTTATCATGCTTGCATTTTCACAGATCCTCCAACATTATTCTTGTTATAGCAATTGGAGTAACAGGTCTTTTTGTCGGCTTTATGATTGAGTTTTTTAGGCATTATAGGCGATTTTCGTTTTCAGCAGAATTTTTCCTAAATCTGCTTCGTAGGTGAGCTTCTCTCTTTATATCCAGTTCAGCGATATTCATGCTCATTAATCAATATAATAGTCTTGTTAAAAAAAAATATATAGTATTTCCAGTTTTCAAGAATCAGACATTTTGACTTTTAGAGTCAAAGCTAGTAGATTTCAGATTCAAGATGTAGGTTTTTTTTTTCCTAAAAAATGAAAACAAAATATTCGAGCCAGCATTCTTCATTTTTGGTGCATTTTTGATAATGGAACTGAATGCGGGTGATCAACTTTTCACCTGCGCTCTAAGGTTCAATACAAGGTCAATGTTTAAAATCAGCCTATCTCATTTTTCAGGTGGCAAACAATTATAGAATGGTGTCGCAATCTCATAAAAACAACTCTTAGACGTTTTCGGTGGTTTTTTGTGCTTGCCGGATTCAGCGTGTTGGCGATGGCTGCCATAAGCTGGCACCTAGAATCAACCAGTAGTTATTGGTTCTGGCACAGGTTAGTTTATGCCTACCTCTCGAGTTATTGCATTTTACCTCTTTGTATTTTCTCGCTAATACACCATGGGCGTCAATGGCGAGTTTATATCATGGTGATTAACGTTGCGAGAATGACTGGAAGTACACACCAATATTTCAATTTACATAATCTCTATTTGCCTCGATTTTTAATGTTTTGATCTTACAACTTGGTCTGCAGTATGTGGCATGTATCGATATACACTTCTTCCTTCTTTTTCCTCTGCTCAAAAGTAAATGCCATTGGTTGTGCAAATCAAGAGCCCGTAAACACTAATTATGAGTTGACTCGACAAGACTCCCTCTCGAGAAGTCAAGACCAACCAGAAAATGGCCAAGTTAGGTAGGTTTATATTTCTCAGAGTTTTGTGATTTTTCACTGGGATGTTGTTGTACGAGGTGAGCTAGAAATGTAAATGTGTAGGCTCATAGAACTTTGTTACAGTAGCAACAATTCTTATTAAGTTATTATCATGGGGTTGAGGTATGTAAATCAGTGGGGTCTATTGAATTCATGAGTTACGAGGAATTGGAGATCTGAGGTTCAAACCTAAGCCAGACACAAGAAGCAGAAAATTTACAAACTTTTGTGGCATGCCGATCTCCCTTTAGGAGAGCTTTACCGTGTTCAAGTTGAGTAGCTGGTCAAACGCAACAATGCAAGATTGATGATAGAATTGTGCTAAACCCCTGCATTTTGAATGACTCAAAGCTGCCTTTTTGCGTTGAAATAGCAATTTCTGAATACACACAAAGTCTAAGCTTCACCAAGCTGCCCTAAATTGATCAAAGTGACATTTCAACATTGACAAAAGTTACATGTCACCCTAAATGAAGATGATTTACCTTCTGGGCTAATTAAACTCTTCCCAAATCTTTATTTAAAACAATCTCAAAAACTGCTCAATGTAAGATATAAAATATAATTTTCTGAGCCAGTAAATCACTATATAGATGTAATAAAAGAAAATTGGCAAATCAGTATAAAATACAAATTTAATGACCATGAATTCATGTACAAAAGCCTGTCCTCTAACATACAACACTACACAATATATAAATGTTGAAAAGGTAAAATAAAAATCCAATTTACAAATTTTTGTTTTTGTTGATGTATGTACCTCAATCAAGCCTTGACAAAAATAGACATTCAGAAACATTTGTATCACATAAGTTTCTATCATCTTTTGTTATTTTTTTGGTGGAATCTAAGACGGGACTCACAAATTCAAAACAACAAACCCATGAATGTTCGCCTCCTCGTAATGAAGAGTGACAATGTAACACAATGGTCAAAGTAACAAATCTTTGTAGTCCTTTCGGATGTTCCACAAAACCTCAGCACATCTTCTCATGGTCGGTCTGTTTTGTCGATGAGAGGCAACACATTGTAAAGCCAGTTCTAGGATCTTCTCGAGAGCCAAACCATTGGCATCCGATTTTTCAAGGTTTGGATCCAATACCGAAATTGCAAGACCATCTGCAAACTTCTTCATTGCCTGTAATTTCCACAAATGAAAATGAGAAACAATAGTATCAAAGAAATGGCAAATTTTTAGCCTTTATAAGCACATACCCATTTAGCAGTTACACGCTCGCTAAGTTCCCTTTTGGCTTCAATAGGCCTACGACCAGTTACTAGCTCAACAAGCAATATACCAAATGAATAAACGTCACTCTTTTCTGTAAGTTGATACGTTCTGAGGTATTCAGGATCTAAATAGCCTGCAGTCCCTTTAACCTGAGTCGAGACATGGGTCTGTCCCAACTCTGCATCAGCTGCTAGTCGTGCAAAACCAAAGTCAGCAACCTTGGCTCTTAGTTTTTCAGTGAGCAGGATATTTGAAGACTTGATATCTCTGTGTATGATAGGATGATCTGCATTCACGTTATGATGATTAAAATCATCGCTTAGTAAACTTTGTATAATATTGTTCATTCTGGTTAGGCAAAGATCACCTGTATAAGTATGCAGGTAAGTGATGGCATGTGCTACATCTATAGCGATATCCAAACGAGAGGCAAGACTAAGAAAATTTCCGTTTAAACCTGCATTTGTTAATATGCTTTATTAATATGAAAGTTTAAACTGTCATTGCCTGATAAAATTAAGCGAGCGATCACTTTTTTTTCTTCCTCATTTATTCTTGAACTGTTTTAAGCCTTAAAGAACATTTGTAAGTGTTGAACTCATAGATGTTAAGTTATATTCAATGTTGATTGTTTAAAGTTTCTCAAAAACAGAACTGTGAATTTGAGTAATTCTTTTTAAGGACAGATATAAGTATCTTCTCTGATGCAAGTAAAAAACCACTTACATTCTAAATGTTCTCGAAGCGTTCCATTAGAAATGTATTCCACAACAATGATTCTTTCATCTCCATGATGCAAGTACCCGTAACATTTCACGAGATTCAAATGCTCGACCTTTGTTAACGTCTGGACTTCACTCTGGAACTCGCGACCTAGATTCTTGTCGTATATACTCTGCACATAAATATCAAATACAAGCAACGTCTCAATAATAAAACTAAGACCACAATTATATTTTTTATATCAGATGAGTGCTATTGGACACACTCTAGATAGGTTTTGTGTTGTAGTATAATCTGACCTTTTTGGCACGTTTCACGGCTACAAGGGTTCCGTCTTGAAGCTGACCTTTATACACTGCCCCAAAACCGCCTTGTCCTACTTTAAGAGCAGGGGAGAAGTTCTTTGTTGCCTTGTGAATTTCTGCCATAGTGAACTTTGTACTTCCAGGTTCTCTATTGTGTGTTGAATCATTCCGCGTTGTGTATATACCACGAGGTGCGGCTCTCTTCTTTCCTTCCGTAGAATCAGAAGCCTCTATGAAAATCAAACCGTTTGAATCATAAGCTCTGAAATTTCAAAAACTCATCATACGTAGCAAGTTTGCTAGTTTGCGGTAAGCAAGAGCATGCTTCTATGGTTGTATACGAGTGTCAATGAGCTTATGACAAGAAGAAAACAAAGTTGCTACATTTACAAACAGATTCTCAAACATATTTTTATATGCCACTAAGCATAACATCTTTCCCCCCTACTTTTTCTAATCTTTATAAATTGGACCATCTCACACACCATACATGTTAGTAAAATATATGTTCGTAAATGTAGCATTTTGTTCATTATACTTATTTACGTATACAAAAATTAATAACAAATAAAAGAGGGAAATGATTGACAGGCCTCCTTCAAATATGGTGATGAGATCAATGGCAAGGAAAGAAAAGAATGATACTCAACATGTCAAAAATCCAATGCATTAGAATTTCCTTAGAAATATTTTTTAGGTCTATTTATCATTACACATAAAATAAACCTTGCAAAAAAGGAAAGAATACATGATTTAAATGGTTGGATTGATGTATATGATCACACTTAATTCACATCAAAGTTTTTCTATTTCTGTGTAAAACAAAGGTTAATTAGAGAAATATCAATGTTATTTGTCTAACATGTCCTCTGGTCACACATAAGGTGCAATTAATGCGCCAAATGCAATAATGCACAGGCGCACATAATTAATTGCACCTTGTGTGTGCCCATAAAGAATATATTAGATAATCTCTTTGACAAATACATTGGGTCCGCCCTGCAATTCTAATGTTTGTTCCAAGGGAAGCATGACCCGACAAATGTGGGTCTCGGGAACCTAAAGGCGACACACCGTACTTGCAGTTTGCTATCAGTCAACGGTACTCAACAGTACTTGAACTATTCCTAGTAGTACATTTTGAGACCTCAAGAATTCTGAAACATTGTGGTTTTTTTTAATATAGACCCTCAAGTGTCTGCTACCAGCCATCCTAGTGCAGGGCATGGATACACCCTTACATTTGATCTACCAAAAACTTCAGGTATCCGTTCATTAATACTTTCTTTTTGACAATAGTAAATGTTTCAGATTAAAAGAATTGTCAATATCCAACAAAGTATTCAAAACCTTGTGCTACAAAGAGTAACAAGTGCATAAGAAAATGTATTAAAATTCTCTAGTTCAGGTATTTGTGTGTGTCATACTATTAAAACATATATTGAATGTATCAAACTTCCAATTCCTATCTAAAAAACTAAGGTAAAGTAACCCCAATGCCATCTTTCACGGATTATGGGTCCCAATACCGTCTTTGACGGTGTATGGAGGAGGTTGAGATGTAGACAGCCTTACCCCAACCAAAGATAGAGAAGTTGCTTCCATGTTCTACCAAATGTAGAAAAGGACCTCTAGCCTTGCTGGGCATGAGGATCGAACCCTTACCTCTGTTTCCAAAGGCAAGGGCTTTAACCACTTGATCCAACCCAGTTGTATCATATGTGTTTTTGGCATGTTATAACTCGTAAAGCGATGGCGGTTTTGACTATGTGAACATGACAACTTATATGAATTTCATATGAGTGAAAATACTTATCACTTAATGAAAAGGTAACCAAGTAATACACATATAAATAAACTTTTTTAAAAGTTCAATAGTCAATACCGCAGAATAAAACAAGTTTTATACTCATATCTTAGGGTTTAGTATCTATAAATGTAATCAACTATGGACGAATGTCTTTAGTGTAAAAAAATTACACTTGTGCCCATTGTATGTAATAAACCTTCGAATCATGTGCATTATATGTATTTGGGTATATGTGTTAACCATATAAGCTGCCATTTGTAAGTTTTTTATTGGTCGGATACATAAAATGCACAAGATTTGAAAGTTCATTAAATACAATGAACACAACTTTAGTCACACTATAGACGTTCGTCCATAGTTAGTTACATTCACATAGATATCAGCGCCTGTTCAATACTCAATAGCAAAATAAAACAAGTTTGGTAAATTTTCACCATCTATCCTAAAAAAATTAACACCAGACAAGTCATAACATAATGACAATAGATCTCATCATTTATGTGATAACTTTACCCTTTCAACAAGGCCGCGTGAATGATAGTACAAAATAGGCCCCTCGTGTAATGTCAGAGTTGGTTGTAACAGAGCCCGATTAAGATAACCGACTATCTTGAGGGCGTGTTCCATTAGACGTTTAAAAAAAACACATACTTACCATAATATATGATATTAACTTCAAAAACACCTCTTCTTTTTGTATAAGCTAAAGTTTTTATCTTATAAAAAAAAACCAACAATTTATCCTTACACATCTAATAACATATGTTTGTTGCCTGTCCTAATCGATATAAGAGAAAAAATTTCAAATAACAACATTTGTTATCTACGAATCATTATTTTTGTTACATCATATAAAAAAAGAGTAATTATAATAACAATTTAGTACTTATCAAAATAAAAATATATGTTATAATAGTTATAAAAAATAACCTGAAGTTGAGCTGAATGCATCAGACCCACCAAACGCCGACGAGCTATGATGATGTGTTTCATCTTCCGGCGGAGTAAAACACGACACAAAAACTCCGGCAACCGATTTTGCGGCAACTTTGACTCTGTTCCGGCGACCAGTTGACTTTTCCGATGAGTTTGTAGAAGAATATGAACTTGGTGACGGTGAAGAAGGAGGGTAACTAAACTGGTCAGGTCTATGCATGCCGGATTTATCTTTCCGGCTAAGTATGTATATATATATATATTGTATGTATATGTATATGTTTGTGTGTGAGAGAGAAAGAGGGAGATAAATGGCGGGGAGGTGTAATAAAATTATATGGATATGCGAAGACTTTGATTTTTATGTGAAAATGGTGGGTGTGATTACCGTGCGCTATATAATTGGCCACTTGGTATTTATTGTGTTCCAACGACTAATGATTTAATTTGATTATTTGTTGAAATTTTATCCGAAAATTATGATTGAAGAAAGTAAAATGGTTTTCATAGAAGTGTTATCAGTGAAACTCTTTTATAAAACTAAAAAATTGCTGGCGCTATAGGCAATTGGTGATGGTGAAAGCGACGAGCAATATTTGATTAAAAACTTGATCGAAGAACCAGCGTTTATTGAAGAAGCTATAGAGTCGATTACAAAAAGGGTAGTGTAGTTGTTTTGAGACTTAAGAGTAGATGATGTAAATTAATTGCATTAAGATATTATATATATATTTCAAGTAGATATTATAGGTAATTTTTAAAATAGTGAATAGAAATAACAGACATTTCAGTGTTATAACTATTTAATTAAAAAAAAACAAATGGTATACATAAATTAAATAGTACGAGTTAAATCTGAGACAAAAGAAGTAGTTACAGTTTAAATTTTGTTATTTGCATGTTTCATTTTAGGAAAATGATAATGACTGTCACTAATAACTTATTACATGTTTAAAAACTTGTACATTATATATTAAAAATCGTCCCCTGAATTTTCTAATAGCAAGGTACAAATTTTAATGTACCCAATTAGTTTTTATTGACATGCTGTCCTTAACAAAACCCTTCATTTTATTATCATCATATCATATGTCTTTGTTGATTCAATTAATATAGTATGTCTTTGTTACTAGACTAGAAGATCTTGAGAACTCTGAATCAACATTTATTAAAAGATGACCCTCACATTTTCGGAAATTTAGTGTCAACTGTCAAAACACTTATACTTCTCAAAATATCAAATATTATCCAAATTTTGAAGCATTGTTGATAATTTAGACAGCAAAACTATATAAAGAACATTATGCCTAATTATAGGATGGCTGCTACTTTACCTAGTCAAGCATCTTGTGACATGAGAGACCGTCTTATATATATGGAGACTTGCGATTCAATATGTTGAAATTCTAGTTCAAAGCAAGTCAATTAATTTGAATTTCGATAAATTTTTCTTCAATGTAGACTGCACGAGTACACGAACAGAGCACATTGATCGAGTCTATATGAGTCGGTATACAATGGATATTATCTTGAGTCGTAAGAGTTGAATTGATGCCCAAGTTTGTACAAGCTTGTACGAGTCATGGGGAACCAAGTTTGTCCAAATCAATTCACAATTTGGATTTATACAAACCTAAATATACATGAATGTCAAGTCTATTTGAACAAGGGTCAACCTTTAGAAGAAGAGCTACGCACACATATCAAAAGCCTCACAATACCTAAAGGATATAGTTGTCTTTTCACCATAACGACGCGACAATGCATTGTTGGTCAAATTTGGGGGTTGTTTCCATAATATGGAGCCCCCTTAACATAAAGCCAACATATTGGTCCACAGTGAAAATTCTCACCAAGTTCAATTCAATCAAATTGGTATTGCATCCAATGGCAAAAAGGGTCACGTTTCATAATGTATCAATAACAATCACTTACCCTCAAATTAAAACCTATTGAGTTTATGGAGATGTTATTTTATCCACATACATATATAGTCATATAGAGACTTGATTGGAAATCACACGATGACTTCACTCTTCACAGAATGCAAATTTTGTCGTCGTTGCTAAAAATATAATAGATTTCATTACTTGATATATCACATACGTCAACATCGTTGAAGGTGTATTATAATTATGAAAGTAGTTATATATATTATCATTGTTACTTGGAGTTTTTGTGGGTCCTAAAACAAATCGCTAACAGATCGATATAGTCTTTGACTTATAACTCAACAAAAACTTATTCCATTACACATAAAAATCAATACATTGTCGAATAAAAATGAAATAAAAATGAAACAAAAACTAATTCCATAACCAACCAAACTTTATACCAAATTAAATCAAGATATTACCTAAAATTCCATGTAATAAAAATATATGAATCATCTTTAATATATATTAAAACAAAACCTTTAATTCAAATTTGAAAAAGTGTGAGCCATTGATTACATTTTAATTTTTATTTTCCACCATTAGATTTCCTTGATGACATCATCATTGACCCAAGAATTGGTCAAGAACATTTTTAGTCCTCATACTTTACTTATTACAATTTACTTTTATTTATTTTAGTTTAGTAAATGGCCTAATTAAATACCACTCAATAACTTTATTAACCAAATCTTTATAATAATGGTACTCCTTATTCTTTAATGTTATAACTTATAAAAAAAATCATTTATTTATATAATATATATTATATTTTCATGCATACAAAGTTTTATATATTGTACATTTCTATTTCTAATGTCGTATAATTGAATATTTGACAAAATTTCAATTTAAAATGGGTTGATAAATTGAATATGATATTTAAGTTTTGATAGATTTACTATATGCTTATTTATTTGTTGATAACCTATACCATTTACTTCGTTAATTACCCTTTGATAAAGAATCTTAGTTGTATGAATTTTTATTTAATTTAACTATGATTTTTATATTGTTACGAGAAATTTTACATTTTATTTCCATTAATAACGTTTTATTTCAACAACACTACAAATATTTTTCAAAAATCTTTATATTACATGGTTTTTTGATGTGATTGCTTAATTACATGAATTAAAATAACATATTTGGTACCCTTGATAAGAGTAACAGTATAGTTACAACTTAGTGTTAATAAAATTATTTCTTTAATATTTCATATAATTTAGTTTTATGGTTAAAAACATGATTTGTTAACATTTTTCTTTGACAATGAATATGGTATTATAATTGTTGTTCAAAAGTATGTAAATATCTATTTAGATGTTAATCGTTTTCAAATATTAAAAGTTCTTTATGCAAAAAACAATATACAAATCTCGCGTGTTATGCGGGTTATAAGCTAGTTGTAAGTCTCAACTCAATAGATGGTACTACCTGAAGACACCTCAATGTCGATGGTGGAGTTACTTTGCAATATATGCTCTGAACTGGAGACGACCAGTTACAGAGAGTATATACCAAGTTCTAGATAGATTACTTATTAAGTGACAATAAGTAAAGAACAATGCAATAATACAAATAACTTGTAAAGTAAATTGGTGAGACAATATGTAATTTTCAAGTGTAATTTATTTATTAATGTTAAATAAATTACAAGGTTGTTGCGGAACCAAGATAATACAATAATGTAAATATCCTAACAACCTATGAACTACAATTGATCTACACTTGGAATTTCTCAAGACAATCGAAACACTTAAAGTTGTGAAATGTTCCTTTTTACGATTGAGAGAATATTGCACAAGTTCACCAAGAATATTGCAGGTATGCAAAGTGTGAATTCTATCGAAGAGTATTCGAAGAAGTAATATTCTTGTTGTGCAATGACTTGTATTTATAGGCAAAGTTAACATTGGGATGTTAACTTTAGCCGTACAAATGTGGTTGAGATCATTTAAGGAATAGCATTTAATTCCTTAAAAAGCAGTGTAAAGTTGCAGTATAAAGCAACTTTACTCAACCAGCTTTATGTACCTTTTATTACTTAAATAATAAGATAAATCTTATTATCCGTGTAAAAGCACATAAAGCATAAAAGTCAATTCCTCGTAATCAGTGTAAAGCTTTGTAAGAGCTTTTCACTGATGGTCTCCAGTTTGTAACTGACTAGAATGTCAACTGGGCTTCGCTGTCATTGTCATTCTCTATCTTCCACTTGTTGTCTTCGACTTCAACTGGAAGGATTCTTCAACTGGTCAGTTCTCAACTGGAGGAAGTCTTCAGTTGCGTTGACTGTACGGTGCAACTGGACTTCAATATATTTCTGGACAAATCATCTGGGTCTCCAGGTGCAACTGGAGACTGGCCAGTTTACCAATAAACTGGTCCTAACACTAGTTACTAATGATTACTCATCTGATACACATGTTTATCGACTTCAATTCGTCGTATAGTGCGGACTTCACTTTAGCGTAATATAAAAATGTAAGAATGTACACATTGTCGAATATTACAAAGAGTTTAGGAATAGTTGACTTTCACTAAGTCATAAATATTTGATTTTAATTAAAATTAAATTAGAATATTAGTTGGTTGGTTCACTTTATTTAACTAAGGTTTAATGGTTGAGGTATTTTAGTTAGACATTTGTATTATAAAAAGTTAAAAGATTATGAAAATGTTAAAAAACGCTTTACAAAGATTATTGATGTTACGAGGAAAGATAAATATAGTACAAGCAATCCAAAAAGTACAAAAGTACAAGGTTCTTCCTCCTTCTCCGGCCAGCAGCCGCCACCTGCTTCTTCTCCGGCGAGACTGCCGCCGCCAGCCACCACCTCCTTCTTCTCCGACGAGACAACCACCGCCACCACCATCATCTCCGACCACCCCAACCACGGCGCCGGCAGCAAGGGCTTTGCCCGTACCGTATCAAACCGTCACCATCTCTTGGATCGCCGCCCATCAAATCCATACGATTCTCATATGCGTCCCTTGACAACCAGTTTAGAACGGATGAGGGCAACGCCCGTACCGTATCCACCCGAAAACAAACCTGATTCTCGCCGGAAAAGTCGCCGGAGATGTCGCCGGAGGTGATGGCGGTGGTTGTCTTGCCGGAGAAGAAAGAAGAAGGTGGTGGTTGGCGGCGGCAGTCTCGCCGGAGAAGGAGGAAGAACCTTGTACTTTTGTACTTTTTGGATTGCTTGTACTATAAATAACTCACCCCTTGATATTATATCACATATTTAATTAATTATTTCTGTTCTCAGGTTATGAGAAATACAAATTAGTTGTATAGAAACAAAAGTTATGGATATATCTTTTTCTTTTGAATAATGACCCAAACTTTAGATGAACTGTAAATATCGTGTGAGTGTGCCTACCAATCGATCTCAGCACTAATATGCATCCATGATGCATTATATGCATAACTTCAAAAATTTTAATCTATTGAATTAATGCTTTAAAATTCTGGCACAATATTCTTTAATTAGATCGCCATATAAACCCTGACCCGCGGTCCTTTGGTGTTGGACCCAATTGATCCTTGCCCAATAACACTACCAAAGGATGGTTGAAGAAGTCATATCCCAAGTTGGTAAAATTTTGGGATTCTTACATGCCACTTCAATCAATATATGAAAGTTTGGTTGCCATATCACAGTCAAAATAGATGTAGGGACCCACATGAGATCGATCAGTGCATTAACGGTGATAGGGAAGACCCGGCCCATAACCCACTAACACTAGGCCCAATTCAGAAGTGGGTTACTTTGGCCCAATTGGATCCACCAGACACTTAGTTGATGTTGAAGCCCCCACGTTTTATTATCTGTTTTATTTTCTAGTTCCAGTTTATTTTATTTTATTTCTTTGTTTGAAATTGTCAAAGCAGTGAGTTGAAAATTCCACAAGTGTAGGAAACGTGGGAGTTAGTGTGTTAGCAGTTATTTCTTTCTTTCTTTATGTACTGGAAAATGAGAAATGAGAAAGCAGTTTTTGAGTTTTCTAAATTTTATTCTCTGCAGCCAGAGGG
>CM067167.1:264769286-264891786 GCA_034093135.1 Erigeron breviscapus
TTTGAATCCTGTCAAACCGGCTGAATTACCTTGACACTATATTTTGGTCAGGGTACCAAAAAGGTACATGGGCTTAAGAGGTTCCCATCAATTACCTTTTTTTATGTTTTGAAATAAAACTATATTTCGTGAACAGGGTGGACTTGTAGCTTAGTTTACCCTTATAACATAGTTCTACCTATGCAGCTATGCTTACTAGACTCCCGTGACTAGGATTAATAAAAGGTTCACAATGATTTTAATGTTTGTCCATACGTATCATAATCATTGTTTCTATAAATCTCCGGTATTACTTCTTAATATTTTTTTGCCAATGGGGTTGATGACCCATTTATAAAGTCTTTGACCTAGAAGTATTCCAGCAAGGTTCAAATCTCACTTTTTACGTTCTTAGGGGTATGTATATTATTGGGTGGTTTTCGAGAATCTTGGTTACATCCCAAGTACATCCGTGTAATTAGTAATAGTACTAGAATAGTTTCTCACAAAAGAAACATCAACAAATTAAAGGTAGCCATAAAAAATAGTATCGATCATCTAATCTTGAAAATATAAATCAAAGTTATGTATCCACGAGAAACATACAAAAAAGGAAAAGAACACATTATTAAAGAATAAGAATTCAAAAAATTAATCCTAAAAACAGAGGCATGCATGATGTGGCATATATATATAGAAATCTGCAACCTCAACCGTCTTAACCACCACCGCGCGCAACCGCCGCCACTATACATATATGAGATCGAAGCAATATTATATAATTACGTAGCAACTACTGCAGGCCGCTGCTGCTGAAGAACATTAACAACCGGTTTTGGTAGTTGTATTTCGCCAAATTCGTAAGTAAGTTTTACATGCCCTTGATCTTCGCCATAACGTAGTAAATCAAACTGCTCGGATATGCCTTGTTTTGTTGCAAGGGATTTTACTAAAGCGGAGATAAGAGTTATGTCTAAAGTTCGGTATTGAGTCATGAATTCCATGATTTATGATTATGTTATGATGATCAATCGATCGATCATGTATGAATATATATAAGGAAATATTGTGCGTAATAACCGACCTAGAGGGTTACGTATATGGCAATATGGCATTAATTGATTAAAAGTATATTTCCTTATAAACCAATTTGACCTTTAAACACAAGTGGGCATACGTAGTAGTATAGTACAACCCTATATTTCTGGACTGACCTAACCAGAAGCCCAAAACACACAAGGCCCAACAAACACAAATACAAGACAAAAGACATATCAGGCTATCATACACATAAATTAGTTTTCAAAAAATAAAACTTTAATCCTTTAAAATTTAAGTGATAATCACCAAGCTTATATACAATATAGAATAAATAAACTGACATTCTAAAATCTAACCACCTCTGATCATACTACATTGGTAATGTTATAGACTTATAGCAAATTATTTTAAAAATTAATGTAATTGGGTCAAGTTATTAGTGGACTATTCGAGTTTGGGCCAGAGGCCACAATTAATTAAAGGCACCAGAGAATGTTCGGCTAGTACCCACTACCCAGTTACTCACTGCACCTGGTCTGTAGAAACATCCGAAAAGATGAGGCTCTAGCTAACTTGGCAAGGCATCCAAGGAATCAAGTTGACCCGTATCACAACTCACAAGTAGCTTAAGTTGGCAAGGCCAAGACTACAAACAAAGACTTAGCATGGTGGGATGGACATCAGCCGCCACTCCTTGGAAACCCAGGTTTGAATCCTGTCAAACCGGCTGAATTACCTTGACACTATCCTTACTGGGGGTTATGTGGGTACCAAAAAGGTATATGGGCTTAAGAGGTTCTCATCAATTACCTTTTTTTATGTTGAAATAAAACTATATTTCGTGAACAGGGTGGACTTGTAGCTTAGTTTACCCTTATAACATAGTTCTACCTATGCAGCTATGCTTACTAGACTCCCGTGACTAGGATTAATAAAAGGTTCACAATGATTTTAATGTTTGTCCATACGTATCATAATCATTGTTTCTATAAATCTCCGGTATTACTTCTTAATATTTTTTTGCCAATGGGGTTGATGACCCATTTATAAAGTCTTTGACCTAGAAGTATTCCAGCAAGGTTCAAATCTCACTTTTTACGTTCTTAGGGGTATGTATATTATTGGGTGGTTTTCGAGAATCTTGGTTACATCCCAAGTACATCCGTGTAATTAGTAATAGTACTAGAATAGTTTCTCACAAAAGAAACATCAACAAATTAAAGGTAGCCATAAAAAATAGTATCGATCATCTAATCTTGAAAATATAAATCAAAGTTATGTATCCACGAGAAACATACAAAAAAGGAAAAGAACACATTATTAAAGAATAAGAATTCAAAAAATTAATCCTAAAAACAGAGGCATGCATGATGTGGCATATATATATAGAAATCTGCAACCTCAACCGTCTTAACCACCACCGCGCGCAACCGCCGCCACTATACATATATGAGATCGAAGCAATATTATATAATTACGTAGCAACTACTGCAGGCCGCTGCTGCTGAAGAACATTAACAACCGGTTTTGGTAGTTGTATTTCGCCAAATTCGTAAGTAAGTTTTACATGCCCTTGATCTTCGCCATAACGTAGTAAATCAAACTGCTCGGATATGCCTTGTTTTGTTGCACGGCCGTTTAAAAGCTCTAAAATTGGAATTTTAACTTGACCTAGTTTCTTGTCCCAAAATAGCCCAACAGATTTGATCTTGTCAACTAAGGTTAGTTGGGTTTTTTTGAGCCGAAGTTTCAACAATGTTGAGCTTAATGGGATGGTTCCATTTTGATCCGTATTTTTCAACCGGTGTTCGCTCTTTGTATAAAACGTGGTTCAAACGAGAGAGGGAAACGACTGCATAGATATCCTGCTTACTGTCGTATGGAAGGGATTTTACTAAAGCGGAGATAAGAGTTATGTCTAAAGTTCGGTATTGAGTCATGAATTCCATGATTTATGATTATGTTATGATGATCAATCGATCGATCATGTATGAATATATATAAGGAAATATTGTGCGTAATAACCGACCTAGAGGGTTACGTATATGGCAATATGGCATTAATTGATTAAAAGTATATTTCCTTATAACGAATTTAATTATATAAGGAATTAACGTTTTTGATTCTTTTATCGTTTTATTTCCTTATAAACCAATTTGACCTTTAAACACAAGTGGGCATACGTAGTAGTATAGTACAACCCTATATTTCTGGACTGACCTAACCAGAAGCCCAAAACACACAAGGCCCAACAAACACAAACACAAGACATATCAGGCTATCATACACATAAATTAGTTTTCAAAAAATAAAACTTTAATCCTTTAAAATTTAAGTGATAATCACCAAGCTTATATACAATATAGAATAAATAAACTGACATTCTAAAATCTAACCACCTCTGATCATACTACATTGGTAATGTTATAGACTTATAGCAAATTATTTTAAAAATTAATGAATGATACACTGACCGATCATATATATCTCTCATGACCTTATGAAAAGATGATCCCAGAATGGAAATATTGTTAAGTCTTGTGACAATACATGCATATAAAATGCAACAGAACATACTAAATTAAAACTTGAACATACTAAATTGAAACTTGAACTTATAACGAATTTAATTCTATAAGGAATTAACGTTTTTGATTTTATCGTTTTATTTCCTTATAAACCAACTGGACCTTTAAACACAAGTGGGCATACGTGGTACAACCCTTTATTTGTGAACTGGACTTAGTAACAAAAAGCCCGAAACACACAAGGCCCAACAAACACAAACACAAGACATATCAGGCTATCATACACATAAATTAGTTTTTAAAAAAAAACAAAACTTTAATCCTTTAAAATTTAAGTGATAATCACCAAGCTTATATACAATATAGAATAAAAAAACTGACATTCTAAAAGTTAACCACCTCTGATCATACTACATTGGTAATGTTATAGACTTAGTAGTGGCTCACTGGCTCAAAGGTAAGGCAAATAAGGTAAAGGTTTTAGGCCCCATATTAATGAAGGCCTTAAATTATATATATATGCGTTAAATGTATCATTTTATTTTATGTATGTATAGACTTCGTTATATGTAGATAAAATTTATATAAAAAATTTTAAAATAGATATTCTCACCACAGATTTTAATAAATTCTCCACACAAGAAAACTTTTTGAGCACACAATACAAGTTACTTAAGCATGTATGTGGTAGATTTATCAACACATGTGGTACGAGTATCACTTCCCTAAAACAAAAGGAGTTTCCATACATACGGATGAGTGGATGTTAAGATATTATCTCAATAAAAACTTTCTATTCATTAATTATTTGGCACAGATATAAATCCTTTTTTTTATGGTATTTAGGTTGTTTTAATTGTTTTTTAATACTTTTCCTATCTGTTGTTTAAAAAATATACCTTCATTATCTTAAAACACATTTGAACCTTATCTAATCCCAAATTTTCTTAACCAAGTTTACATTTTGTTAACTGATTTAGTAAATGAATTGTAATACTTTTTCTTTTTTTCCCCTCCTTTTTAAATACGTTTGTGTTGTAAATAGGCCTCATTTTTAAGTTTTGCTTTAGGCCCCAACATGGAGTCACTGTATAGACTATAACAAATTAATTTAAAAATTAATGAATGATACACTGGCAGATCATATGTATCTCTCATGAACTTATGAAAATATTGTCAAGTCTTGTGACAAAACTTGCATATGAAATGCAACAATACATAATATATTAAAACTTGAATTTGGGAGTTGAAATAAACTAGCTAAGGTGGCTTTTAATGTGTTGGCAATGTCAATAACAAACCGATAACGAACATCAGATTTCTGAAGACGCTCCATGGCAGAATTAATATATATAGTCTATAGAGATAGAGATGAGCTCAATGTTAGGGCTGTTATCGTTGGAAAGTCGTATATCGTAGCTAGTGTGTATCTATTAGTGGGTCAAAACTCAAAACATTCAAAATTAATGTAATTGGGTATTTGGGTCGCTATTGGAGTCTGGGCCAGAAGCCGAAATTAATTAAAGAAACCAGAGAATGTTCGGCTAGTACCGATCATCTCACAAAAGAAACATCAAAAAATTAAAGGTATAGTAGCCATAAAAATTCAATTAATCGATACAAAAAAGGAAAAGAATACGAGTACATTACAGAATAAGAAATCAAAAAATTAATCCTAAAATCAGAGGCATGCATGATGTGGCATATATATATAGAAATCTGCAACCTCAACCGTCTTAACCACCACCGCGCGCAACCGCCGCCACTATACATATATGAGATCGAAGCAATATTATATAATTACGTAGCAACTACTGCAGGCCGCTGCTGCTAAAAACCATTAACAACCGGTTGTTGTGGTTGAAGTACGTTACTTATTTGGCTAAACTCATAAGTAAATTTTAAATACCCTTGATATTCGTCATAACGTCCAAGTACTTTGTAATAATTACGACCTTGTTTTGTTGCACAACCTTTTAAAAGCTCTTTAATTGGAATTCTAACTTCACCTAATTTTTTGTCCCAAATTAGCCCGCGGCTAACTGATTTGATCTTGACAACTAAGGTTAGTTGGTTTTCTTGAGCCGAAGATTCAAGAACGTTGAGCTTCATGGGATGGTTCCATTGTAATCCGTATTTTTTAACTGGCGTTCGTCTTACTGTTGCATGGAAGAAGGAATGCGGAGAAGAGAGTTATGTCTAAAGTTCGGTATTGAGTCATGTAATCCATGATCGATTATTATGTTATGATGATCGATCAAGTACGTATATATATAGATATTTATTACTCGTATAAGGAATTGTACGTAATAACCGACCTAGAGGGTTTACGTATATATGGCAATATGGCATTGGTTGATAAAAAGTACAGTTTATTTCCTTATAACGAATTAACGTTTTTTATTTTATTTCCATAAACAAACTGGACCTTTAATACACAAGTGGGCATATGTGCAACTCTCTTTTCTGGGCTGGACTAACCTAAAGCCCAAAACACCACAACGCCCAACAGAAACAAACACAAGCCTATATCTTACAAATAAGTTATAGAATAACTCAGGACCGGCTCTAAGGGTGTGCAAGTGAGCCGGGCCCACCTCCTCCAAGGGCCCACTACCTTCAAGTGTGGTGGTGATGTTCGGTGAGTTGATATAGTATTGGTATATCTTGTTGGAGAGATTGGGGCTGAAAACGTGTTTAATGATGGTGTTAGTGGTGGCAGGAGGAGGGATAGTGGCGTTGGTACCTGTAGGTGATGGCGGTGGTTTATAAAAGATCGGTTGTTGGTGCCATTGTTTACGGTGGTAGTTAGACAAGAGAAAAGAAAGATGATGAACAGTAGTGAGGAAGTGGGACAATGGATCAAAGGTAAAAGTAGGGGCTTTTGCCTTTTTTGTGGTGTATACTTCGTATATGGTATTTTAAATTTAAATTTGGATATACATTTTATAGGTACATCAAGTAAGTGTTAGAAATATTATCTACATATAATACATTATGCGTTAATTTTAGTTATATTGCTAGATCTATTATAATATTGTTATATTTTTATATTTTTGTAACTTAATTGTTAAAATCCCATTTTTATTCTCGAGCCGGGCCCCGAATTTTTTCCACATCTTCAGAGACGGCACTGGAATAACTATTTATATATTCTTGAAACAAAATAAACCACTATATAGAGCCAGATTCGTGGCTGAAGCCCTATGCTCATGTCCTGCAAAGGCCGGAGGTCCTTTTCAGTCTTTAGTAGAACCTGGAAGCAATCTCTCTACCTTGGTAGAGGTAAGGTTGTCTATATTTCAACTTCCTCATACACCATCGAAGACGATATTGGGAGTTTGGGACCCTAAAACCCCTTACCAGATTCGAACTAGGGACCTCTTCTAGGTAGGTCCTTCAAAATAAACACAAACATTTAGGGTGACGGAATGATACCACTAGATCTGAAAAACATTGATAATGTGAATTCTTTAACTTACAACAAAACAACATACAAATATATCTTACAAAAATTAATTTTTTTTTTCTTTAGTCCTTTAAAATTAGTTAATCCTTTTTAAATAAAGTTTCTAATTTACTTATCAAAATAATAGAATAACTCAGGACCGGCTCTAAGGGTGTGCAAGTGAGCCGGGCCCACCTCCTCCAAGGGCCCACTACCTTCAAGTGTGGTGGTGATGTTCGGTGAGTTGATATAGTATTGGTATATCTTGTTGGAGAGATTGGGGCTGAAAACGTGTTTAATGATGGTGTTAGTGGTGGCAGGAGGAGGGATAGTGGCGTTGGTACCTGTAGGTGATGGCGGTGGTTTATAAAAGATCGGTTGTTGGTGCCATTGTTTACGGTGGTAGTTAGACAAGAGAAAAGAAAGATGATGAACAGTAGTGAGGAAGTGGGACAATGGATCAAAGGTAAAAGTAGGGGCTTTTGCCTTTTTTGTGGTGTATACTTCGTATATGGTATTTTAAATTTAAATTTGGATATACATTTTATAGGTACATCAAGTAAGTGTTAGAAATATTATCTACATATAATACATTATGCGTTAATTTTAGTTATATTGCTAGATCTATTATAATATTGTTATATTTTTATATTTTTGTAACTTAATTGTTAAAATCCCATTTTTATTCTCGAGCCGGGCCCCGAATTTTTTCCACATCTTCAGAGACGGCACTGGAATAACTATTTATATATTCTTGAAACAAAATAAACCACTATATAGAGCCAGATTCGTGGCTGAAGCCCTATGCTCATGTCCTGCAAGGTTAGAGGTCCTTTTCAGTCATTTAGTAGAACCTGGAAGCAGCTCTCTACCTTGGTAGAGGTAAGGTTGTCTATATTTCAACTTCCTCATACACCATCGAAGACGATATTGGGAGTTTGGGACCCTAAAACCCCTTACCAGATTCGAACTAGGGACCTCTTCTAGGTAGGTCCTTCAAAATAAACACAAACATTTAGGGTGACGGAATGATACCACTAGATCTGAAAAACATTGATAATGTGAATTCTTTAACTTACAACAAAACAACATACAAATAAACAATGATCAAAAAGTTAAGCAAACAAATATATTTGTTAACTACCAAAGGATGGTTGAAGAAGTCATATCTTAGGTTGGTAATTTTTTGGGATTCTTACATACCACTTCAATCAATATGAAACTTCGGTTGCCATATCACAGTTAAAGTATCAGTGCATTAAGGGTTTGTACATCAAGGGTTGGTAATTTGGTATATTCAGGGTGCGTTTGCCAAGACTTTTTCAAGAGTCTTCTTGGATCTTTATCTTTTAATTTTGAATAATAAGCTCAGATTTATTTAGATACAATTAGCTTTAACTTTTATTTGGAAAAAAAAACTCCAAAATGAAATGCTACTTAATGTAAGGAGCTTTTAGTTAAGATCAAACTTTTAATTTTTTAAAATTATACCATTTCAAACACCTCAAAAAAATAAAAGCTCTAGTTTACAGCTTTGCTTAAAAGTTATAGCTAATTTTGTCAAACATACCTTCAATTATAAGATAGTTAAGAGATTGTTAAGCCATTTTAAGTGTCTTTGATCATTGGTTCATGAGTGACATAATGCCTAATCTTAAAGCCAAGGCAAACACCATGATTTGCAGGATATCAAATTATATACTTGGCATGTTTTCTGCTTAACAGTATTAAGGCAACCCGACAATCAAATGGTAGGTTTAAGAGACAAATATGTATTAAGGCTTGTATATATATATATCAGTATATGTTGAAGAAGAAAGAGGAGGAACATCTGGATGCTGGAAATGACCGGGAAGTTGAAGAGCAAGTGGAGCTTGAAATAGAAGTTCCTAAAGGAGTAGTACAAGGTACTCCTGATAAGCCCATTGTAGAAGATTTACGTGATTCTGGTGGTGATACTGTGACACCAGAAGAAGAAGTTCAGCCAGAAGAACAAGAAAATTAGCAGACTCATCAAATGTCACATCCCTGCTGATAAGAAATCGGGATGATTTACCATCAGGGCACCACAATCTATAACCCTTCACCCCGTCAGCATATCCTAGAAATATGCACTTCTTTGCCCTTGGCTCAAGTTTACCATCTTTCACATGAGCATAAGCAGGACAACCAAAAATCTTCAAATCAGTATAGTCTGCACGGGTACCTGACCATTTTTCTATAGGAGTTTCACAACCAATAGCTGTTGATGGAGACCGATTTACCAAATAACAAGCTGTGTTGACAGCTTCAGCCCAAAAAGTTTTTGGTAATCCAGCATTTGAGAGCATACACCGCGCTCTCTCCAAGAGCGTCCTGTTCATCCGTTCTGCAACTCCGTTTTGTTGTGGTGTATAGCGCACTGTGCGGTGTCTCACAATGCCTTCATTCTTGCAGAACTCATTGAATTCTCCTTTGCAGAATTCCAAGCCATTATCAGTTCTCAAGCGTTTGACGGACTTTCCAGTCTGCTTCTCTATCATCGTCTTCCACTGCTTGAAGTGAACAAAGACTTCATCCTTTCTTTTCAAGAAATACACCCATACCCTTCTCGAGTAATCATCAATGAAGGTTAAGATATATCTAGCACCACCTTTTGATGGAACAGGAGATGGACCCCAAAGATCTGAGTGAATATAATCTAATGTACCTTTGGTCCGATGAACTCCTTTTCCAAACTTCACCCGGTGTTGTTTGCCGAATACACAGTGTTCACAGAACTCCAGTTTTCCAGTATTCTGGCCGCACAACAAACCCCGTTTGCTAAGCTCCATCATGCCCCTTTCGCTCATGTGCCCAAGGCGCATGTGCCATAACTTGGTGGTTTCTATATCTGTCATTGATGAAGAAACTCCAGCAGCACCAGTGACCGTGTTACCTTTTAACAAGTAAAGGCCATTAACCTTTTCACCTTTCATCACGACAAGAGCACCTTTTATGACTTTTAATACTCCATTTTTACCGCGATACTCACAGCCAATGGAGTCCAGTGTACCTAAAGAAATAAGGTTCTTTTTCAATTCTGGAACATGCCTGACATCTGTCAACGTCCTCACAGTGCCATCGTACATCTTGATTTGGACTGTACCTATTCCAACAACCTTACAAGGTGTATCGTTTCCCATAAGGACTTTACCACCATCTATATTTTGATATGTGGTAAACCAGTCCCTATTTCGACACATATGATAGGAACAACCTGAGTCAAGAATCCAACCATCGCCGGAGCGATCTTCAGTAACACTAAGAACATGTGCATCATCAGAATTTTCTTCAGCAACCGCAGCAACTTTATCTGCTTCTCTATCATCGTCTTCCACTGCTTGAAGTGAACAAAGACTTCATCCTTTCTTTTCAAGAAATACACCCATACCCTTCTCGAGTAATCATCAATGAAGGTTAAGATATATCTAGCACCACCTTTTGATGGAACAGGAGATGGACCCCAAAGATCTGAGTGAATATAATCTAATGTACCTTTGGTCCGATGAACTCCTTTTCCAAACTTCACCCGGTGTTGTTTGCCGAATACACAGTGTTCACAGAACTCCAGTTTTCCAGTATTCTGGCCGCACAACAAACCCCGTTTGCTAAGCTCCATCATGCCCCTTTCGCTCATGTGCCCAAGGCGCATGTGCCATAACTTGGTGGTTTCTATATCTGTCATTGATGAAGAAACTCCAGCAGCACCAGTGACCGTGTTACCTTTTAACAAGTAAAGGCCATTAACCTTTTCACCTTTCATCACGACAAGAGCACCTTTTATGACTTTTAATACTCCATTTTTACCGCGATACTCACAGCCAATGGAGTCCAGTGTACCTAAAGAAATAAGGTTCTTTTTCAATTCTGGAACATGCCTGACATCTGTCAACGTCCTCACAGTGCCATCGTACATCTTGATTTGGACTGTACCTATTCCAACAACCTTACAAGGTGTATCGTTTCCCATAAGGACTTTACCACCATCTATATTTTGATATGTGGTAAACCAGTCCCTATTTCGACACATATGATAGGAACAACCTGAGTCAAGAATCCAACCATCGCCGGAGCGATCTTCAGTAACACTAAGAACATGTGCATCATCAGAATTTTCTTCAGCAACCGCAGCAACTTTATCTGCTCCTCCTGTTGCTTTCCATTTTTCCCTTTTTCCTTTTAAATCTGGACAGTCTTTTCGTATGTGCCCTTCCATGTGACATTGATAACACTTTATCTTTCTAGGTCTTGATTTTGATCTAGAACGACCTCTGCTGCTTGATGCTTTATTGTTTTGCCTTCCCCTTGCCACCAAACCATCTGCAGTATCTCCAACATAATCCGAGGAGACCTTCTTCCTTAACTCGCTTGAGTTTAAGGTAGCTTTAACATCCTCCATGGATATAGTTTCTCTACCATATAGTAGAGTTGTAACCAAATGCTCATATGATTTTGGCAATGAACATAACAAAATCAGCGCCCGATCTTCATCTTCAATTTTCACATCAATATTATTCAAGTCCAAAATGATTTTATTGAACTCATTGATGTGATTATTGAGTGTACCTTCTTTCATCTGGAGAGTATACAACCGTTGCTTCAAATACAAACGGTTAGTGAGAGACTTGGTCATGTAAAGTGACTCAAGTTGTAGCCATAGCCCGGCAGGTGTAGTTTCTGCCGCTACTTCCCGGAGCACATTATCAGCAAGATTTAAAATAATCAAGCCATGTGCTTTCTCTAGTATCTCGTTCTTCTCTTCATCAGTCAACTTTCCAGGCAAGTGTTCTCTGCCTTTCAAAGTTGACAAATATCCATGTTGGCTCAGAAGAGCCCGCATCTTCATTCTCCATAGACCGAAATCGTTCTGCCCATTAAACTTCTCTACATCGGATTTAAGCGTCGTCATCTAGAAATTCAATCACAACCAGTGCTCTGATACCAATTTGTTGTGATTAATGACGTTTCTAGATGAGGAAATTTAAATAGAACAATTACACAAACAATAAAGACACAAGGATTTAACGTGGAAACTCCAAAATAGGAGAAAAACCAAATGATGAGTAAGAAGTTAAGAACAGTCAAGCTGCAGAGATAGCAAACCAAATGAACACCATGATTAGCTTAATTAGGTAAAGTGTAAAGACATGATACAAAATCATGGTGATAATTTTTTTTTGGTCAGAACTTTACTCTATCCGAGTATTGCTTTATTTTGGCATAAATTGGATTCCTAGTAACCGTAGACACTTATTCAGGTCGAAATACTACTCAAAGACAGACAGACAGTTAACCCAAAACGATAAAAGAATTATTTGAGTCAGTCTGATAAGTGATAATCACCAAACCCATATAAACAATATAGGCTAAAAAAACCTGACATTCTTAAATTTACCACCTCTAATCATACTAAATTGGTAATGTTGTAGTAGCAAATTATTATTTAATAAAACTGTATGAAAAATACACTGGCAAATCATGTGTATTTCTCATAAACATATGGCAAATTATTTTAATAAGTTTTGTGACAAAACTTGCATATGAAATGCAACAGTACTTACTCAAAACTTGAATTTTTGAGTTGAAGTATATGAAACTAGGTGGCTTTTAACGTGTTGGCAACATCAATAACAAAGCGATAACGAATATCAGATTTCTGAAGACGCTCCATGGCAGTATTGATATAGTCTACAGGGATGAGCTCAATGTCGGCTGTTATCTTGCGGTTTGCTGCAAAATCAATCATCTCTTGTGTCTCTTTAATCCCTCCAATCAAACTTCCTCCCACCAGTTTCCTCCCTACCATCACAAAACCTTGTTACTACATATTTCATATTAGATAGATCTATTCTACGAAAATAGGAAAATAAAAAGTGGAGTCATACCGGCAAGCAATGGGAAAGCTGGTACTTCATGTGGCTTGGTGGGAGCACCAACCAAGACCAACTTCCCATTAGGCTTTAGAATACTAATCAAAGGTACGAGAGGATGTTCAGCAGATACGGTGTCAATAATACCATCCATAGTACCCACAGCACCCTGTACAAACAGCCAAAAAGACAAGATTTAAATCATTTGAAATCGAATTTAACCATCTAAATGGATCACACATACCGTAAATTAATTTACACTTTTTGGTTTTCCATCACCAATTTACACTTTTTGTTTTCATCATTAATTTACACTTTTTGGTTTTCCATCACCAATTTACACTTTAACCCAATTTAAAAATAATTAATTTACACTTTTTGGTTTTCCATCACCAATTTACACTTTAACACCAATTTAAATTTTTTGGTTTTCCATCACTAATTTACACTTTTTGGTTTTCCATCACCAATTTACACTTTAACCCAATTTAAAAATAATTAATTTACACTTTTTGGTTTTCCATCACCAATTTACACTTTAACATCAATTTACACTTTTTGGTTTTCCATCACCAATTTACACTTTAACCCAATTTAAAAATAATTAATTTACACTTTTTGGTTTTCCATCACCAATTTACACTTTAACCCAATTTAAAAATAATTAATTTACACTTTTTGGTTTTCCATCACCAATTTACACTTTAACCCAATTTAAAAATAATTAATTTACACTTTTTGGTTTTCCATCACCAATTTACACTTTAACATTAATTTACACTTTTTGGTTTTCCATCACCAATTTACACTTTAACCCAATTTAAAAATAATTAATTTACACTTTTTGGTTTTCCATCACCAATTTACACTTTAACCCAATTTAAAAATAATTAATTTACACTTTTTGGTTTTCCATCACCAATTTACACTTTAACCCAATTTAAAAATAATTAATTTACACTTTTTGGTTTTCCATCACCAATTTACACTTTTTGGTTTTCCATCACCAATTTACACTTTAACCCAATTTAAAAATAATTAATTTACACTTTTTGGTTTTCCATCACCAATTTACACTTTAACCCAATTTAAAAATAATTAATTTACACTTTTTGGTTTTCCATCACCAATTTACACTTTTTTTAAATTTACACTTTTTGGTTTTCCATCACCAATTTACACTTTTTGGTTTTCCATCACCAATTTACACTTTTTGGTTTTCCATCACCAATTTACACTTTTTGGTTTTCCATCACCAATTTACACTTTTTGTTTTCCATCACAATTTACATTTTTTGGTTTTCCATCATTAATTTACACTTTTTGGTTTTCCATCACCAATTTACACTTTAACCCAATTTAAAAATAATTAATTTACACTTTTTGGTTTTCCATCACCAATTTACACTTTTATCCAATTTACATTTTTTGGTTTTCCATCATTAATTTACACTTTTTGGTTTTCCATCACCAATTTACACTTTAACCCAATTTAAAAATAATTAATTTACACTTTTTGGTTTTCCATCACCAATTTACACTTTAACCCAATTTAAACTTTTTGTTTTCCATCACCAATTTACATTTTTTGGTTTTCCATCACTAATTTACACTTTTTGGTTTTCCATCACCAATTTACACTTTAACCCAATTTAAAAATAATTAATTTACACTTTTTGGTTTTCCATCACCAATTTACACTTTAACCCAATTTAAAAATAATTAATTTACACTTTTTGGTTTTCCATCACCAATTTACACTTTTTGGTTTTCCATCACCAATTTACACTTTAACCCAATTTAAAAATAATTAATTTACACTTTTTGGTTTTCCATCACCAATTTACACTTTCAACAATTTACTTTTTTGGTTTTCCATCATTAATTTACACTTTTTGGTTTTCCATCACCAATTTACACTTTAACCCAATTTAAAAATAATTAATTTACACTTTTTGGTTTTCCATCACCAATTTACACTTTAACCTCAATTTAATTTTTTGGTTTTCCATCATTAATTTACACTTTTTGGTTTTCCATCACCAATTTACACTTTAACCCAATTTAAAAATAATTAATTTACACTTTTTGGTTTTCCATCACCAATTTACACTTTTTGGTTTTCCATCACCAATTTACACTTTAACCCAATTTAAAAATAATTAATTTACACTTTTTGGTTTTCCATCACCAATTTACACTTTAACCCAATTTAAAAATTTACATTTTTTGGTTTTCCATCACTAATTTACACTTTTTGGTTTTCCATCACCAATTTACACTTTAACCCAATTTAAAAATAATTAATTTACACTTTTTGGTTTTCCATCACCAATTTACACTTTTTGGTTTTCCATCACCAATTTACACTTTAACCCAATTTAAAAATAATTAATTTACACTTTTTGGTTTTCCATCACCAATTTACACTTTTTGGTTTTCCATCACCAATTTACACTTTAACCCAATTTAAAAATAATTAATTTACACTTTTTGGTTTTCCATCACCAATTTACACTTTAACCCAATTTAAAAATAATTAATTTACACTTTTTGGTTTTCCATCACCAATTTACACTTTTTGGTTTTCCATCACCAATTTACACTTTAACCCAATTTAAAAATAATTAATTTACACTTTTTGGTTTTCCATCACCAATTTACACTTTAACCCAATTTAAAAATAATTAATTTACACTTTTTGGTTTTCCATCACCAATTTACACTTTAACCCAATTTAAAAATAATTAATTTACACTTTTTGGTTTTCCATCACCAATTTACACTTTAACCCAATTTAAAAATAATTAATTTACACTTTTTGGTTTTCCATCACCAATTTACACTTTAACCCAATTTAAAAATAATTAATTTACACTTTTTGGTTTTCCATCACCAATTTACACTTTAACCCAATTTAAAAATAATTAATTTACACTTTTTGGTTTTCCATCACCAATTTACACTTTAACCCAATTTAAAAATAATTAATTTACACTTTTTGGTTTTCCATCACCAATTTACACTTTAACCCAATTTAAAATAATTAATTTAACTAATCTTTTTTCGTATATGCAGTAATGATTGTCTACCTAAACACATGAAGGTACAAACTCTCAATATCTTATCTAATTGTAATCAAACTAATTGTAATATTGTTATTATTAGTTTTGTAATCGAACTATAATTAAGATAATCATTGTTGTTATAAGTAATTTGAATCAAATTATATTTAAGATACAGATTCTTCTTATATAAACTGAACCCTACAAATAAAATCACAACATACAAAATCATAAACCCACAAACCAACTGCTACTTTTATTATTCTTAAGAACCATGGTCAACGAAAATAAAGTTACTTTTTTGCTAGACATCAATGAAAACTCGGTCAATTGTGTAATCAAGGTTAAGATATTACTTTATTCTGAAAGAGTTCGTATAAAAGAAACCATGCTACACCATCCAGTCTTGATATGATTTAGCATTCAATATTTTTTTAACTATATCTTTACATTTTAACCAATAACTATTTTTTTTGTTCCATATACTAATTATTATAGTGATAATGTTGTAAAACTCGTGTATTTGACACGGGTCTAAAATCTAGTAATTTAACTATTTAGGGGAGGTTGCATTACATTGTCAGTGCGCACTACTTATAATTTTTACTCTAAAGACTTTGATATATTGGTTACTAGCCAGTCCAGACTGGTTTGATCAATGTTAAGTTGGCCCATTTTGACCTGTAAGCCAACCCAACTCTTCCAATTTGACATGTCTAGGTTTGATGTTTTAAAGAAGCGACTAAATGCAAATTTAATAACTATAGGTGTTACCTGCATCTGGGCTTGATCACGGCTGACCAGAAATGAATCAGCTCCAAGTTTACTTGTAGCTTCTTCTTTTTTGTTGGGGTTAGTGCTGATCACAGTAACCTTAACACCAAGAGCTTTAAGAAACTTAATGGCTACATGGCCTAAACCACCAAGACCGACTACACCAACGTGCATCCCAGGCTTATCGAGCCCATAGTATCGCATTGGGCTGTAAACAGTAACTCCGGCACATAGGAGAGGTGCACCACTATCAAGTGGAAGGTCAGCGGGCCAGGATATAATGAAGTGTTCGTTGACAACCATGTGGTCAGAGTAGCCACCATAAGTTACCTCAAAGGTAGCATTGTATGTCGCTACCTGTTTTGGGCAGTATTGCTCTTGATCAGCACCACATTGATCGCATAAACGGCAAGCTCCAACTAAGCAACCCACCCCAACTCTGTCTCCAACTTTGACTTTTTTGACCTTGCTGCCCACCGCAGTCACCTCACCCACAATCTCATGGCTGCAATATAGTAAGTTATTTATTAAGGTGCAGAGTAGAGTGGATGATAATTTGCCATTCAAGAAGCAAAAATGTACAAAGAAACAAAAAACCAAAAGTATCACCTGTATATTTTGTGTCAAATGGGCGAATTGCTAACATCAAAATACAACACTTATATTTTTTTTTCTATCAGAATGGGCAAAAACGAACCGACTATACATATGAAACTGGTTAATCACTAGTTGCAAGATAGGATAATACTTATCAAGGCATTTGTAAGTAACAAAAGGATCAAAACAATATCATAACTAAGAAGATTTAGAGAAAAAAACAAACGGGAAAGACCTTTAGTGTGATCATTATTAATTCAAGAACAACGAACATAATGAGTAACATATTGAATGGAGGGATTTACCCAGGGACCAAAGGGTACTTGGCATTGAACCAGTCATTCTTGATAGAGTGAAGATCAGAGTGACAAACACCGCAATACAAAACTTTGAACCTCACGTCTTCATCTCCCGTTTCCCTACAGTTACAGAATTAACCATGAACATATACGAATAACTGTATACATATTGAACAAAATAGTTTCTCATATATAAACAAATTAAAATGTATGATATATCATTCGTTCATATATTTATGGGTGGTGATCCACTTTTTGACCGTACACCACACAGTACTGTACAACACCTTAATGCATGTTTAGTGGTGTACGATTAAAATTTGGTGGTGTACAGATCACCGCCTTATGTATCTGTGTCCAAGTGGTGAAAAATCATTTTTTTTAAGCTAAATTTTCCAACCTAATGAGAGTGATTCTGAAATGTTGTAATTATACGTACACATGAACTCCATTATAATCATAAATGAGACACAAAAGTATCATCAAAATATACTTTACTATATTAATTTCACACAAATACGTAACATGTCGATCTTCAAGTTTCAAACATACCAAATTAACAATATAAATAAAAGGATTTTCGCAGCAAATCAATAGGTGTCGCGATGATTTATCTATTAAATCAAGCCAAAAAACAAATACAAAACCATAACATTCTACGTAAAAAATATAAACAAATTAATTAACAAATCTAATGTAATAAATAATACCTCCGGGAGAAATTGAAGGGTGAGCATACGCCAGATGAGTCTCTAGCCGCTACAAAAAAATTGCCATTTAGTGGCACAAACCTTTAGTGACATATATGATATGTGACACTATATGTTTTGTTTTTAGTGACATAACCTTTTAATATGCCATTAAATGTATTTTAAAAAGTTTTAAAATTCCTTTAAAATTTGGGCGGTTTTTTCAACTTTGATTTCCCTCTTATATCACTTTTCAACTTTACTTGAAAAGGACCTTAATGTTAGCAATCTCTTCCTCCTCGTCAAAAACCATATTGTTCCTAATTAAGAACAAGAACGACGGACTACGTGTGGGGCCAATTGTCTTGTAACCATTGCAGATTAAAAAAAAACAAAAAAAAGGTTTAGGAAGAGGTGAGGAAGAGGTCTTAATGCTAGGGGTAGTTCTTAAATTGGAAGAAGCTGACGTGGCATTTAGGAAGAGGTGAGGAAGAGATTTAAGAAGGGGCTTATTAAGATGGGCCTTATATCACTTTCCTCCCCCCCTTAATAATTCATTTATCCTCTAAAAGTTTTATTTACTCATCTGCACTTCCATTCGATCTTTCACCATCGTCTTTTATATTCAAAGGTTAGTGACCAACTATTACTTTGTATATCTATGTATGCACATATTTATTTACATCTAATAATTACTCGTATATCTTTATTTTTGTATCATAATTCCTTATTTTGATTCCGTTAACTATTTTAGAAATTAAGTTTTTTTTACTTGTTAACTCTTCATATATGTAATACTTATATAAATGTCAAAAAATTGATTAAAGTAGTGACTTTTTTTAACAGATCGATGCAAGATGGCTTATGCCGCGATGAAACCGTCAAAGCCGAGGCTTAAAGAGCCTGAAAGACACATTCACAAGATTCATATTACTCTTTTTGTCCAGGAATGTTAATCTTGAGAAAGGTCTTTTTTTCATATCAATTAGTTCACTTAATTGTAGATTTAAAGTTTTGTTGCATTGAATATGTTGGTTACTGTGATTTTTTGTGCTGGAGTTTTAAGTTTTTTTTTATTGTTGTATATGATAGTGTGTTTTGATTTGGTTTGTGCTGCCAACAACAAGATTCAAAGGACCTGTTAGAATGTTCACCAAGGTGTTTCATATGACAAGCAGTAAGTCAACTTGTGTTGTGCATAAGTGATATAGTTAAAGCTTTCTTCATGATTCTTTTTTCCCTTTGACATGACTTTTTAGTTTTGAATTTTCTTGGTTAATAATCTAAAGACAAGATAGGATATTACATGTTAAGAAATTTTCATTTCAAATGTATACTTCATGGATATATATCACAATTCACAAGTAGTAACATACTTTGTTGTAATGTTTCAGGTTTCTAATTTCAAGAGTATGGAATTGTTACCATTTGCTCAAAAGAGACGAGTTCATCATAAAGTCTTGGATGAAGATCATTCATATTTTCTTGAGCTTCACTTTGTCCTACTAAGTATTTTGCTTGCTAGTTTTTAGGTGCAATATGTATTTGGTTTGATATCATAGTTGTTGAAGTTATAATCATATATTGTTATCTACTTATTAAGTTTCACAACATTGTCAAAACACAATTTAATGATATTGTTATTTCGTCATAATTCTCTATCTCTTGTTTCGTTATCTTATTTCTTTCTAACATTATACATTGCAATTTGATATTTATGACAACACAAGTGTTACCAAAGTCGAATGGTCTATTGATTTAGCAAAATAATTAGTGTAACAAATTATGTGTCACAAAACCAGTTTTATCATTTGTGGCATAAGAAAAGTGCCACAATTGCTAAAATGTTTGCAGCGGCATAAGTTATAAGTGCCACTAAGAGGCTTTAGTGGCAGCACTTCTAGTGACACTTTTTTTGTGTGCCACCCATTCCCAAACCAGACTTTAGTGACACTTATATGGTATTTTGTGGCACTATTTGTATGCCATTAAATGGCATTTTTTTGTAGTGAGCGGCGTATCCCGACGCCTTCACAGGATGCTCCGTTTCCGGTGAAGTACCCATCACGATTGCTTTGTATGCGTGTTTTTTCGTTTGACAGAAAATACAAATGTGATCGTTTAATAGAGAAATGGTGGTGTATATATATAGAAAAAGGATATACGTACTTAATTACAGTTTGTATTTCATAACGTTAAGTTATCACATATGATATGATATTGCAGGGTTAAGTATCCTGGAGTGTAAGTAACTTTGCAACTTTTTCTATTGTGTGTATGCATCAAAATTTTTGAACAATATATGTAAGTATCTCGCTAAATTGAACGTTTAATGTAAAAATGTATACGTCGCAACCATATGAGCTGTCCACGTAGAAGTTTTTGATTGGTCAACGTAAAAATTTTACATTAAGTGTTCAATTTAGCGAGATACTTACATATACTGTACAAAATTTTTGATACTTACATACAATAGAAAAAGTTACAAAGTTACTTACACTCCGGGATACTAACCTTTGACATGCTAGCTAATTAAACATACTTCCGTCGTTGCATGTTATTTTTCTAATAATAAAACTTAGGCTATTTTTGAGATTACTATACAAAGAAACATAATATTACTTTAGAAAAACTTACTCTTAATGTTTACTGAAAATTAAATAATGACATTAAAGTTTTGATAAGGTTTTTATTAAGTAATATACGATTTTGTGTATTTTTATATATTTTTAGACAATTCTATTCATCAGTAGTATACTAGTATATCTCTAATTTTAGACGATTCTATTCATAATTAGTGTATCTTTTATTCTATACACTAGAGATAAGGTACGATTAGAAGCTTATTACGAAATTTAACCAAAGGCTTTTTTGTTGATATTAAACGTTTAATATGTTAAGAAAAAAAAATGTTTTGATATCTAGGTAATTACCATATCCCAGGATTTCATGCAAGTATTCATAAATCATATGAATTTCTGCATATATTTTTATGCTGATTATAATGTTTCTTTTGGATTTTAGTTTTGTATTATTTTGAGCTATGACAACTTTTATCTATTTGTAGATTTTTATTAATAAGTTGGCATAATAAAGATGACCGATTCAAAAGTTTAAGCAAGATAATATGTTTACGCGTATCAAGTTAGCGTCTACATTAAAATCATTACAAATAAACAATAATTTTTTTTTTCCGAATTATCAGAATACATCAATACAAGTTGTATATCAATTATATAAATACATATAGTTTGAATTTTATTTTAATTCAATTTTTATTTCTAATAATGTCTTATTTTAAAAAATTGAATAGCCATACGAATAGAAATTAACAGAATACTCACAAACATGAATCACTGTTGACAAAAGTGTAACGAAAATGAAAACAAAAAGCAATCCGAAAGAACCAAAATACAAGCCTAAGAAGGCAGCCCACTAGGCCAGAGCAAATTGGGAGAGGCCCATTGATAAAGTTACACATCAATGGGTCATAGTCTCATAGACATGAACTGATATTAATACACATCACCATATATACTACTATGGTTGACAACTTACAAAACCAAAAACACAATACACTAATATACCATGGTATGGACTAATCCAACTTTTGCACACTTTTGGGTCTGAATTTTGGAGTGTACTTAAACACAAATTACACAGCTTATAATGTGTTAGCAATGTCTATAACAAAGCGATAACGAACATCTGCTTTCTCAAGACGTTGCATCGCAGTGTTAACATAGTTGATCGGAATGACCTCAACTTCTGCTGTTATATTGTGTTTTGCTGCAAAATCTATCATCTCTTGCGTCTCCTTTATCCCTCCTGCTAAACTTGCTCCCACCATCTTCCTCCCTAAAAAATACACAATTGTTGTCAAAGTTTTGGATATTTAACATATATTTCAAATCTCAAGTTTGGCCCTGAAGGCCCAAATGGTTAAGGTATGTGTAGTTAAGAAAAGGAACAATGTAGTTGGGTAAAGTAAATTGTACCCATGACCATTGGAATAATAGGTAACTCGAGCGGCTTGATTGGAACTCTGACCACAACTAATTTACCATATGGCTTTAACAGGTTAATCAAAGGCCCGATAGAATGATCAGCCGCGACTGTGTCAATAACACCATCCATTGTACCCACTGCAGCCTTAAGAAACATTCCAAATGACCGCATTAAACACACAAAATGATTATATATTTATATATATATATATATATATATAAGCGTAATTTTTACAAGAAAAATCATAAAACAGTTTTGGATCAACGGGTACCTGCATTTGTGCTTGATCATGGCTAAGCAAGAATGAATCAGCACCAAGATTGTTAATAGCTTCTTCTTTTTTATTAGGGGAAGTACTAATGACAGTCACCTTAGCTCCAAAAGCTTTTGCAAACTTAACACCCACATGACCCAGCCCACCAAGACCAACAATTCCTATATGCATTCCAGGTTTATCTAGCCCATAATATTTTAGAGGGCTGTAAAGAGTGATGCCAGCGCATAAAAGAGGTGCACCACGATCAAGGGGGAAATTTTCGGGCCAAGATATGATGTAGTCTTGATTAACAACCATGTGGTCAGAGTACCCTCCATAAGTGTCCATAACAGGATCATTGTAGGTTTGTACCATTTTAGGACAATATTGGTTTAGATCAGCCAGACAATGTTCACAAGAACGACACGATCCAATCATAAAACCGACCCCAACTCTGTCTCCAACCTTGAATGTTTTGACTTTAGTTCCGACTTCAGTCACAACACCCACAATCTCATGCCTGTAATAAACCAATGTAGTTACCAATTTATGCATATCCGCTACAATGGTTCAATTTGTCATGATTACAATACGAACAAGTTTATGGTTTTCTCTAAAGCTAATTTTTTGACTGATTGAGTCTTTTTCTTTCAACGTTGACCGTAAATAATTTTGTATATGTTACATAATACTTGATGAAAGTTATATTAATAAAAAACACATTTAAAACCTAATCCATTCATATATACTTTATATCAACTGTTACATAACACAGCCAAAAATAATTACGAAAAAAGACCCTGTCAAAATAATCTTCTTTATCGTATATGTGTTGCATATATATTGAACTTACCCAGGGACCACAGGGTAGTTGGCATTATGAAAATCGTTCCTTGCAACATGAAGATCAGAGTGACAGATCCCACAATATAAAACTTTCAATCTCACATCTTCATCTCCTGTTTCCCTGTCACAAAAATAACTTAACACGCTTAATTAATTTAATCATCAATAACTACATTTAATCTAAACTATTTATTGACCTTTGCAATAATTAATCATAATCTGCATCGCATGGGCAGTACTATAAGAATAAATATATATTTTATGTAGTTTATATATATTTATATGTGTCCCTAATAATCATTTATCTAATTAATAATGATTTTATTACCCCAAATAATACTAGGTAATTATTTGATAGACGTAATTACCCTTACTAATTAGGGTTTCATTTTGAGTGTGCTATATAGAGATCATTAGGGACCGAACACTATAACAGAAAGCATCCCCTCTAAATTTTCTCTAAACTCTTGTGGCCTTACCTCAGTCGTCACCTAAACTCCATCCTTAGAACACACCCTAAATAAGAACCCGGCCTCAACCGAGTCATGTCGTCTTCCCTATGCAGCTAGCGGATGATCGGATACACATTAATAATATATGAAAAAAAATGTTCCAATCAGTGTAACTAAAGTAGGTTATAACCCCGCCAATTTTTTTTCACTCAATCAGTGTAAATTTTCATAATGTATAATTTCGCTTCACGCGAGAAAAGCGTGCTGCAAAATTTGTGACATATGTTTCATAATTAAAGTTATTTAGATTATATGTAATAAAATAGGTTATAACCCCACGATTTTGTTTTTTCTTAATAACGTACGATTTTCAAAGATAAATTAAAAGGGGTATATAGTTTTTGTCTTGTACGAATTTAATTTTCTTACCTGTCAATCATTTTCACCTACCCACACTAATATTCACAACGTGGTATTCTACACGCCAAGAATCATCTGCTCCCACGACAACAAGGAACACCATGCCGGAAACCAACATGGTTTGGCTACATGCCTACATCACGCCGAGAATTTCATGCAGTACGTAAAGGATAATACGTACTCTTATATATGATAATAAAATAAATATATGCCACATAATATTAAGTTTAGATGATCTTTAGAGATCTATGAACTTAACGAGTTTAGTTAGATCAATTAAAGGACTAAAACTGAAACGATACGATTATTTTGAATGCCTTTTATAATAATGTTTCTTTGTCTCATGATCAATATAATAGTAGTATTCAACTAGAACAGATTTGAACCAAAGATTATATATATACAAATTGTCACCGACACCTGCCCTACCAAATCCATGTATATATGTTTAATAGTATTTGCTACATATTGTATATAAACTTTGCAGTAAACGTTACTGTTCATTTCATATTGCGTTAATAAAGAAGATAATGCAAGACACACACACACACATATATATATATATATATATAATATATATATATATATATATTATATATATATATTATATATATATATAATATATATATATACTTCTTGATGGAGACAAGCGAATCCAGGATTCTAACTTACGTAGGTCCTTGACTTTGAACGACGGCTTAATTGAGTATAGAAAAAAATGAAATGGCTCGGGGCGACCTATCGGGTCAAAATGCTAACATATAAACATGAATTCGCTACAAGTGCGGTTATGGATAAATCGACGCAGAATGCAATACACCATGTTTTTTCATTATTTTATTTACTTTTTGAGATTTTTTTTAGAACGGCATTCTAATCTACTCCTACTCCTAAATTACACGCATGCCTGAGATGAAACCTAAGATCCTCGAAAAATCCCTATTAATCCACCCCCACAAATGTGGGAAGTGGGACTCGAACCCAGGTGGATCCTCCCAAGGTCAAAAACCTTACCAATGGGCCACCAACCCCATTGGTATTTACTTTTTGAAATTAAATAAATTACTTATAAACAACTTTTTAATTTAATAGACTTTTTACCATATCAAAGTAAATTAATATCTTTGATTTTTTGTATTTTGATATCATACGTGGCTCTTTACAAACCAAGTAATAAGTCTATATTAAAAGAAAAAAGCTGCTATCTTTACATCTTCCCTAAAGCATTATTTCTTCCCTGTAAATATGTGATTCGTCTTCTTCACTAGCCGGAAAACCGTTTTTTCTCTCAAATTCAGTAACATAAATAACATAAACATAATGTTATCTTCATATACAAGAATCAGATGTCAAGGTAGGTCTGACCAAATTTTTACGTAGGTCCTAAATTTTTTTATCACATAACCTCTAAATTTTTTTCGAAACTAAGGTAGGTCCTAGGACCTACCTAGTTATACTATAGATCCGCCCCTGGATGGAGATCAAATCAGATAATACAAATACTTAGATAAACAAATTAATTATAATCGAACCTTCGTGAGAAGTTAAAGGGGGAGAGTACTCCAGATGTATCTCTAGCTGCGTAGCCAAAGGACTTCACTCTGTGTTCCATTTTTGTTAAACTCCCCATGATATCTATGTGTGTTCTTGATGAATTAATGCACAAATATTGTATGTATATATGTGAAAGAAAGATTATATATTAATGTACGTGTGATACACGATTGACAATTCATATATGATGGCCATACATATTTATAGATCGAGGCATGTGTGGTCGATAACTCATGGTAGGTCAATGATGCATTAACCGATATAATTAATATAAGATTAACACATCAATGATATGATGCATTAAGAAATTTTGGTCATACAGACGACACACTAATAGAAAGAAGGATGAGTATTTTTTTAAAGTTGGATCAACTTTATTATTAAAATTTGAAGAATCTTAATCCTTGAATAAAAATCAAAAGTTAAGATTAAAACTTGAAGTTTGAATCTTAACTATTGATTGCAATTCAAGGGTTAATGATTGTCCACTTCACCTCTAAAGTTGATTCCAACTTTAAAAAATCTCATGGACAGACATTTTAATGAAAAAACCATGAGTTAAATTTGTATTTTGTAGAAGATTTTTTAGATAATCATTTATAAATATATATATATTAATACTATCTCTATTATCAATGGAGTATGTTAGAATATGAGGGATCAGAATCATCGTCATCATCTCCCGAGTTTACAATGGCCTCAGAGTGTATCGTAGGGCCCAAGCCCAAAAATGTTAGAGTCGGAAGCCCATGTAATTAGTGACGGTCATATGACCTAATTAGGGTTTAATTTGTGTATAAATATGGGACGATTTGTGTTACCCTGAAAATAGAAAAGAAAGAAAAAGAAAAAAACCTTTTCTTTATCACTGATTAACATGGTATCAGAGCCGTCAATCGGTTCATCATCTACACAATAACCCTCTGTGTATCACCTAAATCAAAACCCAAGCCACCATGGCCGAAGAAGAAGCCGGCAGCTCAAATAATGATTTGGCAATACAATTAGCCAATTTGTTACAAAACAATAACAATCAATCACAGAATCCAAAACTATCAGACAACTTGCAAATCAACCTCAAATTAAACAACCAAAATTACGCTTTATGGACTCGGATGATTCGAGTCGCCATAGGCGGAAAATCCAAATCATTATTAAACCATTTAACCGAAGAACCACCAACAAAGGCAACTATTGAAAAATATGAAAAGTGGGAACAAGAAGACCTGATCGTGTTTTCTTGGCTCATTCAGAACATTGAACCCATATTGGCCGGAAATCTCACCGAGTTCTCCACGGCCAAAGAACTATGGGATGCCTTAGCAATCACTTACAGTAGCGGAAGAGACAAGTTACAAACTTTTAATCTTCATGTTAGATCCAATGAACTGAAACAAGCTGATAAATCTCTTGAAGATTTCTGGATCGCCCTTCAAGGGATCTGGGGAGAAATCGATCGGATCGACCCTAACCCCATGAAGTGTCCAGATGATATCAAGACTTTTGCCAAAATCAGATCTGATCAAAAGCTATTTCAGTTTCTTAATGGTTTGGATCGAAAGTTTGAACCCATCAAACGTGAGATTCTTCGTATCGATCCTCTTCCTACCGTCGAAGCCGCATATGCCTCTGTTCGAAAAGATGTCGCTCACCAAAATATTTTGGGAACAACAAGAAATGAACTAGAAGGTATAGCTTCTGGCTTTGTTGCCGGAAAATTTAGCGGCGGTGGTTCAAAGGGATTCCGGCGAATCGACGGCAAGAAGAAAGAGGACAAATCACATCTTTTATGTGATGAGTGCGGTATGTCTAAGCACACCAAGGAGCAATGTTTCGAGATTATTGGATATCCCGATTGGTGGGTTGGCCCGAAGAAACCTACCAAGAAAAACACCAACTCAACCACCGCATATAATAAAGATGACCGGAAATTGGAGAAAGGAGTTGGTGGTGTTGCGGCGGCTGCGATTGGAGAAGAAAGGTGTTTCTCGGTGGTTGAGGGTAAGAAGAGAGAAGATAAACTCTCAAAACCATCACAACCACCTGCATATGAGTGTCGACATCTAAAACCACAAACAAAACAAATAAATAATATGTTTCCTAAAATATCTTTACCCACTAATAAAAATAATATGGCAAATGGATCGGGTAGTAGGCTCAACAATTTTTTTGGGCTCAAAAATAATTATGGGCCGAGTCCAATTGCTAAAGGCTTTATGACCCGATCTAGTCAATCTAATTCGGATGGATCTTGGATTTTCGATTGTGGTGCTACCGACACTATGACTTATGATTTATCTGATTTTTCAGTTTTTTCAAAACCAAGGAAAACCCATATTCGGGCTGCAAATAAAGGGAAAATGGATGTTATGAATGGAGGAACTGTCACAATTACTCCAAACATAAATTTAACTAACTGCCTTTATGTTCCGTCTTTATCTCACAAACTTTTGTCAATCAGTCATGTGACAAAAGAACTAAATTGCTCAGTACTCATGCATCCAACCTTTTGTTTATTACAGGATATCAGGACGGGACGGATCATTGGGCGTGGCACTGAGAGAAGGACTGTATTATGTTGATGAAGTTACTGAAAGTGGGTCTGTCATGCTTGCTCATGGAACTAGTGAAAGAGAACAATGGCTATGGCATAGAAGATTGGGGCACCCGTCAGTTAGTTATTTGCATATTTTGTTTCCAAAACTTTTCCCGTTAAATAAAAAGATTGAATGTGAAACCTGCATTTTAGCAAAAAGTCATAGGCAATCTTTTAAACCTCGTAATGGTAGAGTTGAGTTTCCTTTTTCTTTAGTTCATTCTGATGTATGGGGCCCTGCACCGGTTAGTGGAGGTCACAATTTTAAGTATTTTGTGATTTTTGTGGATGATTGCACCAGAATGACATGGATTTATTTTTTGAAAAATAAAGATGAAGTTTATGATAGATTTACTGTGTTCTACAACATGGTTCAAACACAGTTTCAGACATCTATCAAAATTATGAGAACAGATAATGGTGGGGAGTATGTGAATTCACAAATGAATCTGTTTTTCAATCCAAGGGAATAATCCATCAAACCACTTGTCCTCACACCCCCGAACAAAATGGTGTGGCTGAAAGGAAAAATAGGATCCTTTTAGAGATAACTAGGGCTCTTATTATTGAATCCTTAGTTCCTAAAAGTTTTTGGCCCGAAGCCTTAGCAACTGCCACCTATTTAATCAATCGTCTTCCTACAAAGATTCTTGACATGAAAACCCCTTTGAAAGTACTCTCTGAATTTCATAAGCCACCATCAGTTCTTACTTTACCTACTAGAGTTTTTGGGTGTACTGTTTTTGTTCATATTCCAAAATCATATCGTACCAAACTTGAACCATGTGCTGAAAAATGTGTCTTTGTGGGATATGGGGGTACTCAAAAGGGGTATAGATGCTACAATCCTCATACTCGTCGTATGTTTACTACGATGAATTGTGATTTTTTGGAAACCAAGTATTTTTACTCTCAAAAACTCAGTAGTCAGGGGGAGGAACAAAGTGACACACTGAGTTGGCTTCAATATTCATCCGAAGGTCAACCAAGTTCTTCTACAACTGATAAAGATTCTCCGGATAAAGATTTACAGTCCTCCTCTCAAAGTGACAACCCGGGTCCAGACCTGATATCCGAGGTAAGTAATTTTGACCCAAGTCATACTTTGGATATTCCTGCTAATGAAATGCAGGAAAATATAAATGGAGAGTCGGAAAATGTAGAAGAAGAAACCACAGAAAGTGTTCCAGAAAGATATGTTCTTCCACCACGCTCTACCAGAGGGATTCCTGCAAAGCGATACTCTCCAGAAAGATATTCTCGGTCTACTAAGTATCCGGTAGATAGCTTTGCTAATATTGTAGAAGGTTTTTTCTCCAAAGAAGCAAGAGCATTTGCAGCCAAATTATATTCTGAAGAGATTCCTTCAGGAGTAGAGCATGCTTTGAAATTTAAAAACTGGAAGGAGGCTATGGATAGTGAAATGGAGGCTCTTATTAAGAATGATACGTGGGAAAAGTGTGTCCTCCCGACAGGGAAGGATCCGGTAGGATGCAGGTGGATATATACCATCAAATATAAACCAAATGGGGATGTAGAAAGATACAAAGCAAGACTGGTTGCCAAAGGATACACTCAGACCTATGGCATTGACTATTCAGAAACTTTTTCTCCAGTTGCAAAGCTGGATACAATAAGGGTTCTTTTCTCAATAGCAGCAAATTTGGGTTGGCCCCTTCATCAATTTGATGTGAAGAATGCTTTCTTGCACGGAGAATTACAAGAAGAAGTGTACATGGAAGCTCCTCCAGGATTTGCTCACAGCTTTAAGAATGGAGAAGTTTGTAAGTTGAAGAAGGCCTTGTATGGGCTTAAACAATCACCCAGAGCATGGTTTGGAAGGTTCACTCTTGCTATGAAGAAATATGGATATCAACAAAGCAACTCAGATCACACGTTGTTTCTTCGTCATAGAGGGAATCTTGTGACATGTCTGATAATTTATGTTGATGACATGATTATAACAGGAAATGATGAAAAAGAGATTAATCAACTAAAATCAGCTTTGTTTGCAGAATTTGAAATGAAAGATCTGGGAGATTTGAAGTATTTCCTTGGAATAGAAGTTTCAAGATCTAAAGGTGGAATTTTTATTTGTCAGAAGAAATATATATTAGATCTTCTGGCAGAAACAGGAATGATTGATTGTAAGCCAGCAGATACACCCATGGTCATAAATCAGAAGTTGTTTGTGAAGACAGATGCTAAAGCCACTGATAAAGGAAGATATCAAAGGTTGGTGGGGAAACTTATCTATTTGGCTCACACTCGTCCAGACATTGCATATGCTGTTGAAGTTGTCAGTCAGTTTATGCATCAACCTCAGGAAGATCATATGGATGCAGTTCTGCGAATCATTAGGTATCTCAAAGGGACTTCAGATCATGGGGTGTTATTTAAGGCTAATGGTCACCTCAAAATTCAGTTGTATACAGACGCAGATTGGGCAGGAGATAAAGGTAATCGAAGGTCCACTTCAGGGTATTTCTCATTGGTAGGTGGTAACTTGGTTACATGGAAAAGTAAAAAACAGAAAGTTGTCTCCTTGTCTAGTGCTGAAGCTGAGTTTAGGGGTATAGCTAGAGGACTAGCAGAAGCTTTGTGGTTGAAGAAGCTGGTGTCTGAAATAGGTCTTGCTCCCAAAGAAAGCATTAAAATAATGAGTGATAATGAAGCTGCTATTCAGATCTCAGAGAATCCAGTTCAACATGACAGAACCAAGCATGTGGAAGTTGATCGTCATTTTATAAAAGAAAAATTGGAGAGTGGAATTATCAAGTTACCGTTTGTAAAGTCTGAAGACCAGCTGGCTGATATTCTAACTAAAGCAGTGGGAACCTCTATGTTTCATAAATGTCTAAGCAAGTTGAATTTCGGAAATCCCGATATCCAACTTGAGGGGGAGTGTTAGAATATGAGGGATCAGAATCATCGTCATCATCTCCCGAGTTTACAATGGCCTCAGAGTGTATCGTAGGGCCCAAGCCCAAAAATGTTAGAGTCGGAAGCCCATGTAATTAGTGACGGTCATATGACCTAATTAGGGTTTAATTTGTGTATAAATATGGGACGATTTGTGTTACCCTGAAAATAGAAAAGAAAGAAAAAGAAAAAAACCTTTTCTTTATCACTGATTAACAATGTACAACTCATCAGTATATGGAAAATTATTTTATGAGATGGCTGGAGGATATATTGTGATAATAAATTCAAACCATGATGCATGCTTTTAGTTATAAGTTTATTTCTTTTTGTTCTTTTGTATCCGTCCGTCTATGTTCGTTCATGAACTGAAATGAACAAACATCAATAAGGCAATTTTCTTAATTAACGAATATAAACAGTACAAATTCTTGTTTGTTAATTATTAGTTCATGAACTGTTTGTTAGTAAAACATACAAACATGAACAAGACATCCACATTCATTTGGTTTGTTTATAGCACTTAAGTACATGTTTAATTATATGGTAACACCCCAGTGAGAACACCCTTAAAATAAGAACATGGTAAGAACACTTAAAAACATCATTTTGATGCATTAAAAGTCCATAAAACTAACATAGTGTATAACTAATTATCATTATTTAAGTGTTTAACAACATATTGATTCGTCAAAATCGAAAAAATCACGTTTTTTGTTAGATGCATCCATTTTGATGAATATGCATCCAAGATGGATGCACAAAACAAAAAACATGATTTTCTTAATTTTGACAGATCAATGTGTTGTTAAACACTTAAATAATGATAATTAGTTATACACTATGTTAGTTTTATGGACATTTAATGCATCAAAATGTAGTTTTTAAGTGTTCTCACCGTGTTTTTATTTTAATGTTGTTCTTATTTGATTGGTCCCTCTTAATTATATACCTTCATTGCCGAATATCAAGCACCGATATTTATAGCAATATAGTATACAAAAATAAAAAAAAAGGCTCTTAACATCAAAACTTTTACTATATAGAAAAATGCATTTAGCATGCTTAGAATACAAACAAGGTGCAAAATAAAATAAGTAGAACAAGAAATTTAGAATCAATATAAAATGCAAACCCGCAAAAAAATGCATGTTCTGGTTAAAAAAAAAGTAGTAAAAACAATGGAGTGGGTAGGCCATGTGCCATCAAAATCAGTTATTTTTCCGAAAGTCTTTATCCCAATACTAGCCTAGTACCCGCGCGTTGCAGCGGCTAAACGGTGATAATAATATAAAACATGCGAGGTGATGTAATTCTTATTACAAAGTAACCGGTTAACGATATGGTATGGGCTTGTAATGTGCTCTGTTTAGGATGATCAGTATATGGTTAAAATAATCTTCACTTGCGAAGTGTCAAAATATACTAACAACATACTCAAACTTCATGATGTTCTTGCAAAAAAATTGTATCTTGAACATCCATAAGTATTCACTAAATATTGAATGATAGATTATACAAAATTGAAAATGAATAGAATTTGGGTATCTCTCTTAACAGCACGACAGATGACATCCACGACATCATATCTTGACCACAAACTTGTTCCTTCAATCGTTCATCAAGTCCCACCAATAGCATACCACAATATGAGGCTAAGAGTCTGCTTGTCCACATGTTGCTTCCTATAAATAACGACATCATGCTTCTATGGTTAAAAGAAAGATGTAGTTGTCCCAAACATGCATTGTTAAAGCATAAAACATAAAAGAAAGCAAAAATCAAAAGGTTTTATTACAAAAAGATAGTAACCCACTACAGAATATGATGCTACTTGCATATATGGATTGTTAATACTTGAGCCTTAACTTTCAGACTTGTTCCAAAATAAATGGAAACGAAATACCTGATCAAATTTTATATTCTGCCATTAAAAACAGTTTCTGAAGCTTACTATTTTAAAGCACATGAGCAATCAAAAAGTAAATGGCAAAAATAAAACTCGATCACTTGAAATATTTAAGATGTATCATGAAGGTGCATAATAATGATAAGAAGATGTTTCATAGCTAGTTATCTATCTTATTAATGAACTTAAATCTGACATACCCTACTGTAATTACGCATAGATTATAATTCCAGAAAACGGGATTTATTTATTTAGATAGCGTAAAATGGAGAATGCACACACCTAAACATTTCAGAAGTACATGAGTAAATTCAGATTGTTGAGTTACAAACATAATTAATCGTACTCTATGGTGATAATTTTAAGTGTTTGCATATATTAGTAAATGATCTGTCAATGTAATCGTTGTAGCCAACCTTCCAATCCTTCACAGCCATATTTTCCTAATGTAAATGAGTGGTCATACACAATTGAAACATCTAGAGCATATGCAAATACATTCATCCATACATATAACATGAAATGTTTCTAGATATATATATACACACACACATATATGCAGACATATATATACACAGTACAGAGGGGACCCAACCTTATTAGTTCTTCGCGAAGTCGCGCCACCAAAACTCATTATGATGGTTTTCTCCAATTCCTCAAGCATCCTCATTGGATGTGTTCTGGCATCATCAACACTGTTAGCACTCATCATTTCCGTGACAGACAAATGAACCCATTGTACAACACTTTTGGGAGCATTGGCATGAACTGATGAGTTTTTCAAAGTAATATATTATTCACTGGTTGCTATCAATAATACAATTATGCAAGAATGACATGAGTACTAACAGATTAGATACACTTACGGAGTTATGGTACTCTGAAAACCTGAAAATAACACTACATGATAAACAATCAAACTTTTCAATCAAATATCTTTAGTTTATAAAATTCTTCACATCGAGCGCATTGAATTTCAATGCTCTAAGAAGGGTTAAGTATCAGCTAAATCATTCATCATTGTAAGTGCATTGATAGCATGATATCAAACTAATATAAAAGAAACGTTATGAATCAATGTTATGAGTATTATGAGATAGCACTCGCAATTAAACCGTGTAAGTAGACAATCACAGATCGCTAAAAGTCATAATTCTACGTTTTTAGAAAGATTCTACATCTTTAAGTTTCAAATAAGAAACAAAACAAACATTTGTAAGTTGAAGATTAGAAAGACTGAAAATCCAAATCCAAACCAAGCCACACTTTTTTGGCAAGAATGAACGACAATTAGCAAACTATGAACATAAAAATCCGCGCACACATTATATGTTGCATTGCTGCCTATATTTTATCTAAAGTATATACCGTGTAACCAATTTCACAAATACGGTAAAGCAAGAACGCCTACAAAGTGAGATGGGCAGCCACCACATGCTTTAACTTCTTTATCAATCTTGCAAACTTCAAAGGAATTCTGACATTAAGGCGAAAAGAAAAGATTTAAAATCTTTCAAAAAACACTAAAATTTATATATAGAAGACATGCTGGAAAACCCCTAAAATTATTAAAGGAATTTTGTAATCAAAAGCAAAACCCCTAAACTTTATAGAAAAGATATATACAGAAAAAACAAATAGAAACATAACAACAAAAAAAGAAAAATTTCCCTAACTCAATTTGAGCAAAAGTGTAATAATAACTCCATGTCCGTAAAGATCCTTGATCCCCAACGATTCGAAGATTGGCCTGCAATTACTATCAACCTAAAACAATCAAAAATAGATATTAAAAAGAACAATAATAATAATAATAATAATAATAATAATAATAATAATAAAATAAAATAAAATAGATGATAACAATAAAAGAATAATAATAATAATAATAATAATAATAATAATAATAATAATAATAATAATAATAATAATAATAATAATAATAATAATAATAATAATAATAATAATAATAATAATAATAATAATAATAATAATAATAATAATAATAATAATAATAATAATAATAATAATAATAATAATAATAATAATAATAATAATAATAATAATAATAATAATAATAATAATAATAATAATAATAATAATAATAATAATAATAATAATAATAATAATAATAATAATAATAATAATAATAATAATAATAATAATAATAATAATAATAATAATAATAATAATAATAATAATAATAATAATAATAATAATAATAATAATAATAATAATAATAATAATAATAATAATAATAATAATAATAATAATAATAATAATAATAATAATAATAATAATAATAATAATAATAATAATAATAATAATAATAATAATAATAATAATAATAATAATAATAATAATAATAATAATAATAATAATAATAATAATAATAATAATAATAATAATAATAATAATAATAATAATAATAATAATAATAATAATAATAATAATAATAATAATAATAATAATAATAATAATAATAATAATAATAATAATAATAATAATAATAATAATAATAATAATAATAATAATAATAATAATAATAATAATAATAATAATAATAATAATAATAATAATAATAATAATAATAATAATAATAATAATAATAATAATAATAATAATAATAATAATAATAATAATAATAATAATAATAATAATAATAATAATAATAATAATAATAATAATAATAATAATAATAATAATAATAATAATAATAATAATAATAATAATAATAATAATAATAATAATAATAATAATAATAATAATAATAATAATAATAATAATAATAATAATAATAATAATAATAATAATAATAATAATAATAATAATAATAATAATAATAATAATAATAATAATAATAATAATAATAATAATAATAATAATAATAATAATAATAATAATAATAATAATAATAATAATAATAATAATAATAATAATAATAATAATAATAATAATAATAATAATAATAATAATAATAATAATAATAATAATAATAATAATAATAATAATAATAATAATAATAATAATAATAATAATAATAATAATAATAATAATAATAATAATAATAATAATAATAATAATAATAATAATAATAATAATAATAATAATAATAATAATAATAATAATAATAATAATAATAATAATAATAATAATAATAATAATAATAATAATAATAATAATAATAATAATAATAATAATAATAATAATAATAATAATAATAATAATAATAATAATAATAATAATAATAATAATAATAATAATAATAATAATAATAATAATAATAATAATAATAATAATAATAATAATAATAATAATAATAATAATAATAATAATAATAATAATAATAATAATAATAATAATAATAATAATAATAATAATAATAATAATAATAATAATAATAATAATAATAATAATAATAATAATAATAATAATAATAATAATAATAATAATAATAATAATAATAATAATAATAATAATAATAATAATAATAATAATAATAATAATAATAATAATAATAATAATAATAATAATAATAATAATAATAATAATAATAATAATAATAATAATAATAATAATAATAATAATAATAATAATAATAATAATAATAATAATAATAATAATAATAATAATAATAATAATAATAATAATAATAATAATAATAATAATAATAATAATAATAATAATAATAATAATAATAATAATAATAATAATAATAATAATAATAATAATAATAATAATAATAATAATAATAATAATAATAATAATAATAATAATAATAATAATAATAATAATAATAATAATAATAATATAATAATAACAACAACAATAATAACAATAATAATAATAATAATAAAATAATAATAATAATAAAATAATAATAATAATAATAATAATAATAATAATAATATAGATGTACAACAATTTAATCAGAAATTAATAATAATAACAGAAAGAAAAACCCTTGTTGATGGTGATGAATCCGGCGGCGGTGGTTGGTGGCGATGAATCCGGCGAGAGAGAGAGAGGGGTTGTGATTTAGGGTGTGTGTCGATTTGGTTAACATATTGTGAGATCGGCTGTGGGTTTGATGGTGATGAATCCGGCGACGGTGGTTAGTGGCGATGAATCCGGCGAGGTGGTTTGAGTGGTGATGAATCCGGCGCGGTGGTTGGTGGCGATGAATCCGGCGAGAGAGAGAGGGTTGTGATTTAGGGTGTGTGTCGATTTGGTTAACATATTGTGAGATCGGCTGTGGGTTTGATGGTGATGAATCCGGCGACGGTGGTTAGTGGCGATGAATCCGGCGAGAGAGGTTGGTGGCGATGAATCCGGGAGGTGGTTGATGGCGATGAATCCGGCGAGAGAGGGGTTGTGATTTAGTGGTGTTGAATCCGGCGGCGGTGGTTGTGGGATGATCGGCGATGGTTAACATATGGTGTGAATCCGGCGACGGTGGTTATGGTGATGAATCCGGCGAGGTGGTTGTGGCGATGAATCCGGCGACGGTGGTTGGTGGCGATGAATCCGGCGAGAGAGAGAGGGGTTGTGATTTAGTGTGTGTCGATTTGGTAAACATATTGTGAGATCGGATGTGGGTTTAATTTTTTTGACAAGGGTAATTTCGACATTTAGATGAGGAGGTGTAAAATATAATGTAATTAAGGAGGGTATTATGGGAATGAAAAAAGTGCTTAAAACTTAATCTCAATACCCTTTATAAGGGTTTATAGATAGAGAATGACTATAAAAAAAATAAAAAAAATTGATATTCGTATCACAAAAATTGATATATTTACCACACAGTACAATTATTAAAGCATACTGTACAAGTCAGTGAAGCATGTTTGTGGTAGATTAATCAAAAGTTGTGGTACGAATATCACCACCTTAAAAAAAAACATCCACCACCCAAGGCCCCGGCCAACTAAGTTTCTCACGCGCCAGAACCTTGAATTTTCTAGTCAGTATTCCGTATTTCCATGGCGTCTCAAGGAGGAAGTCGTAAAAAAACCAAGTCAATATTACAATCTTTTTCAACAGTAGTGATGAACTTTATTAAAGTAGAAAAATGTTGGTTAAGGACGGTGCTTATAAAGAGGAGAGTTCTCCAGCTTCTTGCATGCCACATCTGCATCACATCACTCAGGACTCCCCTCAGGACTCTCCATGTCTATAAACAAAAGAAAGCTCGCTACTTTCACGTCACATCACTCAGGACTCCCCTCAGGACTCTCCCTGTCTATAAGACAAGCTTCTTGGAACTTCTTCGCCACATCATCAATTCTTTTAACATTTTTTTTATACCTAAATATATTTAACCAACATATTTATTTAACATTAATTTGAAAAAACACATTAAAATTATAAAAACACACAACAAATAATTAAAAAAAGTTACAACAAAATTAAAAAAACATAACGACAATTTATTTTAAAACAAAACGAAAACAACACGATAACATAAAAACTACTCGTCGCTTTCATCGTCACTGCCACCCATCTCTACAAATTCATCCCCAAACTGATCCATCAAAGACTTACGATAATTAAGAAGCGCTTTCATCTCCTTTCTAGGCAAATCAGTGGGAACCGGGTTCTGAAGAAACTTAAACGCCTCCATAACTTCCTTCCTGTGACGAGCAGCTTTCTTTTGCTTGGGTTTATAAGAACCCAACGGTTAGGAATATGAGTAGTATCCACAACTATGACTTGATCTTGAGTAAGAGAGTCGTTACTAATCCTACAAAGCATCCCTTTATTCCACCTTCGATAAGCAATCAGAGTAATTTAAGGTATCCTAGGCTGACTAATCTATTTCCTTCTATAGGTCAAAAGCATCCTCATAAAGTCTCTCATGTAATTAAAAAGGCAGTCCCTTAAAAAGTTTGATTAAGAAAGAACCTGTACACGCTATAAAACAGAATCCTCAATTAAATGACGACTCTTGCCTAGATAGCTCAGGCCGTACCGCCATTGGCGCTTGCTTTCCGTGCGTGGGCAGGGTCCCTTCGGAAGACGAAGCCGATCCTCTTCAAACTTCATCCGATCTTCATCTGTTTTCTTTATCGATTCCTTTTGCAACTTGAGCATTTCGTCGAGCTTAAGTAGCGCCTCTGACCCGGTGGATGATCTACTCGAACCTGCATCAGAACTTTGGGACAACTTTCGGCTAACATTACGCCCCGATGGTCTCTTAATGGGGTCATCTCCAAACAACGAGTCAACAGCCGGGTTTCTCTGGGTACCAAGTCGTCCTAATGTCTCTAATGGCTCACCGTCGTCACCCAAATCCACCAAATCCACCCACGCCGATTGCTTTTGTGTCCCGTGGTCGTTCCAAAACGTTGGGAAACCTTTCAGGATTTCCCAACACTTCTCAAACGCAAATCGAGTCGGCCCATACTGCTTCTTGAATTCTTACAGCCCCAAAATTCTTACACCCGTCTTTGATTTTGTTCCATTTGCCATGAAGTTGACTTGTGTTACGGTAACCTTCTTTTGATGTGGCGTTAAACAACGTCTCAATTGTTGTCCAAAACACGTTTTCTGTTTGCCCATTCCCTTTGATCGCGTCCTCGGTAGCATGCACCCAACTCCTAGTCAATATCACACATTCATTTTCGCTCCACTTCTTCTTTTCTGCGACCTCCTTTCCTTTTTTCGTCAACCGCTTTGCCGGTTTCACTTCCTCGTCTTCTACAGGAGTGGCAGAAGCGACACTAGTTCCCGCTCTTTGATTTTCACTTCGTCTTCAACATGAATCGGCTGTGGTGGTGGTGGTGGTGGTGCTGCTGCCGCTGCTGCTGCGTGTTGATACATCTGAGCCGCTTGCCATTGTTGCAATTGTTGGGATTTTATTAACCAAAATGATGTTTATTCCGAGAATAAACATTGTTCATTAATCAAGGGTTATATTTAAAACCTTTTATAAGTGTAGGGTTTAAAACGTAAATAATTAAAAACGTTTAATTATTTAAATACAAATTAATTTTATCTAAATATAATTAATGAACATGTAATTAATCTAATTAATTACTATTAGCGGAAGCATGTAATAAAACAATTAAAACTATTTAATTCCCTAGCCATGATCTATCGCGCATGCATATAGTAACTAAACAATAAATAAATAGAAGAACTACTAACCTCTTAGACGACCTCCCGAAGACGTTATTCTTGAGCAAGAATAACGTGAGCTACTTGCCACGAAAAGGACCCGAAGTCGCGCCCCTCAAAAGACTCGTACACGCGAACGGATCTTCGACACTTAATTAAGTGCTAGTTATTACTTTACGTTATAACAAATACCCACCGGAAAAATAACTAGAATGGGGTGTTCTCAACCCTTTCAGGGTTTCGAACTCCACACGAAAAAGATAGAGAAGAGAGAGAGTTTTTGGTGCAAGGATTCAAGAGGGAATAAGAGTTCTTTATATAGGCATAGAAAACCCTTTGGTTTCCTTCTTTGAATCAATGTGGGATAAGGAAACCTAGTTTCCTTCTCCCTCTCCCCTCCCTTGCGCGGCCGACCTAGTGGGACCCCCATGGGTCGACTTTGTCGACCCATGGGTCGATCCATGGTGCTTGATGTCCGATCCCGTTTTCGACCCGATTCGCGTTTCCGACCCGCGAATCATTTCCAAATCTATTTTTGGAAACTTTTAGTTATTTTCATTTCCAATGAATTCCTTGTTATTTATAAAGTTCAATTAAGCCCTCCTCGTTCTATGTGTGCGACCCTAATGGTTCATAGATATGCGGCCGTATAAGTATATTGAAATATTCTCATAATTACAACACTCCCACTTGAGGATATTTCCAAATATACGTCAAGTATACTGACACCGAACGTTCGTCTAGCAACACGACGATGCCCCCAGATATGTATGAATAAATTTTTCATGGCTGAAAAACCAACACCGCCTATAGATGTTGTACATTAAAACTCCTTAATGTTTTGGATGATGTATGAATGTCCCGATATGTTTCCGATATCACACCAAACCGAGAGACCCGGATAGTTACGCATACTCTCGTAGTTTGGCATATTTTCTCGGTCTATGGATATGAAGTGATCTTAAACCGTTAATGCATTTCGGGATACCTACTATGCATTCGGGGTGTGGCCACACTCTTCCAATCAGTTCATTTCCTCGAGTGGCCGCGTGATATCTTCCCAACCCTTTAGTGAACATTCTCCTATCTTGTACGCATACGTTCCTTCCATGTTTCACCTCATACCCAAAACAGCCCATACTACTGTCGGTTAAGTTCCAGGTTCGGTACTGAATCAAAGCATGAGACTACGCACTCCGGAACATGCCTATGCGCCTCAAGTCTAAGGATACTCAGACATTTCCACTTCTCAGAACTATCTATGCCACTGATCCAAGCGACGTTCTGAGGAACGGGTCTTATCCCAATACTCAAATATCTCTTTGAGTACTTGTGAAATGATTTGCATCTCTTATGCAACCGACCGAAGTCATCAACCTTCACAATTACCTTTGTTCATTTCCTACTCCCGTAGACAATGATCGGTAATGGGTTAAATTTAGAATCATCTAATGATGACTCATGGATGGGGTTAAACATGCAAATATAGAACTCAAGAATAAATTGAAACATAAATTGCCATTCTTTATTAATATTTCAAAATATCTCTTACAAGTTCCAAATATCCAAACATTTAAATAGAAAATAAACTATTAGCTTGACTAAGGCCCATTCCTCTAAACAAATTATCTATCTTATCAAGAGGCAATGCCTTAGTAAAAGGATCAGCTAAATTATCATCTGTGTGAACCTTGAGAACTTCGACATGTCCACTACTTATGATCTCACGAATATAGTGGTACTTCCTATCGATGTGTCTCAAGCCTTTCTGTGATCTTGGTTCTCTAGCTAGTGTGATTGCTGCCGAGTTATCACAATAAATAGGCATAGGTTGAGCTATGCTTGGCATCACACCTAGATCGCTAATGAACTTCTTAATCCACATGGATTCTTGTCCCGCTTCCGCTACCGCTTATATACTCTGATTCAACAGTTGATAATGCAACAACACTCTGCTTGGAGCTTTTCCAATCAACGGCTCCTCTGTTTAAAACGAACACGTAGCCAGATTGTGATCGAGAGTCATCTCTATCACTTTGAAAACTAGCATCCGTGTAACATTTCAAACTCAACTCTTCTTCCATATCTCCTCCATATATCAAGAATGCCTCTTTAGTCCTTCGTAAGTACTTGAGTATGTTCTTGACAGCATTCCAATGACTTTCACCGGGATTTGTTGAAATCTACTCGTCATACTCAAAGCATACGATACGTCCGGGCGAGTACAAAGCATGGCATACATGATGGACCCTACGGCTGAAGCATAAGGTACCTCCTTCATCTTTTTGATGTCTTCGGGACGAGTTGGACCTTGAATTTTGCTCAAGATCGTCCCGGCTGCCATTGGCACAAGTCCTTTCTTAGAATTCTCCATAGAGAACCTTTTAAGGATCTTGTCAATGTACGCACTCTGACTTAGTCCAATCAATCTTCTAGATCTATCCTTATGGATTTTAATCCCAAGGATATATGCAGCTTCTCCCAAGTCCTTCATTGAAAAGCACTTTCCTAGCCAAGTTTTGACACTTTGCATAGTAGGAATGTCATTTCCGAATAGTAGTATGTCATCGACATACAAGACAAGGTATGTATTTATTCTCCCACTTACTCTCATATACACGCATGGCTCATCCACATTTTGAGTAAAACCAAACTCTTTGATCTTTTCATCAAAACGCAAATTCCATGTCCTTGATGCCTGCTTCAATCCATAGATGGATCTCTGAAGCTTACATACTTTATCGGGAAACTCGGTATTGACATAACCCTCGGGTTGTGTCATGTAAACGTCCTCACTAAGGTGGCCGTTTAAGAATGCCGTCTTGACATCCATTTGCCATATCTCATAGTCATAATGAGCGGCTATGGCAATGAGTATCCTAATAGCCTTAAGACTTGCTACCGGCGAGAAGGTTTCATCATAATCAACCCCGTGGGTTTGAGTGTAACCTTTCGCCACTAGTCTAGCCTTAAAAGTATGTACTTTACCATCCATGTCGGTTTTCTTCTTGAAAACCCATTTGTACCCCACACTCTTGCAATCGGGTGGTGGATCAACCAAGGACCAAACCTCGTTATCCTTCATGGATTGCATCTCAGCGTCCATGGCCTCGTGCCATTTCTTGGACTCCGATCCCGTTATCGCCTCATCGTAGGTAGTAGGTTCAAAATGATCTACTTCCTTACTTTGGGTGATTAGATATCCATATCTATCGGGATCAAAACGAGTCCTCTCCGAGCGACGAACGCTTTGTGTATCTTGTGACACCTTTGCTTTTGCAAGCTTAGGTTCACTAAGTGGTTTACTGGTTCCAACGGGAGGTGCCTTTTGTGTCTCTTGAATTTCTTCAAGATCCACATTACTCCCACTGATTTCTTGATCTAAAAACTTCTTTTCAAGGAAGGTGCCGTTTCGACCTACAAATACCTTGTTGTCGTATGGATCATAGAAATAGTATCCGGAAGGAGTTTCCTTCAGATAACCAACAAAAATGCACTTGGTTGCTCTAGAATCGAGTTTGCCAACGGCATCTCGTTTAACGAAAACCGGGCATCCCCAAATTCTTAGATGTTGAAGATCACGTTTCTTCCCATGCCACAACTCGTATGGCGTTTTGTCAACCTTTTTCGTTGGAATCATATTGAGAATATATGCTGCACATTCTAGCGCATAACCCCCAAAGGAAGGATGTAGAGTCGTACGATTCATCATAGATCGAACCATGTCTAGCAAGGTTCGATTTCTCCTTTCAGATACTGCATTATGTTGCGGAGTATATGGAGGAGTGAATTGAGATACAATTCCCCGTTTATTTAGATGAACCATGAACTCTTGGCTCATATACTCACCACCTCGATCAGATCTTAGTGTCTTAATAGTCTTGCCAAGTTGATTCTCTACTTCATTTTGAAAAGCTTTGAAAATCTCAAAAGCTTCAGGCTTATTTTTCATAAGATAAACATAGCCGTATCTACTGAAGTCATCAGTAAATGTAATGAAGTAGTTCTGACCATCCCTGGTCGGTGTTCTAAAAGGACCACACACATCAGTGTGTATGATACCTAGTAGATCAGTAGCTCTTTCAGGGTTACCCTTGAAAGGACTCTTAGCCATCTTTCCACACAAACAAGATTCGCATACATCGAAGGAATTGCTTCCTAAAGATGGCGAAATTGCATCTAATTGGAGTTTATTGATACGGTCCTTGCTTATATGACCAAGACGACAATGCCAGAGATACATGTCAGAATGATCAACGTTATTCCTTTCCTCACATACGTATACCGGATTGTTAGAGGTAAAAGCTAGAATGTCAATCTCATATATGCCATTATTCGGTATTGCTTCGAAGTAGAAGACATTATCCTTATAAGATTCAATACCTCTGTCCGAGAAACCATAGGAGTACCCAGATTCCTTTAGACGAGCAAACGAAATAATGTTCCTAGTTAAACCAGGAGCATAACAACAATTATCCAAGATCAACATTCGACCATTTGGCAAAGAGAGCTCGTAAGTTCCCACAGCCAAGACTCCGACATGCTCGCCGTTACCGACATGCAAGTCCAAGTCCCCGGTTCTCAGCTTCTTACTTCTTCTCAGACCTTTTGCAGAATTGCAAATATGTGTGCCATACCCCGTGTCTAGCACCCATGAGTCCGAGATGCAAGAGTACAGTCCGATTACATATACATTCGATCGAGTTGGCCCTTCAACCCGAGAATGTTTCCGACAGCCCTTATTCCATTTTCCCATTCGACAACAAACAAGACAAATGGAATGAGCTATGGGGCCAGCCTTCCTCTTTGAAGATGAAACTACTTCCAAGTTGTCTTTCTTGGTATCCTCATTTTCAACTTCGATTGGCTTATCCACTTCACCTCGATTAAGGTAAGCGATACGATTCTCCTCATCAAACTTTCTAAGAGATCCGAGGAACCTTGTAAAGTTATACTCTGAGTGTTTAAACCTCTTGACGATATCTTCACAAGATCCATCAAATGAAGAGATCAAAAGATCCTTTATGAGGTAGTCAGGAATATCGTATCCTAGTTCGCGCAATCTCTCGAATCTTTCGTTCATGGAAAGACAATGAGACACTGCCGACGAACCCCTTTTCATTGTGGCCAAAATGCCTTTAAACAACGAGCTAACTTCGTCGTATGGTGAAGTTTCGAATTCACTGATTTCAGATATAGAAGTAACTAATAATTGTAGCAAAAGGTCATCCATCTACAGGACAATAACTAAGGTTCAATGTTTGGATATCTAAGGTTTAACTTATATAACTACCTAAGGAATTTATTAGACGAATTAATAACCCTATATATATGTTTTTAGTTAAACTATAAGAACCAAATTGAGTCCACATCACGTGTATCCGGCAACGGTCCGGACGACCACATGTTTGCTTATCAATAAGGCCGATTCTCGTAACCGATCACACATTGCGACTCTTAATGAGACTTGATCATTCCTTGATCCAATGGCATGTTTGAGTCTCATCCTTGCTGACTAGTACCTAGGCAACGGTCCAGGGCGACCTAGCAAAATCCGCCTATAAGCTGGCGTGTGGCTGTCCATGTCCGGTAACTGGGATGGGCAGACATGAAGGACCACCCCGTATCTACACTATGGCTTAGGCAACGGTCCAGGGCAACAGGGAGTGTAGACGGTCAGGTGCTTCTCATAGGATGGCAGGGATTTCTTTATATTAGGTAGATTTTTATTTAGCTCAAAACAAACTTACATCACAAAAGTTTGTACTACAATTCATTTTGCATGCACTCAAAACGAATTGTTGCACCATTTAGTTAAAACACTATTTTGACATTTTTCAATTAGTTTTACAACATTTTAAAATGCATGTCATTAACTACTTAATGTGTTCTATTGTAAAACTAAGACATCATTTCCTACACTACAAGTAACACTACAAGCACTAAAAGTATTAGCCATGCATGCATGTACATGGCTAGATACATAACCCGATACATGCTAATATATGGGTTGAACGATCATGCTCAAAAATATATAATTTAACAATTACATATTTAATTGAGCGCTTTAGCTACTATACCAATAACGCGATTTGGCTCTGATACCACTGTTGGGATTTTATTAACCAAAATGATGTTTATTCCGAGAATAAACATTGTTCATTAATCAAGGGTTATATTTAAAACCTTTTATAAGTGTAGGGTTTAAAACGTAAATAATTAAAAACGTTTAATTATTTAAATACAAATTAATTTTATCTAAATATAATTAATGAACATGTAATTAATCTAATTAATTACTATTAGCGGAAGCATGTAATAAAACAATTAAAACTATTTAATTCCCTATCCATGATCTATCGCGCATGCATATAGTAACTAAACAATAAATAAATAGAAGAACTACTAACCTCTTAGACGACCTCCTGAAGACGTTATTCTTGAGCAAGAATAACGTGAGCTACTTGCCACGAAAAGAACCCGAAGTCGCGCCCCTCAAAAGACTCGTACACGCGAACGGATCTTCGGCACTTAATTAAGTGCTAGCTATAACTTTACGTTATAACAAATACCCACCGGAAAAATAACTAGAATGGGGTGTTCTCAACCCTTTGAGGGTTTCGAACTCCACACGAAGAAGAAAGAGAAGAGAGAGAGTTTTTGGTGCAAGGATTCAAGAGGGAATAAGGGTTCTTTATATAGGCATAGAAAACCCTTTGGTTTCCTTCTTTGAATCAATGTGGGATAAGGAAACCTAGTTTCCTTCTCCCTCTCCCCTCCCTTGCGCGGCCGACCTAGGGAATAAGGGTCGATCCATGGTGCTTGATGTCTGATCCCGTTTTCGACCCGATTCGCGTTTCCGACCCGCGAATCATTTCCAAATCTATTTTTGGAAACTTTTAGTTATTTTCATTTCCAATGAATTCCTTGTTATTTATAAAGTTCAATTAAGCCATCCTCGTTCTATGTGTGCGACCCTAATGGTTCATAGATATGCGGCCGTATAAGTATATTGAAATATTCTCATAATTACAACAACAATAACAAAAGATTGTTTGCGTTGTTTAGACCGTCGATCGGGTTGTACCCAACTTGATTGTAAAACGAAGTCGAAAACGGGTTGACATTATATGGCATCGGCGATGGTGAACCGTAGTTGAGTGGAAATTGGGAGTTGGTAGATTGACCTTGTGGGTTCGAGCTCGACATTGCCAGTGATGGTGGTGGAGGAAAGCCGAGAAGGTTTTGAAGCATGTCATCGCCAACATTGTTTTTCTTGTGTTGATTTTGGGTGTTTTTCTTAGACATGGTTTGATTGTATGTAGAGAATGAATGATTTTAGATCTTTGGTTCGGTTGGTTTGAAGAAGAAGAAGAAAACAGAGATGTAAATTTGATGAAGAAGAAAAGAGACACTTAAATTTGTTTGGTTCGGTTGGTGGTGCAAAAGTAGCCGTTAACAAGCAATTTTTTTTTTATTTAACCCATATTCGAACGTTAATGGCGGACCCACAAAGAGCGTCTATCATCTTCCACAGGAAGACTAATATCAAAGACGCAACCACAAGGACGATCTATGCCAATAACGTCTAGTGTGTCCTGGAGCTTTGGGACGCAGGGTGCGGATGCTTATAAGCACCGGCCTAAGAAAACTTCAACTAGGCGAAAAAGGTTTATATAAAAAGCAACAGGTTTTTCAACCTACTTCTCCCACCGAAATTTATATACACAACAACGGTACCGAATCTTATATATACATCCTATTTTTATTTTGATACCACCGAAAAATTAGTATATATATACATTTAAGGGGGGGCCTTAGGGACAGTAAAGCAAGCAAACAGTTGCGCAGCAGCCTGCCAGCCTGCTTCTTTTTTTTAAATTCTTTTTTAATTATCGTGACTAACAGGTCGCTGCATATTTAGATCTAAGCGTGCATACTTGATTTTTTCCCCCCTCTTTTGTCATGCTTTTACTTAACGTTGATTTTTTTTTTATTCATTTGGTAGTATATTCATTGATAATCTTTTTTATAAAGAGTGTTTACATAAAAAAATAATATTTGTTATCTGCCGTCAACGTTCACGTAATCCACGACTAATAACCATATCTACCTATAAGACTACCTGTTTGATTTTTTATTTTTTTTTATTTTTTTCTTTTTTGTTAATACTTTTCCTTAACGTTCATCTTTCATTTATTCTTTATTCATTGATTAGTATATTAATTAATTTTTACGGAATTTTTTAAGGGTTCTTCTAAATTAAAAATAACTGATATTTGCATGACTAATGACCCGGTAATCACATAACACTATGATGTAGTATTATTTTTAAATAGTCTTTTGAACCACTTTCTATTTCTGTGTTGTAATTTTTTAGTTTTATGATACGCTTTTGTAATGTACGTTTATCTTTACGCATATGTCACCGATCTTATACAAATTGCAAGTTTTACGTATCGTTATGTTTCCCGGGGCAACGTCCGGTTTCAAAAACTAGTTAAAATTAAAGAACGTAACAATATCACGTTTTTTTTGTTGGAGGATCCTGTCATTCCAAAATCTCCAAATATTACATACTCCGTATAATTTATTTATATCAAAGGTGAGACGTGAAAGTCTCTAACACAAGGGTCCAAAATCTCACTGGATAATTAAACACTTGGAAGTTGGAACAGTCTGATAGTAGTTAACGTAATGTCCCCAACTATACTAGTTCGGTTGTATATAAGGGGCAATGGTGCAGTCGGCTTTTTTTATCGGCAAGTTCATTTGGCAAGCATCGGCTCTTTGGCTGCCTTGTAGCATGTGTATCGGCAAGCATTAGCAAGTTTGATCGGCTATATAAATCGGCACATTTGGCCGATCCTTGTGAACGTTGGGAGCGTGCTATGTGACCGTTTTTTTTTTGTTCTTGTGCCAAAATCTTTATATCACCGGAAACCTAAAAAATTAATTTGGGGGTTTTCGATTTTGAGGCTAATCCTATGGTTTTCTTGGCTTCTATTGCCGGAATCCATGCCGGAAAAACTTGCCGATGCTCCTAACGTACAATACCCTTATTCCGGTGAGATCTGAAACCCCTTTTTGGGGTTTCCGGTGGTCGCCGGCCAGAAACGTTCACTTTTTACGGCCAAATAGTTGTTTGGCTTTGGCAAGGGTGCCGTTGACACATTCATGGGCTCTTTGGCTACTTTTCCGGTGACCTTTTTTTTGGGGTTTCTGGTTTAATCGGTTTTCCGGTGACTCCTTTTTGGGGTTTCTGGTTTAATCGTTTGCTGCATGTGATCCGGTGACTCCTTTTTGGGGTTTCTGGTTTAATCGTTTGCTGCATGTGATCCGGTGACTCCTTTTTGGGGTTTCCGGTTTATACGGTTTTCCGGCGAGCCCTTTTTTGGGTTTTCTGGTTAACTGCTGCTGCTTATGCTTGATTATATGTATATTTATCTTATTTACATTGCCGTTAATTGCATGTTTGTGATTAGCTTGGTAGTGTTAACTAGCGGTAGCGTTGCCGGATTTTTCCTTGGTAGTGTTGCCGTCTTTTGTTCCATTAAAGCAATAGGTAGCCGGAAAAGTAGTTTTATGCCGATGATGATATCGTTGAACAATTAGGTTGCCAGTGTTACGTTTAGATGGGCAATGATGATACAAAATGTTCGGAAAAATGGGACTCGGATGATCCGGGGCGTATCTTGGCGGGGTAACCTTCGGGTTGGAAGCCATGGCGTCTTCAACTTCCGAATTCCCGACCCCCAAGTTCTGAGCCCAAGTATCATTTTTTATAAAAAAAACGGTCACTTTTTTCATTTTTTCGGCAACCTTTAATTTTTTTGGCATTGGCATTTTGGCAAGTTTTGGTTACTTTTTTTGCACTACACCATGTGATTTGGCTACCTTTTGGTTCTTTTTGGCTAGTTTTTGGCAAATACACGTGACAACGTATGAGTGGCTAGAAAAGAGCCAAAAACTAGCCAATTTGTCAACTTGTAGCACTGCACCCTTGCCCCTAATCTAACTTTCTCCATATAATTATAAAGAGAAAACAAAAATAATTTTATTGGTTTATATTTATGTCATATATGCACTATAAATAACATTGCGATTATCTACATTTTTTGTTAGATTGAGCAAGTTATAAGAGTTTGTCTCGCTTTTTTATAAACATTTCTTGTAAATTTATGTTTGTTAGTAGTCTAGTATTTCTTATAACTAGCTAATCAACTCGGGTTCAATCCGGACACTTTAATTAAAATTTAAAAGCAAAACAAAAATATAAAAATATATAATTTTGTTATTGATATATTATAACTCGGTTTGAAGATACTAAATTTATAGTACCTATTGCATTAAGAAAACATAAAATAATATTACATGATATTATATAAAAAAGAATTTACTTTGTTTCTAATAAAAAATAGAAATTTAAAATAAACATTTAATGGGCTATTTATCTTTATATATATTATACTAGTTAAATATGACATCATAAGTAAAAGAAAAACCTTTTGAAAAAAATTGTAAACATGCCACTTCATAATTTTTTCTAAAAATAGTTCATGAAGACAATTATTTATTATTATATATAAAGATGTTAGTCTTCAGTCCCGTCCGATGGACAGGTAGATTCAAAACATATGTCTTGTATATTTCATTTCAATATGTGCTAGGATTTTATGATAAATTATAAAATTTCGCTAACTAAATAAATTGATAACATATAAACAATTATATAATAGCATGTTTAAAAATATTCAATATCATCATACAATGATGAAAAAAATATTATATGTTATTAAAAACATAAAAAATAAATCAAACAAACTATAATTAATGAATAATATAAAGAAAAACTTTGGTAAAAGAAAAATATATATAAATTATACGTATGTAATACATTTAATCAAACAGTATATGTGTATCTAAAAAAACATCAAGTATAAAGCATAATTTGAACTTCTAGCTAAAAGCAAATGTTAAATCAAAATCACATAAATAACTAAAATATCAGCTTTGTTTATACTACATAAACAAATCAGATCGATAAATAAATTATTATCTTGAAAAAAACCTTATACGATTATACATGAAAGAATGTCACTTTTAAACAGATATAATAAAATGCATATCAAAAAATTTAATCACAATCAAAATATATATAAGAATAAACTTTACCTGAATTAAAACCATAATCGGTTTTGAGCCCGGTTTTACTTTTCATAATTTATAGTTTTTTAAAGAAAAAAATGATTAAAATATTTAGATATTAGATAATTACTAAAAGTTAAAAAAAGTTTATATATTAAAAGAATGAACTTGTTTTAGTAGATTTATACAAAAATACTATTGATAGTGATTTTACGGATATAAAACAAAAAAAAGGAACTAACTCATAGAAAAAATAGTTTTGGTGATTATAAAATGTAATAGATTAGACTTTAAATAATTTGTTAATAATAAAGTTTATTTTCAAAAAGATAAAAATGGAAATAGAAAAAAAAAGATAAAAAAGGAGTAGGAGAGAGAGGATGGAAAATATAATTTCAAAGTTAAGGGGTGTCAAGTGTACCCTCAACTTGTTTTTTTTAGTTATAGGATAAATAGATAATCTAAATAACTCTCTCATATAATCTAAACAAATTTAATTATATCCATTTTCTAGCATTAGGTCTATTTTTTTTTTGAAAGGTGAATTTCGCTGGAAACTTCGTGTCGCGATTCGACAGCGGGAGGTCTAGCATACGTTGTCTTAACCGGGTCCGCGCTAGAGAGCTCCCTCGAAGTAGAAATGCCTATTTCAAATACCCGATGGGGGGAAAACCCCTACTAATCCGCCCGAAGGCACGGCGATTAATAGGGGTAAACCCTGCCCCCTCAGACTTGAACCTGGGTATACCCAAGTCAAGCCCTCATAAAGGGACTTAATTCTATGTCCTCCCCAAGGCTTGAACTCAAGACCTCATGCAATGGGGGATGTTCTTACAACCATTAAGCTAAAGCTCAAGGACATTAGGTCTATTTATTTAGTCGAAAAAGTCCTTATGTTTTTGTCAAACGGATAAGTGGGACTCTTTTCTTTTGTTGTTCTGACTTTTTTTATTTATTAAGTCCGTAAAAATTATCATGATTCGGTTCACTATAATTATCCACACTTTTAGTTAGCATGAACAAAATTTTAATTTGTTCACGCTTTTATGTGTGTAAAATTATGTTAAACTAAAAGTCTATAAAATTATTCACACTAAAAATTGTGGTATTCTAAAAGTTCATACTTTTTAATGTGGACTTTCATATTTAATTTGTCACAACATATTTGTTCAAACCAACTAAAAATTTAGTGTGGACAAATGTAGACCTCCAATCATCTATTCGAATATATACACTTCGACTGCAACTAAGCTATGGCCAACGGTTTCCAAATGGTTAAACGTGGGAACAATTTGTTAAATGGTCGCGTGACTTGAGAGGCTAGCATTCATCAAAACAAAAACGTTGTCAAATCGATTATTTTTTACGGGTTATGGTTTAATTATTGGTGATTTAGAAACGAGGTGGCGTTTGGTAATCAATATTAAAGGAACAAGCTGCTTTTTAACTCTAAGTTAATTTCTCTTTTGATTGGTTTTTGTTTAGACCTAATAATTTCAATTAATATGGTGTGTATTTTAATTTTTAGGACCATTGAACCACATGTCGGTCGGCAATATGGTGTGTATAATGGAACTAAAATACATTTTTTTAGATGTTAGATAATCCACAATAACGGTGTCCATAGGATATTTTTGATGACATGTGGATATTTGTGTAGATTGTATTGTTGTAGGTGATGAGTGGAAAATATTTATTATTGGATATTTGTAAGGAATGATGATGAAAGATGAGGAAAGAGAAAAATGTAATGATTGTTTGTAAGGGTGGACGGAGTGCCACCGGCACCAAATTGGTACCGGTCCGGTACCTAAAGGAACATCGCCCCGTGGTACCGGTACCGGTTGGGCGGTGAGTGAATTGGAGATGCTCGTCCCTGGCTCCCTCTCGCTGAATTCGAACGTTAGACAAAAAAAAAAGTGGGGGCCACATAGTAACGGTCCAATTCTCTCCCTTTTCTTTCTTTCTTTTTCTTTCTTTTTCCTCCATTTTTGCATTCTGCTCTTTCTTTCTTCCTCCATTTTCTTATTCTTTCTTTTTATTCTACCACACAACACACACATTTTACATATAAAACATGGCAAACATGAACCTTTTTGATGTTAAGATGGCGATGCAAAACCACATGGTCAACGACGACAGACACCGATCTGAAGTAAACAACGTCATTCAGAGCGTATCTGACAACAAGGCGGCTTACCAAGCCGAAATCGACCGAATTGAAGCTCCCGATCGGGTTCGTAGCGCGGTCGAAAATGAGTATGTTGTATATCTTCGTGGGAAAATCGATTGGCTGGATCAGATATTTTTCAGCTTACCGCCGCGTCTTCTACGTTCACAACCACTCTAGACCACACGGTATTCTGGCAAGGCAGTGTCGGTGGTCGGTATGTAGATTATCATACTGACCCGGGGGAGGAGTACGTATCTCCTCAACCCGGCGACGCTGTCGGGTCTCCTGAACCCTATCGATACATTCATCGCAACGACGGCGACAGTACTGTGGACTCGGACTATTCCGAGTGTTAGGATTATGTAATGTTTTTCTATGATTTTAGTAATATTATGTAATGTTTTTCTATGATTTTAGTAATGTTATCTAATGTTTTATGGTTTTAGTAATATTAGTTTTAGTTTGTTAAATAAAAGTTTTAATTATTATTTGAATAAAAATAAATAGAAAATAAATAAAATAGAAAAGGGCGGGGAAGTACTCCTTGCAATTAGGGAGCGCGGGGAGGAGGAGAAAAAGTGGGGAGGGGTGGTGAGGTACTCCCCCACCCTAAAAAGAATGAATATGTTATTGTTGCTAATAAAAAATATTAATGGAAAAAATAAATGAAAATTTGACATGATATACTGATTAAGCTGTTAAACAACTTGTAACTAATGCAAATAGCCTTACAGTGTTATAACGAGCAAACTATATTGGTAATGAATAGTTGTTATAATAAAACAAAGAGTTAATTACATTTTTCGTCCTGTGGTTTGTACCAACTTTCATGTATCATCCCTGAGTACACGAAATTACGTGTTTCATCCCTGAGTATGGAATTCCGTTAACATATTAGCTTGATAAGACATATATATATATATATATATATATATATATATATATATATATATATATATATATATATATATATATATATATATATATATATATATATATATATATATATATATATATATATATATATATATATATATATATATATATATATATATATATATATATATATATATATATATATATATATATATATATATATATATATATATATATATATATATATATATATATATATATATATATATATATATATATATATATATATATATATATATATATATATATATATATATATATATATATATATATATATATATATATATATATATATATATATATATATATATATATATATATATATATATATATATATATATATATATATATATATATATATATATATATATATATATATATATATATATATATATATATATATATATATATATATATATATATATATATATATATATATATATATATATATATATATATATATATATATATATATATATATATATATATATATATATATATATATATATATATATATATATATATATATATATATATATATATATATATATATATATATATATATATATATATATATATATATATATATATATATATATATATATATATATATATATATATATATATATATATATATATATATATATATATATATATATATATATATATATATATATATATATATATATATATATATATATATATATATATATATATATATATATATATATATATATATATATATATATATATATATATATATATATATATATATATATATATATATATATATATATATATATATATATATATATATATATATATATATATATATATATATATATATATATATATATATATATATATATATATATATATATATATATATATATATATATATATATATATATATATATATATATATATATATATATATATATATATATATATATATATATATATATATATATATATATATATATATATATATATATATATATATATATATATATATATATATATATATATATATATATATATATATATATATATATATATATATATATATATATATATATATATATATATATATATATATATATATATATATATATATATATATATATATATATATATATATATATATATATATATATATATATATATATATATATATATATATATATATATATATATATATATATATATATATATATATATATATATATATATATATATATATATATATATATATATATATATATATATATATATATATATATATATATATATATATATATATATATATATATATATATATATATATATATATATATATATATATATATATATATATATATATATATATATATATATATATATATATATATATATATATATATATATATATATATATATATATATATATATATATATATATATATATATATATATATATATATATATATATATATATATATATATATATATATATATATATATATATATATATATATATATATATATATATATATATATATATATATATATATATATATATATATATATATATATATATATATATATATATATATATATATATATATATATATATATATATATATATATATATATATATATATATATATATATATATATATATATATATATATATATATATATATATATATATATATATATATATGTATATATATATATATATATATATATATATATATATATATATATATATACAGATATATATATAAAGGTTGGGGATGATGATAGATTTTTAGATCCGGAAAAAATAAAGGTTGGGGATGATAACAAAGGTTGAGGATGATAACAAAGGATGAAATGACCATTATGTCCTTGGTGTGCAGGTCACGTGACCCTTTTTTTAACGTCCGTTTGGGTCGTGGACCAAATATGTTAACAGAATTTCATACTCAGGGATGATACATGAAAGTTGGTACAAACCACATGGACGAAAAATGTAATTAACTCTAAAACAAATTATGGGGTCATAAATAGCCATTGTGATCCACACCGACTATCTTTAAAAAATTATACTCGTATTAATTATATGCATGAATCCTTTAGGCTGGTACCAAACTACCAATACACCATCATGCCTGTCGACTATTAATCGTCATGTTTCTAAAACACAAATTAGACTAGTCAGACCGTGAACATGGGTGTGATTGTTTTGTGGTAACACGTCTGACTCGATTGAATAGAGAAAAAGTTCACTATTTTCTAGTAACATGGGTGTGATTGTTTTGTGGACCGTATGGTTAGTTTAGGGGACTAGGAGTGGTCATTGGGTTCGATGATTTTATGCTAAAACCGGTGTTAACACCGCCGCCACCGGTGTTGATTTTATGCTCCACCAGTTTGGTTTGGAGGGTTCGGAAACCGCTATCCATAAAATCAAAAAAGGGAAGGACCACTTGATTAGAGAGAAAGAGTGTGGGGACCAAGAAAGGGGAATAAGAGAAAGTGTGAGGATAAGAGAGTAAATGATTGTGATTGGATAAAATTTGGAAGATTAAAAATTTAATGGGCGTCAGTAAAAATGGTTGAGAGAGTTGATTGGAAGAGTTGAAAAGTTGAAATGAGTTAGATGAATGTTATTGGGTGAATTTAGGAGGGTTGATAAAATCTCTTTTACCACTACTAGTCCCCTTATTTGATAGAGGATCTTGCCTCTTGATGTGAAGTTAAGGTTCAATCTTTTTATTTTAATAGTTTTCGATTATTTGAGTTAGTTTGAAAGTTGAATAAATTCTCCATTAAAAAAACATGTGTTGATGTCATCCCATAGTATTATATACTATAATAAGTGAATAGGTTGTGAATATTAACTTGTCTGGCGAGTTACTATTCGTTCATGTTATAACCCGCACCATTATTCGGATTTTGCTAAATCGGATCCGGTTCGGGTTTTTTAATACGAGTTACTTCTTGGTTTTTTCCATATGTTTTTCCTTTCGGGTTTTCAAATAATTATATTGAAAACGTTTATTTTTTTTTGTAACAATATTCAAATTTTACCACATTGGATCCCTTTGAGGTTTATAATTACGGGTTACTTCTTGGTTTCTTACATTTTTTTTTCTTTTGGATTTTCAAATAGTATATCAAAACTACTTTTTTTGTGGTATTGCCTTTAAATAAATATCATTTCATATGTCAAAGATTTTAACAAACATATATAGCGACACATCATCAAGAACAAAACATAATCGTTTTCAGGTTTCCAAACAATATATTAAAAACTTTTATTAATTTTTTTGTGGTATTGTCTTTGAATAAGTATATATTTTATATGTCAAAGTTTTTAGAAACATAAATCATCAATAACAAAACGTAAGTTTTTAGAAACATAAATCATCAATAACAAAACGTAATCGAACTAATTGAAATCGCGCAGACGGAAACTATTGTGGTTTTGCCTTTAAATAAATATATTAAATATATATTTGATATGACGAGAGAAAGGTACTTGCGCGTTGCGGCGGTGATGGAGGCGGCGGCGGTGGTGGTGGTGGCGCCGGTGAGTAGTGGAAGTTATTGATGTAATGTGACTATGATGTATGGTACATCATGCATTAGAATGTGTACATTGTTGAAACTTAAAATCAATATTGAAATTTTAAGTTCAATGTTGAAAATTAAAAGTAGATTTGCTTTCTAATATAGCATAGATAAACTTATAAACAAACATATCCATGACAGAATGTTTGTTAATTCAACCCAAGTATACTGACTAACACAATCGTTTCAACATGACAATTGATGCCCCACAACGCGGGGCCGGAAACTTCCTAGTTTATAAATATAGCATTCATGAACTTCTATACATCAAAAAGAAAAACCTTCAAAAATAAGCATGTCGTTGAACAAAATTAAATTCCCAACCTCCAACTCCAAAGTGAATTGCCTTTCCATCCCAACCAACATGATTTTAATGGCATACTTATAGTAAGTACTCATATGAATGAATATAAATGGAGGCTGGTTTTTCAATCCAGTTCAACCTCTTAAAATGAAACAGTCACTAGACCGGTTGAGTGTCAAGTCAAGTTTGAAAACATTGATTAATTGCTTCTTTTAATCTAATGATGATCAGATAATATAACTTGAACTTTATCAACACATGAGACCAGAAAGTTCTCACTAATTTACCCTTTTTCTTGGCCTATTTATACATCTTTTTAACCATTTGTTATGCTTTATGTCTCTTATTGCTTCACAAGCACTTTTCAAACCGATACCATATGATAGGAAAGCTTTTAGAACTAAATTAGAGCTAAAATGGACGGATGACTACTTAAAATACAGTTTATTGGACTTTTTCTTATATGAAGGTAAAACCTCTATGCTAAAAATGGTTAATTGTTTAAGTTTGATACAATTAGAAGGATATCGGCCTAGCTTGTAAGTCATAATAATGTTTATCCTTTCAATATATCTAATTTCGTCTTTTATGAAATATAAGAAAAATGAGATGTAAATAGTCTTATTCTTATCCAATTTTTTTTTTAATGACTTCTAGTCATTCTTGTAAAAAATAATAATCAAATCTTTGACTTTTTTCTTAAAAAATAAAAACTTATTAACACATAAAAGTTAATTGACCGTTGGTTAATTGTTTTATTTGATACATCTATGAGCTAAGTTAATTGATCCTTGGATAATTGTAATTTAATACATACAAATGTTATCGACCTCTGTCAATAAACTTTTTTTAATAACATTTGTATGTATTATATTACAACATTTAACTTAGCTTATAATGTAATAAATTGAAATTATTACTTTTTTTATAACGTTGTAGGTTTACTTTTTTAATAAGACAATATCATTTTAAAAATCAAACCCAAACTTAAGTAAAAACTATTATATGCATCAACTAGTTAGACATCATTTGCAACAACAATTATACTATCACTTTGATTATCTTAACTATCATTAACTTAGATTTGTCATATACATTAATTTAATTGATTTCTTTATTTATAAAATCATATCGAATCAAATCTACTTCGCTTTAATCATTTAAATAAGGGATAATTAAGTTTTTGGATCGGTCAACTACTTATCCTGATGTTTAAATTATATATGCTCGATATTATTAAAAAATTTATGCTAACACAGGACATTTTATAATTAACTCCATAGTTTATAGAAAGTATTGACGATCTATTTGAAAGCATTACCATGTCAATTTTCTAAATTTGCTGGTGAATCCTAATCTAAGAATGTACATTCTTTTCGTCCCAAAAAAAATATTTACTGGCTTATTATAAATTTTCAAAAGAAATTGTTCTCTTCTCAAAATAGAATGTTAAATTTATTATTTTTAACTCTTAATACAACTTTTAAAAAATGTTATATGTAATCATGTAACATCCGCAACATTTGACCATTTGACCATATATGGGATTTGATTAATTTATTCAACTAGAAATATAATTAAGTGCAATTTGAGACTAATAGGCGGACAATTACACCCGACGGATCAATTATTTGACATATGATATGGAACGATACAAGACGACATGAGAATTAACTAGTAAATTGAAACGGGTCAACCCATGGATTATACCCATACCCATGACCCACTAAAACAACCCAACTCTATCCTCCCCCAAACTCTTACACTTTTCCATCCACACATTCATTTCGATCTATCTATCTCTCTCTCTAAAAATCCAAGAACACACACACAAATTCTCACATCCCTCTCTCTCTCTCTAAATTTTCTTCATCATTAAATGTTATTTGGTTTAGATTTAAGCTAGAACAATCATCTTCATCATCATATAGACATCATATCTCAAATTTGGGTCATAAAGTGCAAGAAACCTCTCTAATCGGGTCAATTTCGGATTTGAGCTTTTGGTGGCGGATTTGGTAAGTGAAATTCATCTCTTAATCATCATTTCATGTTGTAATCACGTTCTAAGTCAAACCCTTGCACGTCTTGGTCAAATTTCGGGTCAAAAGCTAAATTAGGTCATAAACTAGGGTTTAGGTTCTTAGGTTTGATTCTTGGCCGATTTTCATGATTGATGATGTTATGGGTTGGGTTTGCTGGGTGGAATACATTTATTTATGTTCAAAAACTTGGTTGGAAGTGTCTCTTGGTCGGGTTTAACTTCAATAATCGAATTAAGTCGGATTAGGGTTTGTTTATGTTTTGAAATGGGTCAAAGCAATTAGAACATAGATTTTGAGGCTTCGGGTTGTTAATTTGAAGTGGGTCCGGTTATTTAAGTTCATATATGTCACAAAACTAGTTTTGAAGCAGCTCAAGTCGTTCTAGTATCCAAAATGAAGAGTTAAAGTGGTTTGGGTCGTGTTTTTCTTTGGTTACCTGCTGCTGCTCGCTCAGTTTAGTTCCACCGTCTCAGACGGTCAGGACCACCATCCCAGACGGTGGTCTGGTTTGGTAGTTTCCAGTGTCTCGCTTCCCTTTTCCACCGTAAGACAGACCTCTCCACCGTACACCTTTTCTAGACCACCGTCCAACACGGTGGTGCCACTGTCCAAGACGGTGGCCTGGATTGTGCAATTTCTGTTTCATGCTAGCTGGTATTCCATCGTCCTTGGGTCGCATTAAACTTTCAAACAAACCTTCACTCGACTCCTCTAGTGATATATACGAGTCACAAGGGTCATACAAAGTTGTGGTTCAATCCTAAAACTCAATTAAGGTGTAACTCAAGTTATTAAAGTAAATGTCACATATGTATAAGAATAAGTTACGGACACGAGACGATACATGAGCGACTCTTATTCGTTCCAAACCATTACCTAACCTCTCCAACGGTCATGCCGAGCCACGTGAGTCTTGTAAGGTCATAAGTCATCTTTAAAACCTAATTAGGGTTGTGGTGATATTAATAAAATACACATACTATATATAATAACAAATTTTGAGCACAAGACGACTATTGGATGACTTTAAATTATTGAGAACTATTTCTCGACTCCTTTAATGACCTTGTCTAGACCCGGGAAGCTTGCATATGATTTGAGTCACGATAAAACTCGAAGTAGGGTTTTAACTTGTACATTAATAAATGTGTATATTATAATTATAGGTAGTGGACGCGAAGTGAACGTTGAATGCTTCTTTATTGATCGGTTTACACGCAAGCATACTTTATTTATGAGGTTTACACGCAAGCATACTTTATTTATGCGGTTTACACGCAAGCATACTTTATTTATGCGGTTTACACGCAAGCACACTTTATTTATGCGGTTTACACGCAAGCATACTTTATTTGTGCGGGACACACGCAATCATACTTTATTTATGCGGTACACACACAAGCATACTTTATTTGTGCGGTACACACGCAAGCATACTTTATTTGTGCGGTACACACGCAAGCATACTTTATTTATGCGGTACACACGCAAGCATACTTTATTTGTGCGGTACACACGCAAGCATACTTTAATTATGCGGTACACGCAAGCATACTTTATTTATGCGGTTTACACGCAAGCACACTTTATTTATGCGGTTTACACGCAAGCATACTTTATTTGTGCGGGACACACGCAAGCATACTTTATTTATGCGGTACACACACAAGCATACTTTATTTGTGCGGTACACACGCAAGCATACTTTATTTGTGCGGTACACACGCAAGCATACTTTATTTATGCGGTACACACGCAAGCATACTTTATTTGTGCGGTACACACGCAAGCATACTTTATTTATGCGGTTTACACGCAAGCACACTTTATTTATGCGGTTTACACGCAAGCATACTTTATTTGTGCGGGACACACGCAATCATACTTTATTTGTGCGGTACACACGCAAGCATACTTTATTTGTGCGGTACACACGCAAGCATACTTTATTTGTGCGGTACACACGCAAGCATACTTTATTTGTGCGGTACACACGCAAGCATACTTTATTTGTGCGGTACACACGCAAGCATACTTTATTTATGCGGTACACACGCAAGCATACTTTATTTGTGCGGTACACACGCAAGCATACTTTATTTACGCGGTACACACACAAGCATACTTTATTTGTGCGGTACACACGCAAGCATACTTTATTTGTGCGGTACACACGCAAGCATACTTTATTTATGCGGTACACACGCAAGCATACTTTATTTGTGCGGTACACACGCAAGCATACTTTAATTATGCGGTACACGCAAGCATACTTTATTTATGCGGTTTACACGCAAGCATACTTTATTTATGCGGTTTACACGCAAGCACACTTTATTTATGCGGTTTACACGCAAGCATACTTTATTTGTGCGGGACACACGCAATCATACTTTATTTGTGCGGTACACACGCAAGCATACTTTATTTGTGCGGTACACACGCAAGCATACTTTATTTGTGCGGTACACACGCAAGCATACTTTATTTGTGCGGTACACACGCAAGCATACTTTATTTATGCGGTACACACGCAAGCATACTTTATTTGTGCGGTACACACGCAAGCATACTTTATTTATGCGGTTTACACGCAAGCACACTTTATTTATGCGGTTTACACGCAAGCATACTTTATTTGTGCGGGACACACGCAATCATACTTTATTTGTGCGGTACACGCAAGCATACTTTATTTATGCGGTTTACACGCAAGCACACTTTATTTATGCGGTTTACACGCAAGCATACTTTATTTGTGCGGGACACACGCAAGCATACTTTATTTGTGCGGTACACACACAAGCATACTTTATTTATGTGGTACACACGCAAGCATACTTTATTTATGCGGTTTACACGCAAGCACACTTTATTTATGCGGTTTACACGCAAGCATACTTTATTTGTGCGGGACACACGCAATCATACTTTATTTGTGCGGTACACACAAGCATACTTTATTTATGCGGTTTACACGCAAGCATACTTTATTTACGCGGTACACACGCAAGCATACTTTATTTATGCGGTACACACACGAGCATACTTTATTTGTGCGGTACACACGCAAGCATACTTTATTTATGCGGTACACGCAAGCATACTTTATTTATGCGGTTTACACGCAAGCATACTTTATTTATGCGGTTTACACGCAAGCATACTTTATTTATGCGGTTTACACGCAAGCACACTTTATTTATGCGGTTTACACGCAAGCATACTTTATTTGTGCGGGACACACGCAATCATACTTTATTTGTGCGGTACACACGCAAGCATACTTTATTTGTGCGGTACACACGCAAGCATACTTTATTTGTGCGGTACACACGCAAGCATACTTTATTTGTGCGGTACACACGCAAGCATACTTTATTTGTGCGGTACACACGCAAGCATACTTTATTTGTGCGGTACACACGCAAGCATACTTTATTTACGCGGTACACACAAGCATACTTTATTTGTGCGGTACACACGCAAGCATACTTTATTTGTGCGGTACACACGCAAGCATACTTTATTTGTGCGGTACACACGCAAGCATACTTTATTTGTGCGGTACACACGCAAGCATACTTTATTTGTGCGGTACACACGCAAGCATACTTTATTTGTGCGGTACACACGCAAGCATACTTTATTTGTGCGGTACACACGCAAGCATACTTTATTTACGCGGTACACACAAGCATACTTTATTTGTGCGGTACACACGCAAGCATACTTTATTTGTGCGGTACACACGCAAGCATACTTTATTTGTGCGGTACACACGCAAGCATACTTTATTTACGCGGTACACACACAAGCATACTTTATTTGTGCGGTACACACGCAAGCATACTTTATTTGTGCGGTACACACGCAAGCATACTTTATTTATGCGGTACACACGCAAGCATACTTTATTTGTGCGGTACACACGCAAGCATACTTTATTTATGCGGTACACACACGAGCATACTTTATTTGTGCGGTACACACGCAAGCATACTTTATTTACGCGGTACACACAAGCATACTTTATTTGTGCGGTACACACGCAAGCATACTTTATTTGTGCGGTACACACGCAAGCATACTTTATTTGTGCGGTACACACGCAAGCATACTTTATTTGTGCGGTACACACGCAAGCATACTTTATTTGTGCGGTACACACGCAAGCATACTTTATTTGTGCGGTACACACGCAAGCATACTTTATTTATGAGGTTTACACGTAAGCACACTTTATTTATGCGGTTTACACGCAAGCATACTTTATTTGTGCGGGACACACGCAAGCATACTTTATTTGTGCGGTACACACACAAGCATACTTTATTTATGTGGTACACGCAAGCATACTTTATTTATGCGGTTTACACGCAAGCACACTTTATTTATGCGGTTTACACGCAAGCATACTTTATTTGTGCGGGACACACGCAAGCATACTTTATTTGTGCGGTACACACACAAGCATACTTTATTTATGCGGTACACACGCAAGCATACTTTATTTGTGCGGTACACACGCAAGCATACTTTATTTGTGCGGTACACACGCAAGCATACTTTAATTGTTGCATTGATGACATGGTTGACACACATTTGATATACATTATGACGTTGTATACATACGATACATGATTTGATATTGACATCACTTGTGCTCATTTATTACACGTATTTAATTTACTCTACATGATCTTGTTGAGATTGATATTGTGATTAGACACTTGTACGAGTACTAATACGTGGCTAGGTTACGCCATGAGTAACCCTCTTTACATTCATGTGTGACGCGATGGTTTACCGTAAGTTATGATTTACTTACTTTTTGTATACGTTACGACTCGCTTATACTTTACACTTATTGTGACTTGGATGGTTCCTTGTGAGCCTTTACTACGAACTCACCAACCTAGTGTTGACCTTGTTTAGTGCACTTTTCAAGTAATCAAGCGAACCTTGGACGTGAAGTTTGATTGTTGCTTATGTTGGACTCGGGCTTGGACTTATGTGGATCAAGGATTCATTTGCCCTTCTTTTGCTTTATGCTTAGGATCGTTTGCCATCTTTTGGATTGTTTTGTAAACGTTTGATGGCTCCTTGCTCCTTGTGCATTTGTACTTTATATTCGATGGTTGGATTCACCGGATCCCTTTCATTCATTTAGACTTATTCTACGATAATTCCATGCATACGCTATATCTTTTCAGTGGCATTTCGAGCCTAGCTCGGGGTGTTACAGAATGGTGGCCCATACTTGGTCGTAGAGAATTAGGCGGTTTGACCTAGACTACGACTTAAGTTAAAACTCTTCATATAGCATGCATGGTTAGGAATTTTGCGTGCAACGTGAAATTGTATGAACCTTGGAAATTATGCATTGTGAGTTCGTAGACGGGACCATTTTTGTGATGATGTGAGTACAATTGGACAACGTGTTGTTTTGTGATGAGTACAAGGTGGACAATGTGTTATGTAGTGGCAAGTACAACGTGACGAATGTGTGATGAGTACAATGTGATTAATGTGTACATTGATTTGAGCTTGATTGTGGTTGAGATGGATTGTTGTTATTGATTGGTGATAGTTTGATGGTTTAGGGCAAAATGAAGTTAAGGCATTAACTTAGTATAATATTGTGGCAACCCTAAAAGAGCTTGATCAACTATTTTATGGTCACCCGATATTATAACAAGTTAATGACATCACGGATTGCACATGTTTGGTTTAGAGTATAATAAGGAACCGATATGCTTAATGAGAGTTGGTTGGGTGGAGGGTTAGCCGCTGGTACACCCTGTATACATACCCGGTCAATAACTAAAAGGCATATCGGATTCGGATTATACTTTAAACCACTCGTTTTAGTTGACTTGTTTTAGTTGCTTGTGATGTGATGTGTTGAATATGAGTACTTGGTTTTGATGGTGGACAATTGTTGTGAACTTGGATGGTTCCTTGTGAGCCTTTACTACGAACTCACCAACCTAGTGTTGACCTTGTTTAGTGCACTTTTCAAGTAATCAAGCGAACCTTGGACGTGAAGTTTGATTGTTGCTTATGTTGGACTCGGGCTTGGACTTATGTGGATCAAGGATTCATTTGCCCTTCTTTTGCTTTATGCTTAGGATCGTTTGCCATCTTTTGGATTGTTTTGTAAACGTTTGATGGCTCCTTGCTCCTTGTGCATTTGTACTTTATATTCGATGGTTGGATTCACCGGATCCCTTTCATTCATTTAGACTTATTCTACGATAATTCCATGCATACGCTATATCTTTTCAGTGGCATTTCGAGCCTAGCTCGGGGTGTTACAGAATGGTGGCCCATACTTGGTCGTAGAGAATTAGGCGGTTTGACCTAGACTACGACTTAAGTTAAAACTCTTCATATAGCATGCATGGTTAGGAATTTTGCGTGCAACGTGAAATTGTATGAACCTTGGAAATTATGCATTGTGAGTTCGTAGACGGGACCATTTTTGTGATGATGTGAGTACAATTGGACAACGTGTTGTTTTGTGATGAGTACAATGTGATAAATGTGTTGATATGCACCCTTAGAGAGGGTCAAGGTTGTAAGCATCCTAACTCTCATATATTATAAACGGTTAATATCCCAACACTAATGATGTTAATTTCAATCGGTGGACAATGAGGATATGTTGCTTAATAGTATGTGAACTTGAACATGTATGAGACATTGTTAAACTTGGTTGTAAGCATGATATAATGTATTTGGTGATGCACGTGTAAAATGTATTAGTCAGTGGACGATTAGATGAATCGATTTAACATACTAGTTATATTGCATGAGTAGGAGAAACTATGTTGTTAAGCGTGATTTTATGCAAGATGTAACGGAAATAGATAATGCATGTGTAGGTGTGTTAATCGGCGAGCATTTTCATGAATGGATTAGTGTACTAGTTTGATGCTTTTAGCATGTATAAATTTTGTTGTTAAGCTAAACTGTATACATGAGATAAGCGAATACGGTGATGCATGTATAAATTTTGTTGTTAAGCTAAACTGTATACATGAGATAAGCGAATACGGTGATGCATGTATAAATACTTACTCAATGGACAATTATATGAATAAGAACGGTAGACATGTTTAATAATTTGAGTATGCCCAAAACTTTATTTCTTAACTTAGTTATAAGAACGAATCGGTAATGATTGAAAATTTCATGCATAGTTATACCCAACGTATGAGAGATCGTATGTACGACTTGGTATGCGAGATTAGTTGATAGACATGCAAAATCTTACCTTTTTTTTTGAACGGCGGGTGGGAAGGTCGTTCCATCGAGTTGAGCAGTGACATCCAAACGGGCAGTATGCTCAGGGTTCGAGGCGCCTTACATCGTCGGTACCCCAAAGGGAGCCCATTTTACGCTAAAGAGGTAAATGCCCGAGGTCAATGGGGAATACAAGATTTGATCCCATGACCTCCAAGCCAACATCCCCTCTCGCCAAGATACCCTGAAGGTACCCCGGCTGGCTACTGCGCCAGAAGCTACCTTCTAACTTGGTTATGTGGATGAATTGTTAGGAGATGCGGTAGAACGAGTATGGTTGCCATGATATTCTAATTGTTTAATATGCTTGAATTTCGTTGCCCGACTAATTTGGTGAAATAAATCGTTAGGACTTGGTAATACATGCGTAAAGGAAATTAGAATCTTGAGAAATTGTATACATAGGTTGCCATGCTAGCCTAATTACTTGAATATGTCAGAATCTTGTTGCCTAACTCGCTTATTGAATCTATAGTTAGAAATTGAAGATGCATGCATAGATAAAAATGGTCTCGTGAGCAACTGTATGTATGTTATTTGGTATGACGATTTAACTACTTGGCTAAGTTACCCCCCTTGTTTACCTTATAACTTAGTCAGTAACATGGAAATTATAAGTGTATGTACATGATGGATGGCCGAGTTGATGGACATGATGACAAATAAACGGGTACTTACGTACTTGACGACATTATACGGGTATTACACGTACTTGATGACATTTGGATGACATGAGAACAATTGAGGGGCATTGATGGACTTGTTTGACATAATAGAACTTGCATGATACTTATTGTATTCATCATTACTTGTTCTTGTTTATTATGCTTATGCTAACTACTTTGAGGAGCTCATTTTGTGAATACATGTGTAGTGGACATTGTGAGTCATTAATGGACATGTTTGACGTCCTAGAACTTGTTTGATACTATTGTTATCGATATTGTTTGTTCTTGCTCATTGCGCGTATTCTAGCTATTGTATGGTTTGTTTAATGGATACGTGTGTGACTAGGTTGTGCTACGAGCCGACCTAAATTGAGTGCCATAGTGCGAGTCACGCGTAAGATGTAAGAAGCTCGAGTGCTTATAGTGTGCGATTCTCAAATCTTCTCGACCTTAAACGGATCGCTAGATCGTTGTCTATCACACGAATGAGGTGCCGTCAGGATTGGATGTCTTATATATATATATATATATATATATATATATATATATATATATATATATATATATATATATATATATATATATATATATATATATATATATATATATATATATATATATATATATATATATATATATATATATATATATATATATATATATATATATATATATATATATATATATATATATATATATATATATATATATATATATATATATATATATATATATATATATATATATATATATATATATATATATATATATATATATATATATATATATATATATATATATATATATATATATATATATATATATATATATATATATATATATATATATATATATATATATATATATATATATATATATATATATATATATATATATATATATATATATATATATATATATATATATATATATATATATATATATATATATATATATATATATATATATATATATATATATATATATATATATATATATATATATATATATATATATATATATATATATATATATATATATATATATATATATATATATATATATATATATATATATATATATATATATATATATATATATATATATATATATATATATATATATATATATATATATATATATATATATATATATATATATATATATATATATATATATATATATATATATATATATATATATATATATATATATATATATATATATATATATATATATATATATATATATATATATATATATATATATATATATATATATATATATATATATATATATATATATATATATATATATATATATATATATATATATATATATATATATATATATATATATATATATATATATATATATATATATATATATATATATATATATATATATATATATATATATATATATATATATATATATATATATATATATATATATATATATATATATATATATATATATATATATATATATATATATATATATATATATATATATATATATATATATATATATATATATATATATATATATATATATATATATATATATATATATATATATATATATATATATATATATATATATATATATATATATATATATATATATATATATATATATATATATATATATATATATATATATATATATATATATATATATATATATATATATATATATATATATATATATATATATATATATATATATATATATATATATATATATATATATATATATATATATATATATATATATATATATATATATATATATATATATATATATATATATATATATATATATATATATATATATATATATATATATATATATATATATATATATATATATATATATATATATATATATATATATATATATATATATATATATATATATATATATATATATATATATATATATATATATATATATATATATATATATATATATATATATATATATATATATATATATATATATATATATATATATATATATATATATATATATATATATATATATATATATATATATATATATATATATATATATATATATATATATATATATATATATATATATATATATATATATATATATATATATACATAGATAATACTGATAATTATTTTAGTAAACAAATTATATTTATTGTATTTAGACTCATATATATATATATATGTTACCTGTTTACAACTAATTGCACTTAATGTTAAATGTATATATATATATATAATAATAATAAATAACAAATTACTGGAAGTTGGCAATAAATTCGTTTGAGAAAATGGAATTATAACCCGGAGATCGATGAATCATGGCGAAAGATTCTAACACTTGGTATGAAGGATGCGTACGACGTCACCCGGTTTTAATAATATAACGAGTTATAAACTAAAAACTTGTTACATAATACGGCTCCTATAATCGTATGAATTTTGCTAATATAATAGTAAGATGTTTTGAGACATATGTGAGGAATTTTAAATGAAAAAGACCAATGAATTCTTGGTAAATGTCTTTAGTGATTTTCAAAATCAAATTGTGTAACAAATTGTAACTTATGAAAAGATATTTATTAATTACATTCTATTCCAAAAGCTTGAGGACTCTCGATTTTATATGAGAATCAGTTTTAACTTATAGAGTGTGCAAATGTTAAGTTAAGAGTGACAGGATAAGAACCGTTAAAAATCCCCGTTTGAACAAAACAGTGTGATGACGTCTAAGAACGAGCAAAATTTTAAAAACTAGTGAATACTGACACGAGTAAACGTAAACATTCGAGTCATACAAATAGGATTAAGAAAGTAAAGTTTGGGAGTGAAGGGAAATTCTTTTAACTGGGGAATTCCCCAAGGCGTCAAAGTAAGATCTCGGTCCGGGGAGATTCCTTCTTAACTGGGGAATCAACCATGGCGTGTGTGAGACGGAATGATCAGGATGTGAACGGCATGTGACTGGAAACCTGGGCGGTCCTATAATACTAAACGGAGCCACGTGCTACAAGTGATGAGAGCGGATAACATTAACGAGATTTGAACCTTTATGAGAGTGAGAATCGTTGTAATTTCGAGGACGAAATTCTTTTAACTGGGGAATGATGTAACATCCGCGACATTTGACCATTTGACCATATACGGGATTTGATTAATTTATTCAACTAGAAATATAATTAAGTGCAATTTGAGACTAATGGCGGACAATTACACCCGACGGATCAATTATTTGACATATGATATGGAATGATACAAGACGACATGAGAATTAACTAGTAAATTGAAACGGGTCAACCCATGGATTATACCCATACCCATGACCCACTAAAACAACCCAACTCTATCCTCCCCCAAACTTTTACACTTTCCCATCCACACATTATTTCTATCTATCTATCTCTCTCTCTAAAAATCCAAGAACACACACACAAATTCTCACATCCCTCTCTCTCTCTCTAAATTTTCTTCATCATTAAATGTTATTTGGTTTAGATTTAAGCTAGAACAATCATCTTCATCATCATCTAGACATCATATCTCAAATTTGGGTCATAAAGTGCAAGAAACCTCTTTAATCGGGTCAATTTCGGATTTGAGCTTTTGGTGGCGGATTTGGTAAGTGAAATTCATCTCTTAATCATCATTTCATGTTGTAATCACGTTCTAAGTCAAACCCTTGCACGTCTTGGTCAAATTTCGGGTCAAAAGCTAAATTAGGTCATAAACTAGGGTTTAGGTTCTTAGGTTTGATTCTTGGCCGATTTTCATGATTGATGATGTTATGGGTTGGGTTTGCTGGGTGGAATACATTTATTTATGTTCAAAAACTTGGTTGGAAGTGTCTCTTGGTCGGGTTTAACTTCAATAATCGAATTAAGTCGGATTAGGGTTTGTTTATGTTTTGAAATGGGTCAAAGCAATTAGAACATAGATTTTGAGGCTTCGGGTTGTTAATTTGAAGTGGGTCCGGTTATTTAAGTTCATATATGTCACAAAACTAGTTTTGAAGCAGCTCAAGTCGTTCTAGTATCCAAAATGAAGAGTTAAAGTGGTTTGGGTCGTGTTTTTCTTTGGTTACCTGCTGCTGCTCGCTCAGTTTAGTTCCACCGTCTCAGACGGTCAGGACCACCATCCCAGACGGTGGTCTGGTTTGGTAGTTTCCAGCGTCTCGCCTCCCTTTTCCACCGTAAGACAGACCTCTCCACCGTACAGCTTTTCTGGACCACCGTCCAAGACGGTGGCCTGGATTGTGCAGTTTCTGTTTCGTGCTAGCTGGTATTCCATCGTCCTTGGGTCGCATTAAACTTTCAAACAAACCTTCACTCGACTCCTCTAGTGATATATACGAGTCACAAGGGTCATACAAAGTTGTGGTTCAATCCTAAAACTCAATTAAGGTGTAACTCAAGTTATTAAAGTAAATGTCACATATGTATAAGAATAAGTTACGGACACGAGACGATACATGAGCGACTCTTATTCGTTCCAAACCATTACCTAACCTCTCCAACGGTCATGTCGAGCCACGTGAGTCTTGTAAGGTCATAAGTCATCTTTAAAACTTAATTAGGGTTAAGGTGATATTAATAAAATACACATACTATATATAATAACAAATTTTGAGCACAAGACGACTATTGGATGACTTTAAATTATTGAGAACTATTTCTCGACTCCTTTAATGACCTTGTCTAGACCCGGGAAGCTTGCATATGATTTGAGTCACGATAAAACTCGAAGTAGGGTTTTAACTTGTACATTAATAAATGTGTATATTATAATTATAGGTAGTGGACGCGAAGTGAACGTTGAACGCTTGTAACTCCCTTCTATATCAACATTAACTTCTAATTGCCGATCAAGGTGAGTTTCGTAGCTCCCTACTCAATAGAGATTCGGGTTGAAAAGTGTACACATACGTGCTTGATTGTTCGATTGAATGTTTTGATTGATTTATGGATTTGATTGATTGTTTGATTGATGGATGGTTTTGATTGATTGTTTGATGGTTTGCGCATATGATTGTGATATTTTGATTTATTTAGGATAGTTGTGCCTACATGGAAGTCGGTTATGCTTTCAAAGGGTTCTAGATGTGGTGGGAAGGCTGCGGGTGACCCTATATATAAGCATCTAGAACTTGATGAATGTAAAACCCTCCGAAGTGTACGTACGCGTTGTTTTAATGGTATTGATGGATATTGGGATTGTGTTTGAATGGCATATACACATTGTTACATATGATTTGAGCGGTTTACACGCAAGCATACTTTATTTATGCGGTACACACGCAAGCATACTTTATTTGTGCGGTACACACGCAAGCATACTTTATTTGTGCGGTACACACGCAAGCATACTTTATTTGTGCGGTACACACGCAAGCATACTTTATTTGTGCGGTACACACGCAAGCATACTTTATTTGTGCGGTACACACGCAAGCATACTTTATTTGTGCGGTACACACGCAAGCATACTTTATTTGTGCGGTACACACGCAAGCATACTTTATTTGTGCGGTACACACGCAAGCATACTTTATTTGTGCGGTACACACGCAAGCATACTTTATTTGTGCGGTACACACGCAAGCATACTTTATTTGTGCGGTACACACGCAAGCATACTTTATTTGTGCGGTACACACGCAAGCATACTTTATTTGTGCGGTACACACGCAAGCATACTTTATTTGTGCGGTACACACGCAAGCATACTTTATTTGTGCGGTACACACGCAAGCATACTTTATTTGTGCGGTACACACGCAAGCATACTTTATTTGTGCGGTACACACGCAAGCATACTTTATTTGTGCGGTACACACGCAAGCATACTTTATTTGTGCGGTACACACGCAAGCATACTTTATTTGTGCGGTACACACGCAAGCATACTTTATTTGTGCGGTACACACGCAAGCATACTTTATTTGTGCGGTACACACGCAAGCATACTTTATTTGTGCGGTACACACGCAAGCATACTTTATTTGTGCGGTACACACGCAAGCATACTTTATTTGTGCGGTACACACGCAAGCATACTTTATTTATGCGGTACACACACAAGCATACTTTATTTGTGCGGTACACACGCAAGCATACTTTATTTGTGCGGTACACACACAAGCATACTTTATTTATGCGGTACACACGCAAGCATACTTTATTTGTGCGGTACACACGCAAGCATACTTTAATTGTTGCATTGATGACATGGTTGACACACATTTGATATACATTATGACGTTGTATACATACGATACATGATTTGATATTGACATCACTTGTGCTCATTTATTACACGTATTTACTTTACTCTACATGATCTTGAGATTGATATTGTGATTAGACACTTGTACGAGTACTAATACGTGGCTAGGTTACGCCATGAGTAACCCTCTTTACATTCATGTGTGACGCGATGGTTTACCGTAAGTTATGATTTACTTACTTTTTGTATACGTTACGACTCGCTTATACTTTACACTTATTGTGACTTGGATGGTTCCTTGTGAGCCTTTACTACGAACTCAACAACCTAGTGTTGACCTTGTTTAGTGCACTTTTCAGGTAATCAAGCGAACCTTGGACGTGAAGTTTGATTGTTGCTTATGTTGGACTCGGGCTTGGACTTATGTGGATCAATGATTCATTTGCCCTTCTTTTGCTTTATGCTTAGGATCGTTTGCTATCTTTTGGATTATTTTGTAAACGTTTGATGGCTCCTTGCTCCTTGTGCATTTGTACTTTATATTCGATGGTTGGATTCACCGGATCCCTTTCATTCATTTAGACTTATTCTACGATAATTCCATGCATACGCTATATCTTTTCAGTGGCATTTCGAGCCTAGCTCGGGGTGTTACAAATCATGTCTCACACTATACACTTATTGACATTTCTTAAAAGAAAAATGATTAATCCTCTTAAAGATTATCCTAAAAAACCTCATAAAAACCTTAAAACTTGACAAGTGTTATCCACTAATTCTCTTTCCTAATCTCACCCTTTGATTTTGTCACATGTCCCAATCTAATAGTTAGGAAGATTTTTATGCTATTATTTTATAAGGATTTATCATTTCCACGGTCTCAAATCTATTGAGCTAGTACCTTTCTTTCTAAATATGGTAGTTAAGGTGTAATACACCCTCATAATAACATTATTATTTGTTAACATGTTACATCATATATATCTATCTATACTATATTATAAAAAGAATAGTCTTATGTTGAAAGTTACATGGAGGAAAATGTCTAAAATACCTTTAATTATTATATTACACTATGAGTCCATCATTGAGAATATCCTCACTAACCCTTTACATCAATTATTTTTACATCAATTATCTCCACCACTCGACGCCGCCTCTACCACCAACAGTCGTCCCCCACTACTACACTGTCGTCGCCACGAACACCGCCGCATTGCGCGGGTATCATGCTAGTATACTAAAAAGCAACATGATATGTACAAGTATTTATGCATGATGTACAACTATTTTCATTTCCACCCCTAAAAGTTTTTATTTTTTTAAACTTTTATCCCGTTATAGTACAACTTTGTATACATAATATACAGCACATTTTAACTTTTTGTTTTTTTCATTCTTACCCCCTAAAGTTTCTGTCTTTTAACTTTTGCCCCAATCAAAGTTTTCGTTTTTAGTTTTTTGACACCAAATTATTGGGTTATCATGTTTTCATCAAACAACTTTCACACGTTTACGTTAATGTAAAATTTAAAGCAAAACACTATATGACATCACCATCGTCGGAGTGTTATTTTTTTTGCATTAATAGTTATTGTGTTCTATGTTTTTCATATTTCTTATTCTTATTGTTTTATACGTTATTTTTATTATTGTTATATTTTTTCTTTGTTTTTTAATGTTTATACGTTATTTTTATTATTGTTATATTTTTTCTTTGTTTTTTAATATGGTTCGAATATTTGACATAAATGTACCGCAACAACGTGCGGGTATAATTACTAGTACCGCCCAAAATATGAATATAAGTTTGTGTTATGAAATACTAACATGTCATTTTTTTATATGTTTATATATGTATTATACTATTATGTATAGGTCAATAATTTAGTTATATATACTACATAAGTTAGAAATTTCACAATGTTACAATACTTTTACACCTTTAGTTTGTAAAAGAGAGGGACACCGGCCATCTCCTTCCACCACCACACTCCCATCTCGAGCTCGGGAGGCCAAGAATTAACTAGATATGGTTAATTATCAGGACTACAGTTTGGGTCTTATTAAAACACATACAGTAAATGTTATGTCTTGAATTTCTTCAACCTCGTAAAGTGTTATTTTTTTTAACGGCAAGTCGAGTTCAGCGACCGGTCATTAGCAGTCCATTCGATCATCTTTACTCCCCACAAATGAAACCCATTATAAATAAATGAGAGAAAAGTAGAAAACCTTCGGTCACAACATAGAAGCCAAAATTTTGTCGCATAAAGTCACTAGGTACTTCATTTATTAACTACTTAAATGGAAAGTCATTAGTTTGTAAACTATTGTTAGACCACGAAATTAAACTGCGCGCCTTTTCTGCTTTCGCTGATGAATAGTGACATTGATATATTACTTAAACATGTGACCCTTGATATCGAGGTTGGTTCAATAATCTATATCTATACTATATTATAAAAAGGTTTCAACTTTCAACTTTCAATTTCAACAATGTACACATGATAACCAACACTATTCAACTTTCAACTTTCAACTTTCAACTTTCAACTTTCAACTTTCAACTTTCAACTTTCAACTTTCAACTTTCAACTTTCAACTTTCAACTTTCAACTTTCAACTTTCAACTTTCAACTTTCAACTTTCAACTTTCAACTTTCAACTTTCAACTTTCAACTTTCAACTTTCAACTTTCAACTTTCAACTTTCAACTTTCAACTTTCAACTTTCAACTTTCAACTTTCAACTTTCAACTTTCAACTTTCAACTTTCAACTTTCAACTTTCAACTTTCAACTTTCAACTTTCAACTTTCAACTTTCAACTTTCAACTTTCAACTTTCAACTTTCAACTTTCAACTTTCAACTTTCAACTTTCAACTTTCAACTTTCAACTTTCAACTTTCAACTTTCAACTTTCAACTTTCAACTTTCAACTTTCAACTTTCAACTTTCAACTTTCAACTTTCAACTTTCAACTTTCAACTTTCAACTTTCAACTTTCAACTTTCAACTTTCAACTTTCAACTTTCAACTTTCAACTTTCAACTTTCAACTTTCAACTTTCAACTTTCAACTTTCAACTTTCAACTTTCAACTTTCAACTTTCAACTTTCAACTTTCAACTTTCAACTTTCAACTTTCAACTTTCAACTTTCAACTTTCAACTTTCAACTTTCAACTTTCAACTTTCAACTTTCAACTTTCAACTTTCAACTTTCAACTTTCAACTTTCAACTTTCAACTTTCAACTTTCAACTTTCAACTTTCAACTTTCAACTTTCAACTTTCAACTTTCAACTTTCAACTTTCAACTTTCAACTTTCAACTTTCAACTTTCAACTTTCAACTTTCAACTTTCAACTTTCAACTTTCAACTTTCAACTTTCAACTTTCAACTTTCAACTTTCAACTTTCAACTTTCAACTTTCAACTTTCAACTTTCAACTTTCAACTTTCAACTTTCAACTTTCAACTTTCAACTTTCAACTTTCAACTTTCAACTTTCAACTTTCAACTTTCAACTTTCAACTTTCAACTTTCAACTTTCAACTTTCAACTTTCAACTTTCAACTTTCAACTTTCAACTTTCAACTTTCAACTTTCAACTTTCAACTTTCAACTTTCAACTTTCAACTTTCAACTTTCAACTTTCAACTTTCAACTTTCAACTTTCAACTTTCAACTTTCAACTTTCAACTTTCAACTTTCAACTTTCAACTTTCAACTTTCAACTTTCAACTTTCAACTTTCAACTTTCAACTTTCAACTTTCAACTTTCAACTTTCAACTTTCAACTTTCAACTTTCAACTTTCAACTTTCAACTTTCAACTTTCAACTTTCAACTTTCAACTTTCAACTTTCAACTTTCAACTTTCAACTTTCAACTTTCAACTTTCAACTTTCAACTTTCAACTTTCAACTTTCAACTTTCAACTTTCAATTATAATTCAAGTTTCAACTTTCAACTTTCAATTTCAACAATGTACACATGATAATGCATGATGTATCATACATCAATGTCCCACAACTTTCAACTTTCAACTTTCATTTTCATCTATCTCCTCAAATCTCAACCACTCATTTTTTCTCTCTCCTCCATAAATCATTTTATTCCTCTAATTCATTAAAAATCTTTTATCTCAAAAACCGTACATCGATAAATTATAAAAATTATATGGGTGTTCTTAAAATTTAATGCTCTTTCATTAGAGATGTCATTCGATATACTTTCGACGAATTTTTAAATCCGAGGGCGGAGCCCATACGGCTAAGGCATTTGGCTATCACACTCTATGACTTATCACACTTTATGACCTATCACCCCCACCATCTCACCGCCGCAACGCGCGGGTACTTACTCTCGTAGATATTAAACGAAGGACGACAACAATATTTAACGAACTAAATAAATATTAGAAAAATGGTACAATAACAAAGTGAGGATTGACTTCAGAGCGTGACATTAAAAAATTTAAAAGGAAAAAATATATGTAGTTATATAAAAGGTCTCATGTTACCTGATTAATAAAGGAAGGTGATAAAAGCATTTTACTTTTTAATGTGTAAAAAAGCCTTGATACATATATAACTTAGACCACGTGAACGGTTTCTTTGTCACTTATAGGGTAACACTCCAGTAAATACACCTTTAAAATAAGAACACGGTAAGAACACTTAAAAACATCATTTTGATGCATTAAAACTAACATAGTGTATAACTAATTATCATTATTTAAGTGTTTAACAACACATTGATCCGTCAAAATCGAAAAAATCACGTTTTTTGTTGGATGCATCCATTTTGATGAATATGCATCCAAGATGGATGCACAAAACAAAAAACATGATTTTCTCGATTTGACAGATCAATGTGTTGTTAAACACTTAAATAATGATAATTAGTTATACACTATGTTAGTTTATGGACTTTTAATGCATCAAAATGAAGTTTTTAAGTGTTCTCACTATGTTCTTATTTTAAGGGTATTCTTATTTGATTGCCCCGTCACTTATATATATATTTTTCATTTTTTTGTTTTCAATTTCTTTGACTTTAGTTATATATATATACACAAGAACGACAAAAAAAAATAGTTTATAATACAACATATAGGTTGAAATGAGAACCATCAAATAATTTAGAACTATGCTTTTTGTGAGTTTGATAATTACATGTTGATTGATATATAATAAAATCATTAACATGTAAGACCAATTCCAAATAAGTCAATTACTACAAACAAATAAGTCATTTAAGCATTTATAAAGGAAGTTTAACAAAGTCTACTTAGTTGTCAAATGAGAACAAAACAATTAATGTTAAAAATCTGATATTTTCATGTATAAATGATATGCATGTAGATGTTCTTTAATGATATTTTTCATTTTTAGATGGAATTTTTTTTTGAAACGGTCGTTTTTCAAGGGTGTTTTGTCAAACAAATTTTCGGAAATTTTTTTTGTGCAACCGGGTAAACCGGTATTGGCACTACCGGTTTCAAATTTTTGGCTCGAACCCGGTATTAGCATTACCGGGTTCAGAAAAAGTATTTTGAAGCCGGTACTAGCATTACCGGTTTCAGAGTGTGCAGGTGTGATGTGACAAGGTCAGGTACGATTCTTGACTGCTACAGTGGCCGCTTACACGAATTTCGAAACCGGTATTGCCAAAACCGGTTTCGAATCTAGTATATACATAACTCGGTTTACCTATAGCATTTGTAACAAATAACTTATCAAATAACTTAAAAAACATTACAGGCAGGGCAGGAGACGGCGGAGGAAGAGCGGCGGACGGCGGCTAAACCTTCAAGAAAATGCCAATATAAAGGTGGGCCTAATAAATAACCCACTAAACATAATCCTAAAAATGTAATTCCGATCTTTACAACTGCCGGATTACAAGATTCACCACCCCTGTTGTTGTTTATTGCCATCTATGTGACTGTTTGGCAAGGGGATTTTTGGGGTTTTTTAGGGGCTAGGGGATTGGGCTTTGAAAAAGAAACTCCTCCAAAAACAAAAAGCCTGGTTTGGATATAAAGGGCTTTGGCTATTTATTTTCAAAAAAAAGCCCCAAAGAGCAAGAAAAAAGAATCCCCATGGAAGAAGCGTTCAAAAAAAATCCCCATCCCCTAATTATCGAAATTACCCCAATAACCTCCACATCTAAGCCACGTTCCTTTTGGTTCTCCCAGTTTCTATGCATGATTAATAACAAACTCTACATATATTTTTCTTCAAAATTTTCCTCTCTTTGAAGTTCTTTTGATGTTTATTGATCTGCAACTGTAAGTACACATTATTTTCTTATATTTGTTCTTCTCTTTAGTTGCTTGCTAGCTAATTGCTATACCTGTTTGAACCTTACTTTTCGTTATTTCATATATATTGATTTTAGTTTTTATGAGCATTGATGTTCTTTATCTTTTCTTGTTCTTGATAAAAAAAAATTCGTTAACCTATATGAAAAAGGATAAGTATTGATCAATATTATTATGTTGCTGGTAAAACGATTTAATGTAATGGCAACTTGTGATTTAGACTTGTGTTTTACGTTTATATCAGTTGGATGGGAAGGATCCGCTCATGACACACGTGTTTTTCTTCATGCTATCAACACGCCGTCAATGAATTTTCCAAACCCACCTGAAGGTTGCTACATCTTACTACTGTATATCAATTCTCTATGATTAATTTGATATGTTACAACTCACATATATTTATACTTAATTATTTAACAGGTAGATTCTATTTGGTTGATAAAGGGTATCCATTTAGACAAGGATATATGGTTCCATATTCCAAGACAAGATACCATCTATCTCAATTTGAAATGAACCGCCGGCTAACATGCAAGAAGCTTTCAACCGGTCTCACTCATCTCTTCGAAGTTACATTGAAAGATCATTTGGAGTCTTAAAGAAACGATGGAAAAAAAGGAATGCCACAATTTAGTGTGCAAACCCAAATTGACGTCATTATTGCAACTTTTGCTTTGCATAACTACATTCGTAATAATTCTAAAGATGATATGTTGTTTAGGGGATTAGAGCAACATCCAAATTTCATACCACGAGATGAACTTCACGATGTTCGTGGTCATTACGCAAACAACGGAGAAAATTTTGATGGAGCATCTAATGTAATGAAGCAGATCCGCAATGATATCGCTACCTTAATATGGAGTGCACGAGGTCGATAAATTGTTACGTGCATGCCATGCTACTTTTTTTTATTAACTTATGTAAGTTACATACGGAGGCTTACCGAGACTTTATTGTCTATGTGTGTATGTTTAGAAAGTATAAGTAGTCAGTGTGCTATATGTAATCATCTATGTACAAAGTTATCATAACAAGCTATTTGTATGCCTAACTTTATGTATGTTGTTACCGTGTGTCTAGATGCATCATATGTGTAGCTAATTAAGTATGAAGTTGTTGTTTATATCCAAGTCCAATTAGCTGTTAACTTGTCCATATGCAACATAATAGAAGTATGTTTAATAGCATTTCTCTTTATTTAATTGAAGTTATGTATGGAATTGAACAGTCTATGAAACATCGTCTTATGTGATTGTTTACGTATGAAGTTGAAATTATTAGTTTTGTTTTTTTATGTTTTTTATAAAATTAAATTATAAGCCCATTTATGTAATTATACATTTTTTAGCCACATCTTATAGCTTGTTTACCAAACAGAATTCTACAAATAAAAGCTTTAAATTTACAGCCCCAGCTTCTAGATCCAGCCCTCAGCTTTCAGCTCCAGCCCCCAGCTTCAGCTCCAGCCTTTAATTTCAGCCCCAACCCCTAGCTCCAGCTACTTTCGCCAAACATACCCTATATCTATATCTATATCTATAGACACTTCTGTACCTATAGATATATGGAGTGTATGTATATAGGTAGATAGATATATTTATTGTGGAGTGTATGTATAGGTGAAGTGTGAAAATGTTTGGTAATCTTGATCTTGTAAAAGATACAGTGGGAAGACAGAAGCAAAATTGAGGGGTTTTTTCGTTTTAAATGGTTTTTCTTTATTTAAGTTGATCAACGACAGGAAAATATATTAATTTAAGAGGAAAGTGGGAGATAGATAATTTGATCTTTTTCCCTGCACATCAAGCTGCCACATCAAGCTGCATAACACTATTTGACCCGCAAAAGTTGTACGACCTCTGAAACCGGTAATGCTAATACCGGCTTCGAGCCAAAAATTTGAAACCGGTAGTGCCAATACCGGTTTACCCGGTTGCACAATTTTTTTTTCCGAAAACTTGTTTGACAAAACACCCTTGAAAAACGACCGTTTCAAAAAAAAAAATCTTTTTAGATGACCCGAATAGACTGTTTCGGAGACACGCATAGATGTTTTTCTGATGCTTTTTAATTTTTGGTTGACTTTTTATAATGTAATCATATAAATAGAAGAAGTCCACATTATTATTTTTAAAAATTAGTTTAAGAAAGTTATGTTTTTATGAAAATTTGATTTATATTAAAATTTTGTTAGTGGGCTCCGAGTTGTAGCCGACCATCTCTTTGTTTGTGTTTTGTTAAAAATCAACAAAACTAACTAGCCAAGGTCCGAAAAAATAAACCTAAAAGCAAATACACTAAATAAAAGAATCAATTGCTTAGTAAAGCTTTCATTTACATAATTTATACAAATTATAAAGTGTTTTTTTGTTTCTTTTACTAAGTTACAAAGCTGAGAGAAGTAAAGAAGTTTTATTTATTAAGAAGTTGGAATTTGTTTGTTTAATGACTTTATTAGGCACCCCTCAACTTTTAACACATCATCACCATTAACAAGATCATCGATTATTATCACTATTAATTATATATCATTATTAAACCAATGGAAATATATATAATATCGTATAAAACATGATTTGTTTTTGTGTAAGAAAAGTCAATTTACCCTCACATAAGAAAAGATTAATTTACTATCCATTTATTCACTATTAAACATTCATATTTTTTCTAATTTTTACCTCTTTTATTATTTTAAATTTCAAATAAAGCCTCACTTTGCTAGTCAAAGATTTAAAGCTATTGAAAGACGAAAGAACACATAACTTTGATCTTCCACGAATGTAAGTACAAGTATCTGCGTTTATTTATTCTGAAATGTCAACTAAATTTGAACTAGGCCTAAACCTACCTTAAGCCCAGCTGAAGACCAAAACCAAGATGGCCAAAATGGTCCAGCAAAAATAGCAGGCCCAGGATACAAAGCCCCAACACTTTTTCTTTTTTTTTTGCATGTTAAAGAAGGCCCAGGATACAAAGCTTCTTGAATAACATAGATATTTTACACTAGAAATTGAAAACTAATTTTTTAGTCGCTGATACCTTTTTATTAGGTTATACATTTGTCAAACTTGATCTAATTTTTTTGCAAGGACGAAATGACGAATGGATTTTTCCCTTTTTTTTTTTTTTTTTTTTTTTTTTTTTTTTTTTTTTTTTTTTGCATGTTAAAGAAGGCCCAGGATACAAAGCTTCTTGAATAACATAGATATTTTACACTAGAAATTGAAAACTAATTTTTTAGTCGCTGATACCTTTTTATTAGGTTATACATTTGTCAAACTTGATCTAATTTTTTTGCAAGGACGAAATGACGAATGGATTTTTCCCTTTTTTTTTTTTTTTTTTTTTTGCATGTTAAAGAAGGCCCAGGATACAAAGCTTCTTGAATAACATAGATATTTTACACTAGAAATTGAAAACTAATTTTTTAGTCGCTGATACCTTTTTATTAGGTTATACATTTGTCAAACTTGATCTAATTTTTTTGCAAGGACGAAATGACGAATGGATTTTTCCCTTTTTTTTTTTTTTGTCACTTTCTTTGAGATGATATTTCAAAATCACATTTAAGATTGTTTACTTATCACTTAATGAATCTAAGGCAAGTTGGCGCTCTAAGTTTCTCCTCTTCAGGCCATTTGTTGTTGACCTATCGAAATTGAAATACTTCCTTAAATCTATAACTTTATATATAGCATCCATGCAATATAAAAGATTCAATATATTACTATATATAACAATATACTGATACTGCTAATATATTAGTACCAAAATGACCCGGGGTGTTGGTTAGCAAAACCTTATTTTTAAAAGTGATTATGATAAAATAATCGATTGAGAATGACCCTACATATATTTTTAATATCACTACTACTATGACTAGTTTAATATACTACATACATATACGAAGTACAATTTTTTTAATAGGTATTGATCGGTGTTACAGTTTTCTTTATAAAAAACATTAATTTTATACTTTAAAATTAATTTATTAAATGTGTATAATAAATCTCTCATCTGTAAGATTGTATGTCTATTAACTTTTGTCACGTATGTATGTATTCAATAGAGCAATCAATCAAATTGGATGAGTTCATCAATATTCTTGTCTATCCAATTAAAATACATTAGCCTTTAAATCACATCACCCTCAAATGGTCGAAAGTCCACGTCAAAATGTGATATTTAATGGAAAAAACTGAAACCCACGTTATAAAACTTGTTGTGTTCCTTCAACTATTTACATGTTAAATGACAAAAATATTAGAATACATCCAATAAGTGTTATGTTGGTAAAAGAGTACGAAATTAGATAGTGCATTAGAATAAAAACGTTCATTAATTATTCAAAGGATTTTTCTTCATATATTAATAATGATCGCAATAATTGGTTTGTGACAAAACATTACATACATTAATTGCAAGACTAGTTGTTTATACATATATTCAACGAACGCCTTACCATATAAAAAAATGGCTGAATTAATATTTGTTGTTATTTGATATTATAGTTCTAACAAAAGATAAGAATAAATAAGTATGGACAACGAATCAAATATCTCGATCGTTATCTCCTTTGTTTATAATCCATAGTGTTACCATAAAAGTTACTACTCGTATACAATACTTCACTAGGCGCATATTTTTGTAAGAATCATTTCACCCTCTAAAAGTCTAAAGCTATAATATAAAAATACCGAAGTAAGATAACTTTTTAAACTAAAAGATAAACGATGATCGTTGCCTAGTTGGTTTACACGGTGAACCCATTTATGAATTTGAACATTGTTGTTTTAAACACACTTTCAACTCAAAAATATTGGGTTGAAGCTATCTATGTTTTAAAATGTAAATACATCTGCCAATTTACTTTATTGACCCCCACCTTTATTAATAATTTACACATCATTTACAAAAGATTTTGATAGGAGAAACCCAATTACTCACATCTAAATGTGCTTTGGTTGTTTGTGTACGTCACCCTCTCATACCAATCTCTCACAATCATGGTTCACGAGCCATTTGGCGTGTCTTTTTGGGATACCCCTCTAACCAACACAATTCTTCGTTCTTTTCACCTTTGGACCAAAAAAATTGCCCTCTAATGACATGTCATTTTTGAATGATATCTTGCAATAATACAATATTTGTATCCCAGGTTTGGGAGGCCGTCTCGCATCGGTGTCGCATCTCTCGCTTCTTTTTCTTCTTGGTTACAGACCTTCCTATGTTATATCAAAGTTCAAGGGGTGACACGGGATGGAAACTAGCTGTCCAACTAGTGTTCTTCACGACTTTTTGGTGCCTTTGGAGGAACATGAATAATGCAGTGTTTAACTCCAAAAGAGCAACGGCCAACCATCTCATGAGGAAATTCGATGTCTCTCTTTTTTGTCTTTGAGGTGACTGATGTGATTTTAACATCTCATATGTATGATTTGATCTGCGGTGTTTTTTTTTGTTTTGAATTCTTGTTGGTTATATCTTTGTTGTTGTAGCCAATGTTTTATTGGTTATAACTGTTAATGCTTTATTGGTTATAACCGTTATAATATAATTCAATTTTGTTGGCCGTTCAAAAAAAAAGATTAAATGAAATCCTTAGAGCTAGGATTCTGATCAACAACACATATAAAAACACATATTAAAGTGGCTAATAAAAACAAGCTTAACATAGCGCGTTTGATCACAAGCTTTGGGAACGACTCTAGGCGTGTTGGACACTTCACGTTTGCTTGATCTCCTAGCTACAACACCTCCACAAGAAAGTCTTCATGGAATTTCCTTGAGGAAGCTCTCAAGATATATCATTATTTCAAACTAAAAGGCAAGTAGGGATGAAAAAACCAATAATAGTTTATTTAAGCTAATGAGTATTTTATCCCACGTTATTCTAGAATGAATAACCATTAAAAACTTAAGTGGGAACACATATACAAACAAACATTAAAGCTCGAAACAATTATGTGACTAGATTAAAGCATTAAACACCATATATTATGTGATTAGTTATTACCGATGGAAAGCAAATGAAGCTAGTTCAACTGGCAGATGCATCCCTGGTTTTTCCCACAGGTCTTGGGTTCGACTCTCATGAGTGACAAGTCTGTGGGTTTTTCCCCTGAATCACCTGTAACGGCTTATGGTCTACATCTCGTAGTCTAGAGTACGTGCAGGGCTTCACCATTATACGGTGAGGTGTTCCCTGATGTCGAATACCGACTAACTGTTCAAAAAAAAATACCGATGGAAAAAGACGTAGGGGAACTCTACTCATCACTCTCTCTCTCTCACCTCTCTCATGACATTTTTTCCTTTTCTCTTGTAATAACGATGACACACCTTTCAGTTTGGTATGAACTATGAATTGGTAAACTCTTTTTCTTTAAACAACCAATTTTATTGATAAAATTGTCAAGATATCAAAGAAATAAGTAAGGTTACATCAAATATACCGAACTATTACACCATGATGACCACGACATATTAACATTCTTACTACGAGATAGTCACCAAAAAACATTGAGACAATAGAGTTAAAAACATCTTCTGTCGTTTCTACCTCTTTCATAAGCGCCGTATGATTTCGATGTTTTCATAAGGACCACTATCAAACGAAACATAGCACCCCCAACAACTTTTTATAGTTACTAGTGGCAGTAATAGATGGAGTCCATTCTAACAATTCAGAAGGTTGAGTTAGATTGAAGGTCGAGTTGTTACCAAATTTTCATACTCCTTCATATTTTTGTCACGAAGTTACAAGATCGGAATAAGTGTGAGATTGTTTCAATAGAACAAACGAACATTTGATTGTATAGTAGACATCAAATTCTGGGTCAAAAAGATTCATCCTTGTTGGTATTGCGTCTCTTAATATTCGCCACACAAAAACATTAACTATCTTAGAAACACATGAATTCCATCTCGTATGTATGAAAGATCCTGATAATGTCGATCGATGAATTGGTAAACTCTTGGCATCAAATTATTTAGGCTATGTGGCAAGTCCTCATTGGTTGGGGCCATACCAAGTTTTGGTAATTTGGTAACACAACCCTCACCCAGTTTAAAGTACAAACAATCTCGTAATTAGCTTTGAAAGGTGATTCTCTTGCTACTGAATTTCAGGATTTAATACCAAAATTACAATATGGTGAGAGATTGTGGATTTTTAAGGTCTGAGGATCGGATTTGTGTTTGTACTTAAACCCATCTTATTTCACATATACTTAAACAAGAAAACATATAAAATTAGTTATAATCATATTAAAATTAATCTGGATACTTTTAAAGATACTAGCATGCTACCCGTACAATGTCACAAGATTAAATATATTATTAAGCGTTGTTTGGTTTGTCGTAACCTTGTAAAGGGGTTTAATAGTATAAGAAATAACATGATAGATGTATCCTTTTAATCTTTTCATTGATCAATCACAACTTTCAATTTTTTAAAATTGACTTTTATTTTTAATTTTAACTTTAATTTATATTTTTATGTTTTTTATCACAAATTTACACTTTTTAACCAATAATTTTAATATAATAAATAAAATATTCAACTTACTGTTAAAAGAGATATACTGTAATCAAATGCAACAATCATCGTAAATTCGACCCCGTGTTCCGTGGTACAAGGCTAGTCAGTACAGATAAAATCCCATTTGTTTTTCCATTTGTGAGTTAGCTTAATTTAATTCTCATCTATCTTTCTCTTATCTCTCTATCTCTCTCTCTCTCACCGAATAAACTTATTATTAGCTCAAATTTCTCTTTTTATCAAAAATGTCATCTCCAAGCAAACGCAGAGAAATGGACTTAATGAAGTTGTAAGTTATCTAAGCTATATTTATTTATTTATATTTATATTTGTATTTATATATATATATATATATATATATATATAGAGAGAGAGAGAGAGAGAGAGAGAGAGAGAGATTAATTATTGAAGTGATTTGTTTACAATGAACTAGGATGATGAGTGATTACAAAGTGGAGATGATCAATGATGGGATGCAAGAGTTTTATGTGCATTTCCATGGACCTGCTGACAGTATATAACTTCTATTAACTTTTTTTTTTTATGATTTTTTATTCATCAAGTTTGTATCTTTTAAATAAAGTTATTGTTTTTATGATCTTAGATTTTGTGGGTATTTTTTAATTTACCAAGATTCAATCATATGAACATGGTTATGTGAAGTTTAAGTCTTTATACTAAAAAAATTCAGTTTTTGCTTCTTTATAAATCTGCTTTTTGCTTTTTATGATGCTATTTTTATTATTTTATTCATCAAGTTTGTCTTTCTATATAAAAGTTTTTGTTTTTATGATCTTAAGTTTTGTGTGTCTTTTTAAAATTTCACAAGATTCAATTGTATGAGATTTTATGCTTGCTTTTTGTAAATTTTAAAAGGATCTTTTTTTTTTAATCTGCTTTTTGCTTTTTATATGATGTTAAGTTTTGTGGGCGTTTCTTGAATTTCAGCTAGATTTATTCTCTGGATATATGAACTGTGTTAAATTAAATGTTTGATCTGTATATCCCTTTTTCTTTTTCTAAAATTTACCTTTTTTATGATGTTAAGAAATTTTATTTTTTTCCCGTAAAGTTATTAAAGTATATTCATGTAACACGTTATGCATTTTTTGCTTTTTCTTGTCGGTTTCAGTTTGATTTATTATAATCAGACCAGGATGCTTATAGTTTTAATCTTTTTGTTTACTTTCCTTAAAATTTTGATTCGCGAAATACACAGGTCCGTACCATGGCGGTGTATGGAAGTTAAGGGTTGAGCTTCCAGATGCTTATCCTTACAAATCGCCATCCATTGGCTTCGTTAACAAAATCTACCATCCAAATGTAGATGAAATGTAAGTTTGTGTGATCTTGAACTTGTTGGATTATAAGAAGCATGATCTTGTTCTGGAGACAATATGATTGGTTTAAAAGTCGTCATGTTTTGCTTATATAATTCGATTTTTCAGGTCTGGTTCAGTTTGTTTGGATGTGATTAATCAGACGTGGAGCCCCATGTTCGGTAATGTTAACACGCTCTTTCGGATCCATGATATTTGCAACAGTTTTCATTTTATGATTCCTCGTGAAAATTGTAACATTTCCAATTCCGGCAGTTTTCAAGTCACAATTAAATGGTCATTATCTTGATGAAAGTAATTAGTGACTCTGATTGGATGTGCAAGGTTCCCTTGTTTTAATGTTATTGGAGACTTTTGAGTATTAGATAAACATTTCAGTAAAACTATGTCTGATCAAGTGTTAATACATTGTAATGTAATCCTCATGTGGGATTGAGTGTAAAAGTGTAAACTTTGGGTTAACAATATTCATGATATTTTATTGTAGTTGGTGTAATAGATATCCAAGTATTCTCTAATGTTGATGTATCTTTTGATAGACTTGGTGAACGTGTTTGAAGTGTTCCTTCCACAACTTTTGCTGTACCCAAATGCTTCGGATCCATTAAACGGAGAGGCTGCGGCTCTTTTGATGCGTGATAAGGTTTCTTATGAACAACGAGTGAAAGGTATGTGACACTCCCTCAAGTATGACTGGTTAGCTCTTTTTTGATGTGTTTGTCTTTAAGCTCGTTTTACGATCAAGTATGTATATCTAGAAATGAAGCTTCAAAGATGACAATAAAGCTTCGCATGGAGTGTATCATGAGCCAACATGGTCATCACACTAATGTGAAACAACCTATTGTCTTCTATCTTTTCTACTTAACTGGTGGTATCATGTGACTGAGTTAACCAGGATTTGTCCGCATTTGGGGCAGTCCTAAGGTCCACAATTCGTCAGTTCATGCATGCAGAATTTCATGGGTATTATGTACTAGTGACCCTTCCTGTCAGTCAATCGGTATATACAATTGAACCTATGATTCATTCTTAGACGGAAGGATGAAACTGTCAAACAAATTTTAGGGCTTTTAGGGAAAAAAATCGTAATTGATTAGCGGATCTGTCTAGTGTGTACAGCTATTCTATGCTCAGACTTTCCTTTAGTTTGAATTCTTGATAGCTGTATACTTGAAAAGAAGCAAAACCTTGAAGTTATTGAAAAGGTCAAATTATCCTTAGTTTAATAAAAAAGGAAAAACATGGCTTCTGCATATTGTAACTTTGATGGCTGCAGTTCACTCACAACATGCCTATTTCACCTTTCTCTTTTTAATAAATTAAGAAAAAACAATATTCTTTTCTCTGTGGGCAGCGGGGAATTTGATTCTACCAAAAGGAGCAACCTTTAGTAGTATTTGCAAAATTGAAAAAATAACCATTCTTCTCTTGTATTTTGAGAGAGTATGTTACGGATCGAAACCATTGCAAGGTATGGGACTTGTCCCACATCGGTTGTATGGGAGACCAATGTGGGCAAGGGCGGTTCCATGTAGGTTTAAAGTAGGTCCACGGACCTACGTTAGATCGGAATTTTTTTTGGCAAGCATGTAGAAAATTATGATTGGACACATGTTATCCAAGAGTTTGGACCTAGGTAAATTATAAAGTTAATCTTTTAAAACATCTGAAATAAATAAGTTATAATTAGATACACGTAGGTTTTTGTTCTAGATCCGTTAGTTATAAAATAAAACAATTTAGAAAGATAATTGAGCTATTCTTCTAACCCAAATGGTTCATTAGTAGCATTCCACCAAACTTTTAGAGTTTAAGTCCCTCTTTCTTTTATTTCTAATTCAAAATCTCTAATCTTTATACACTAAACTTATAAAAAGATTTTTTCGAGTAGTGCTATTATGTAATAATAATACTCCAACAACTAATTCAGCAAGATTTAAAGATGGTCGTGGGAGGAAGCTTGATATCGGGAAGGAGGAATCAATCCAGATTTACCAAGAATCAATTCCTATAGTAAAAATTATACAATAATAAAAACACATTTCTTTGTTCGTAGTTAAAATAGTGGTCATAATATATGCTAAATTAATGTTATGACAAGGTAGAACTTAAAAATCTTATGAGAATTTCGCTTAAGTATTAATAGGTACTTTGAGAAAGAACCCGCTTTACGAAAGCATTTCAAATTAATATATATGATGTTTCGTGAAAACCCGACCTGACCCGTTATTGAATACGGGGGGAAAAAATTTTTTTTGCCCAAACTAAATTTGGACACACGTGATTTTCGTTACTAGATCCGCCACTGAATGTGGGGTTTATATACCAAATGGGCTCTCTCACCCATTAGGCTAGTCTTTTGGGTTGTGTTCTCCCATTTGGTATGTAACAATGGTATCAGAGCCAACTCGGAGTGGTGGCCTGGATGGAGCCAGCCGTGACCAACGTGGCCGTGACCAACGAGGACGTCGGTCTCTAAGGGGGGACGATTGTTACGGATCGAAACCATTGCAAGGTATGGGACTTGTCCCACATTGGTTGTATGGGAAACCAATGTGGGGTTTATATACCAAATGGGCTCTCTCACCCATTAGGCTAGTCTTTTGGGTTGTTTTTCTCCCATTTGGTATGTAACAGAGTACTCTATTAATAACAAAGACTTGAACCGAATATCAAATCAAGAGAATGTAGCCTTAGTAGTTTTTGCAAGGTCATTTGCTAAGAAATAAGAAAGGGTGGAAGTAGCTGCATACTGACAAGAGTTGCTTGAACAATTGGTATATGTGGACTGTTGTGGTCAAACCTGCTTTTAACATTTAAGTTAGGTATGAAACTATGAATCGTATTACAAATTTAGCACCAATACAATACTACCGACTTTCAAGTTAGGTATGAAAGTTATCATAAATTGAACACAAACAGAACAAAAAGTGTCCAAGACTTCATCCACTATTATTGTTGAATACTTGAGTATTTGCATGTGCAATTCCGAAAATTATACAACACCTATAAGAACTAGAATCAGAGATTTTTATTGTTGAGTCGATGATAGATTATTTTACATTACATATAACTTCAATAATTGGTTTCTTTGTACCAACTCATTATGTGCAGCCTCAAATATGATTATATTGATAATAAAAATCATTTTCATAATTAGTGCTGTTTAACACTCCCAAAATGAATCACTTTTTTGCTCGTTCAAACACCCTCATAATTTACTTTGTTTTTGGAACAACGAGCTTACAGAGGGTTCAACATCTTGGTTAGGATGCACCTAAAATACACCTGGAAATCACTAGACCAAAACTCTTTTTATTTTTTTTAGGTCTTCATTCAAGTTTGACTTACGCAGACGATAAAAGCTTAACTATATCCGTGATTGCGATAGCATTAGTTATGAGTCTCAAAATAGATAATCAGGCAATTATATGTTTAAAGTTTGAGATTGTTACTTTTTTATATTTTCCCTCTAAAAATCAATAGTTTCTGTTGCAGAAACTTCTTTGCTTTACCAAATCTGATCATTTAGCCCCCAAAATATCCCAAAATCATCAACATTAGTGTTTTTAGGTTGTACAAAACTGATGATATGATGATTCCAACTTCCAATATAACAATTATTTGTACTGCACATCCAGACACCTCCTTGGTGTTCTGAAGGTACCTAGGTGAAATGGTGGAAATGATCACAAATGGATAAGTGTATTTATTGTGGTATTTTTCATATAGCTCCGAATAAGACCATTTTTCTCTAATCACTTAGGAAGACTTAGCATTTTTAAAGTTAAAGTGTTGGCTATTGAAATGGTGGTCTATAATGGTTACTGATGTCCATTTCGATCACCTTTTTACACCGTTTACCACTAACATTGCATTTAGTATGACTAGATAGACTGATAGACACAAGTACAGATATATGCTCCAAAGGAAAATTTGAGTTTTCCATTCGGTAACAAGTTGCTAACAGCAATAGTTGGAAAGAGGACAAAATTGTGAATTACAACCTGTAGCCCATGTATTGTAATTTGTTTTCTGGTCCAGAGACAAATGACTTGACCCATGTATTGCAAGATGTTGATTGGTCCAGTGACAAATGACTTGACCCATGTACATTGGTCCGCCAAGATTCTTTGGTCTTGCATAATTCATAGAAGTATAGACACCAGAGAGTATGATGACCTCTACCCGTGAAGTGGAAGTTGTACATAAGTACGGAAGTCGTCTTTCTTGCACAATTTAGCTCAATGAATGTAATATAGAGCAGAATATAGCTTGTACCCCTGCATTGAAAGATTTATATTTGGCTCGTTGAACAGAGTACTGTGAAAAATATGCCAAAGCAGAAGATGTTGGTGCTCTTCCAGAGGAGAAATCGAGTGATGAGGAACTAAGTGAAGATGAATATGACTCTGGAGATGATGACATGGCAGCAGGCCCCGTGGACCCATAGTCTACTCAAATGACTGTATTAGATTCTATTCTCAATGTTTGTACATTATGTATTAGTTGTTGAAATTGTGGTGTTAACTTTGTATTAAGAAAGACCATTTATATGGGAAGGGATGAAAAAAGAATAATCCCAATCCCACTGTTAATTTCATCTGTTGTAAATAAACTGATTTGGTTCTGTTTGTGTAAGCTGTTTGTAATTTGGTTTATATGTGTATCAAACAGCTAAAAGTCTAGAACTACATGTACGTTTTCAGACCGGCCACCTAGTCTCTGCATCCTGATACAGTTGATAGTATGCTTTAATTTCATTTGTTTCTCGAAGATTTTAACAGTTGAATTTACTGAACATAATGTAGTACTGTCATATGGAGCAAAAGGTAGGGTTTCTTAACGATTGTCGATTTACAGGTCGTTACATGATTTTTCTTGGCACTAATTACATTACATGGATTCTAGCATTTTTAATCATCTAAGGAGTTCAATTCCTGCAGGTTGCAGATATTGTACTATAACTCATTTTGCTTCAGGCTTCGATCTGTGAGTTAGAAGCTCCACATTGCAAAGTTCTCAACCATCGGTATGACAATCTGGTGCTACTTATTTATCCGTGATGTACAGTGCTTTAGGAGGGTGCAAACATCTTGAGATAGACTTTCCTGGCTTTAAGGGAAAATGATACTCAGATTTTGCAAGTTCAGTTTACCGATGCATGACCAAGTGACAATCTTGTCTTAATCAAGCCTCGTTATACTTGCATAGTTTTGTTTTTGCAAACTATGATCCATATTACATACTCCATAATGTTACTTGGCCTCGGCTTATGGTGGTATCTAATAATGTATACAGATATTAGATACGACCATCTCAACTCAGTGTATTCTAATTGCGGAATTTTGAAGCACATATCAAAATGCATGTATGTACCTGGCTCAGTGTATAGTAATGGGGTAAGCCTTGAAATCACTATGTGTGCACACTTTCTAAACCTTGTTTGTTTAGATTCAGATTCGCAGCAAACACGTTAGCCTTTATAGACCTTTCAACACAATTGTAGATTTCTTCGCATCTGATCTAAAAGCTCTGGCGATAAAGAGACCATAGTCCGAAATTTGTTACTGTATCTTTTTTGGACTGATCACTGTAGGCCTGAACTAGTTCATCTTTTGACAATGAATTTAGAGTTATGGACATGAATATGAATAAATAATTTGGAAAAAAGTGTGTTAGTTCCTGATATATTTTTAGTAAACTAGAGAAAGATATATTCTAGAGAGTAACTAAGAAGAGAGAAAACCATCCAAATTTCGCATGGATATTAGAAATTTAGAATGGAGAATGAACGATATTTATAGCCAAACCTAATACTACTTATTTGACTTACAAACCACAAAATATATACGAGTAATACGGAGTATAAAAATTACCAGTTGTCAGTCTATCTTTAATCAACATATCAAGCACATATACATGATAAATATAAATATACTAGTCTTCAGTCTCGTCCAATTGACGGATAGTCTCAAAATATATATATCAAAGGGAATCAAAATGATAACATGTGTTAGATGATGATTAACATGTGTTGGGTTCAAATATTCAACATGAACCAACGTTGTCTTCTTTTCACCAAAATAAAATAAAATAATACATTCTAAATTTAAAAAAGAAAGATGTAAATAGTAATCAAAATAAATTAATGAGCAAAATAATTTAAAAGAATAAAACCTTTTGTTGAAGAATAAGTCATGATCAACCTACTATTGACAACAAAATAAATTAAAAGTTGAAAAATAACAATTACATAACAATTCAATATCAAATAATAAACAAACATGAACAAAATACCAAAAGTGATATAAAAAAAACGTATGTTTCTTTTGTTGAGCATTTATATGACCATTATTTTTTTTAAGATAGATAGGAAAGAAATGATGGAAAATGATTAATAAAAAATTATTTAGGTTGTATATATAATAAAATCTTGTGAGAGTTTTAAGGATAATATATATCTGTAAATTTTAAAAAGATTTGTTTTGATAGAAAAGATTTATGATAGATTTTAAATATAATTATCAATTTAATAAGCAAAAAAGGAAAAAAAAATGTAGATAAAAGGAGAGAGCTAGATTAATTAGGAGGGAGAATTAGGCCTAAGAAGGGGAATTAGGGGTGTCAAGTGTACCCCCAACCTCCTCTTTTAGTTATGATGGAAAATGATTAATAAAAATTTATTTAGGTTGTATATATAATAACTTTTTGTGAGAGTTTTAAGGATAATATATATCTTTAAATTTAAAAAGATTTGTTTTGATAAAAAAAGATTTATGATAGATTTTAAATATAATTATCTATTTAATAAGCAAAAAAAATCTAGAAAAAAGGAGAGAGCTAGATTAATTAGGAGGGAGAATTAGACCTAAGAAGGGGAATTAGGGGTGTCAAGTGTATCTCCAACCTCTTCTTTTAGTTACTATATAATATAGATAACCAACATTTACACAATTAATATTTTCATCTAAATTTTTTAACCAATATAGACGTTAGCTTTGATAAAACAAAGTTGTATTATTTCGCGTAAGTATTTGGTCGCATTTTATCAACAACTCTAATTGATTATAGAGGGTGTTTGTAATTGCGTAACGCATATACTGAAAAAATGTGTTTGCCATACTAAGTGATTATCTGCATTTTCATATAAAGCAAACGTAGTTTTGGAAAAAGCATGTTGGGACATGCTTTTTAAGATGTAGTTTTTAAACGCATAATCTATTTTATAAACGCAATCCCAAGCACCTCCTAATCTTTATGATTTTAGTTTTATGATAAAAACTTTATCAATTGTAAACGCGCTAATCATGTCATTGTTATCAAATATCGTTATTTGCACTGACATTTCTTTTTTCCAGCACATTAAAAGTATTCACTAAAACACGTGCAAACTATTTGTTATCCTTTATTTGGTAATTTCGGTTTCTGAAATGACAACTTTTCTATCAAGATTTTAGAAGCAGGTGATATTGGTCCGAAACTCCCAAAGTAACACGGGTTCTTTAAACGAACAATAAGATAACTATCAAACAATTTCACATACAAGTTTGCGGGTTGTGAAAAGGGAAACAAAAACGCCATTTATTTACTTCGGGGTCCCGGTGGGAGACAACATGTCCAGATTGTCGCTTGGACCCCGATTCTGGATAAATTTGATATACGGCTCTCTAATGGAAGGCGAAGCTTCTTTCCATTTGGTGGCATGGCGGTGTTCGTCTCATCAGTTCTTGGTTCTTTACCGATTTATTATCACTCCTTGTTTGTCATGCCTACTACGATAAGAGAAAAACTAGAATCGATATGAGCCAAGGAGACTCACAAGATGCACTAGTAAAGAAAAGGAAGTGTTCGTACCAACAAAAAAGATAAATCTATCAAACATAAGCATTAAAAATTTACACATTATTGTGAATGAATAAAAATTAATGGTATCAGTATCATTTCCCTAAAGAAAAAGGTGGCTTGCACCTTCTAAAGTTAACATCTTTGTTTGGAGGTTGTTACTTGACCGCCTGCCATCTCGTTTTAACCCGAGTAACGAAGCCACGAAGGTATAGATGTCCCTTGCATTCTTTGTCTGCTGTGATAGAGTTTGAACGAGTATCTCATGTTATGAGGGAGTGTTATATTGCTAAAAGCGTGTGGTAATTCGATCTCTAAATGGCTCAACCATTTGCTTCCATCTGATCTAGACCCTGCTAGTTTATTGCTTCACATTGACTCCCTGCCTAAACTGGAAAAGATTAAGGATGTTTTGGAAACGATTTTTAACGCGGCATGGTTGGGTATTTGTAGATTCCGGACTGACAAGATCTTTGCTCCGACTTAGAAACGTGACATTGTTCTTTTTCTGTTGTGTATTCTTTTTTGTAGTATTAAATATAGGAATAGGAAGTATAAGGTTTAGTTGGAGTGGTGGTCAAAAAACCCACTATTTTTTATGTAAAGGTTAGTGTTCGGCATTGATTATATTTTAATAAAATTCTTCTACTGTAATTAAAAAAACAAGTTTAGATAGAAAAATAGCAGATAACACAAACACTCGAGCATTTCATAATCAAGTAAAGAAGCTTTCACATTTTAAAAAGGCTTTATATTTAAATATTCGGGGGCGTATTGCCAAACAAACCTAATGAAATAAAAAGTTAATATATCTATACATATAATAATACTCCAGTATTATTCTTATGATATTATTTTATCTAAAATGCACCTTGAAGGGTGACCTGATCTTTATTGTATACCTTCATAGATATACTTTAAGAATGCAATTACTTTATAACACAAAAGCTGAAGAGAGACTGGGAAATGATCGCATACTCGTTACAATTTTCATTGATAATGAAAATCTATCCAAGGGCAAAAAAAATAGTTTTGCTATCCACATTAAGCGTCAAAGAGATATAACCTAAGCTTCAATAATAGTACTTAAGGCACAAATCTATATGCTAACCTACAAACTGTCATAGTTGACTAGGCCGCCTTTTACCTGCATCTGTCCTCATTCTCTTGACGGGGTTCGCCCAACCGATGCTAGCTCCACCCCCATTTCCCTGCTGACCAACACTTTGACTCTGACTTGATCTTGTTTGACCCGGGCTCCTATTTACTCTACCAATAGGCGAAACGGGACCAGCTGCCGTGCTCCCAGGTCTCACCACCCCAGACTTTTCTCTGTCCTTTCTCTTCTTCTTGCAGATGACAAGCTCACCTGGATGGGCGAACGGTTTAGATTCTTCCGGAGCATGGGCTCCACTACCCTTGGTGCTGCTGTTTCCAAAGCGTGTTTCTCTAGCAGAGACGGACCCACGAGAAATCAGCCTTGAGGGAGTACTTGGTTCAGGCACTGGGTCAATAATCTGTTTTGCTCGTTTGGTCTGACCAACCGGTAGTGACCCTCTAGGCGATGAAAAAGCCAAGGAGCGAGAAAAAGTGAGTGCACTCCTGGCTTCTCGGAAGTCTTGGTCAGGAAAGCCCATCTTCATTACATCAAAAAACAAATCATGCACCTTCCTTGCTTCAGATCTCACCTGTTTTAACAACAAATACTTTTTCCATCAGCGCAACTAGACGCTTCCCATTAAAGGGTATTTTAGGTGTTAAATACTTCCAATTTCATACATTCCTTTCATGTGGTGAGTCAAACGTTCCAACTTTCAAATTACAGAATACGGATGGTACACAAATTAAACATCTAGACAAAGACACATTATTGTTCAACAATGCATCGAATAAGCACACAAAATCAAACAATACCTCATGCGAAAATCCAAAATATTGCATTCCCCCTTTTAACATAGCCTGCACATCAGTTATCAAATCCGCAATTCCCTTGCACTCCACCCGCTCAACACGTGCCTCGATCTTCCTTAGGTCAAGAAGATTATTTCCACCACTGCTCCCTGGACTTCCTGTTCTCTTCCACAAATCACTTAGCAAAGGAATAATTTGTTGGCCTTCCTTGTCTATTCTACGTTGAATCTTGGTGATTACATGTTTACACTGCAGTAAGCAAGTATAAGACTCAAGACAACCAAGCAGAAAGATATAAAACTACTAAATTGCACAATTATTAGCACACCAGAATCATATTTACTGCAAATTGACAGAAAGGGATTAAAGATCATGTTCAGTAACAAGAGAAACTTAACCAATAGCTGATGGGGAACATGAAGCAGAAAATGATCAACTCAAATAAAAGCGGGTAGATTTTACAAAATTAGTAGTTGTAACCCGACTGTTCCGAACAAAATGTAATTGGGGAAATAAGCACTATATTTTACAAGAATGAGCGACTTCTAAAAGACCATGAAGAAAAAACGAGTATTTTGGCATTTAAATTCCACCACCAGTATCTAAGTGACCCATTGGCATCGAACCAGTGCCGAAATAAGAAAACTCATAATGGCTTTCTGAAAGGATCAAGAATATCAAACTCTATGATTGTTTGAAGGTCATCAAGCTTTTTGAATGTTTAATGGTTTACTCTGGGGCAAATACATGGTTACCTAAGATTAAAATTCGACCAATATCAGTTACGTTTTTATGTCATTAACCCTACCTAGAAGTGCACAATGTATTTATTTGTTAATTATGCACGCAGAGAGTCAAGTATTCAATTAGAAAAAAAAGTAGCACAAGATAGTTGGAGATTTACTCCTATTAACTATAACACATACCCTTCTTTGGATAGCCTTGTTAACTGTAGTTCCACCAAGTGGCCCACTTCCATTCTTCACTTTATCTGAGCTTTTGGAGTGTTTTTCTGAAGGGGCAGATATAGGATTTGCTCTGGTTGGTTTCCCTGCAATTTTCTGGGTGGGAGGGGTCAGTTTAGCCTTCAACAAATGGCTGGTCTGCTCATGCTTATAAGAGTTGTTCTCTTGAGCCAACTTCCGCTCAGGCCGAGTCTTGGCATGTAGTCTACGGTCAGCTTGAATTGGTAGATTAGAGGACTCGCCATGAAGAAGAGAAGGCCGGTCACCAGACTTGTCATGCAGCCTCTCTGCAGCATGCTTTGGCCGAACTCGAATACTACGTTTGCGTTTTATTTTCGGTTGCAAAACTTGTTCATCTTCAGCTTCATCACGGTCCTGGTTCAAACTACCAGATTGTTGAAGATCCATAGGTGAACCTCCAGACATGGCAATCTCCCCTTCTTCTAGGTCATCATGCTAGTTGAGTACATATAATTAGATACATGCAAGATTAGGGTTAGAAAAATGTGCAAACTGATAAAGAGATAAACGAGTAAGTTTTTAATACATATCCAAACAGGCTGGGAATTCATGTGATGATCTCTAGACAAGAAAACTGGTATAAAAATTTAGTATATTATCTACCGAAAGGGTTGCTTTTTTAAAAAACCTTGACCCGGAGTTCATTTGGAACCCACACAACCCTTCCCTGAAACTCGATGCACAAGCAATGAGCAACTGGTGAAGCTACCCATGAAGGGGGGAAGGCGTGAACCTGAGACCATCAAAGTCCCCCCTTCTGGGAACACAGCACTTGCATGCTGGGGATGCCACCACCCACCAGGACAACATGATCCTATATTATAATATATGTTAACAAATATTCGATAATTTTAATTGATAGTGAAATTCCATATTAAAACGCAAAGTGATTATTTGTTGGAGAATGTTTAGAATACTGGTACGCTTAATCATTACCAAGGGCCATGATTACAAAACCTGTTTACAATAGCGATTTAGGAAGTTTCGAGTCTTTCACGACACTTTGGGCGACTATTGGGCATTTAGCCTAGCGATACTAGGGGGATCCATCAAACTACATCTTGTGGGTTAAGTTCACATTGTACACAATTGATGTAGATATTAGGTGGTTGTAGGTGTAAGTCTTGTGCCTTCCAAATAAAAATATAGAATGGGTGACTCAATCTAGCCAACCGATTTCCTTATTAGGCAAGTTTCAAACTTTGACCGGTTTTGTTCCACTGGAAATAAAATAAAACCAAATCAACCCATTATTCTGTAAACAGATTGATACAGCCAAAACCCCCTTGCCATGAAATTTGATAAGCTTTGAGCAAAGGGATACATACCAGCCTTTTCGAACGAGAACCACGCCGCCCATCTAATGCAGAAAGTGACCCAAATTTCTGGGAGGAATTTGAAGGAACCACTATCGGCATTAATCGTCGGCTGCCTGAAGATGATCCTGAAGAAGCTGCTTCTTGAAGCATTTGATTATGTCTAGTAGAACCAGATGGCTCACGATGATACTCGTACCTATTAACAGAAGTAGGAACATCAACTTCTGATTGGAATTTATCTACTGCAGGTGTTTCAATAAGACCAACAGTTTCATCGTCCCCGGAATCTTCTTCCGCGACCTTTGCATTCTCTTCAGAGGTGGCTTCAAAGAACTCTTCTATGTCATCATCCAATTCAGCATAATTTGGAAACTTCTTCCCTTTAAACCGTCCTCTTCTTTTATCAGTAATATCAGAACCCATTTCACTTGATTCCACACCGATATTATCTGTAAAAAGAATGTTATCCGAGGGCTTCTTTGACATTCTAGCAATAATAGCATTCACTTCTTGAGTACTAGCCCGAAGCCACTCAGGAACTTGATCATGCCTTGTCATTTCATCTGGCCAATCAAATTCTTCATCCATCTGGTCAAAAATCTCCACTTCTTCTTCACTTCTAGCAATCATTCGGTTAACTTCTTGAAGTGAAGGGACATCATGAACAGTTTCTTGATATCTATCTTCATCTCGTAACAATGACTCCAAGGTTGATCGTCTTTCTTCGTGTGTTGTTCTCTGGTCAAACCTTCCAGCATTGATGACTTCATCAGCCATATCAATCTTATACTGTTGAATATTATTTCTTATGAGACTCTCAACAGATCCTATGTATCGATCCTTACCGGCCAGGTCATCGTCTGAGTCAACACTACATCCATTCCTAAAATTATCCTCTTTTTCATGACTTGAAACCTTGTCAACCACAGCTTCCATGTAAATGACTTTGACTTCTCGTGTTTGACCGATACGATGTGCTCTAGCTACTGCTTGCTCCTCATTTTTAGGGTTTGGATCGGGATCGTATATGATAACAGTGTCGGCTGTTTGAAGGTTTAAACCTCGCCCAGCTGCACGAATACTGAGCAAAAATATAAAACAATCTGTATCAAGGCTATTGAAGTCGGTAATAGCTGACTCACGGTCCTCCAAGCTGGTTGTACCATCAATTCTTCTGTAGACAAGTCGACGCCACAGCAAATATTCCTCCAAAATATCTAGAAGCTTAGTCATTGTGCTAAACAGAAGTACTCGATGGCCTGTTCTTTGAAGTTTTATTAGGATTCTATCTAGAACCCACAATTTTCCACATGATTTAACAAGAAAGTCTTTTGATAAATCACTGAAATACGGGTAGTTAAGCAAAGGGTGGTTGCAAGTTTTCCTGAGCTCCATTGATTTATTGGTCACTGGCTTAAATGCCCTGGCTTGGTACAATGAACTCTTTTGAACCTTGCGCTTTTCATCTTCTGGGTCAACTCGAATTGTGCCAGTGTATTTTATCCAGTCATACACTGCACCTTGGATGGCTGACATTTTACATCTTAAGATGATCGAGATCTGCAAAAATCGGAATTAGGTCAGCTTCAGGGTAAAGAATAAAAAGTCCACGCATTGATTATTAAAGGCAGAAAATAGAATGAACAGGACTGGTTGGGTAGCGGTACAGATCATGTCAGCTTGGGTTAACCCGTAACACATTAAACCATATTATATTTTAGTTTGTCGAATATAATCATCTAAAATTTGAACAAAATGACTTAAGAGGTTTATGTTATGCATCAAAACTGAACTTTGGATAGTTTTCCCACTGTTTACCTTGTAGGTTTAATCTTTAGGGTTTAATACTCTACACCATTGATAATATATATGTCTCATTTCACAGCATGAGTAAGTTAAAAACTTTCTTTCTTTTCTTTATTTAATTTACCTGTTTGAAATAAGATATAACTCGAATCTAAGCCTAAATAAGTAAAATAGGTCAAGTTTTCCACCTCTAACTGATGATTAAAACTAAAAATCAAATATTACCTTTGGAGGAAGTGAACCTTCCACATCTTCGACGCGGCGTCTAAGCATGAAAGGCTCCAAGATCTGATGAAGTCTGTGTATGATGATAACTTTTTTCTCTGTTTCCAGCCAATCATCTTCATCAGCATTGTGTGAGACTTTTTTTTTAAAGGGCTATGAAAACCAGTTGTGAAACACTCTAACATTGTCAAATACTTCAGGATGCAATATATTCAATAATGACCAGAGTTCTTTAAAATCATTCTACAGAGTTAGGGAAAAAGGATATAAGACTCTTCAACTCAAGCTATTCAATCAAAAACTATGAACTGTAAAAAAGCTATTCAACTAGGTATAAATAGATAATTACATCCCCAGAAATGTAACCCTTATAAGACTATGGCTCTGAAGGCCTCAACAAACCTGTAACGGGGTGCCCGTGAGAAGAAGGCGTCTCTGGCAGCGATATTTGTCAAGATCACGAGCTAAAACCGACTCTCTGTCCTTCATTCTTTGTGCTTCATCAATAACTATATACTTCCAATCAACTCTCGAGAGTTTTGATTTATCAAACATGATAAACTCGTAGGTTGTCACAAGGATATTGAATTTCATATTGGAAACATCCTAACATAATGGAGGAAAAAATGTGAGCCATTGACACATACTTACTAAAATGCTATAAACAAAAACTTTGAAGCAACTCTCACTTGAGAAAACAGTTTTGCCCGTTGATCTTTACTACCAACATAATAAATACAAGACGCGCCCGGCAACCAACTACGTAACTCACTCTGCAGAGAAGCAAGTTAGACAAGCATTTGAAATAAAATACTAACAGGAACACAATCAAGGTTAACCAACCTTCCAGTTAACTAGAACAGCATTTGGCACAATTATAAGATGTGGGCCATAATTGCTTTTGAACTCCATCAGATAAGCAATCAAAGCCATAACCTATGCAAAGAAGACGGTACAATTTTGTTGCAATAGACATAAGATAATAAGATTCCATTTCTTGGTGTACAGAAGAAAACACAGACAAGTAGCTACCTGGACAGTTTTCCCAAGACCCATTTCATCAGCTAATATACCGTTCAACTTATTGTTATACAACGAAAGCATCCATTGCAATCCAACCTGGAATACAAATAAATTAACAAGAGCATGAAACAGATTAGCAAGGACCATGACAACAAAAGAATTTGCATGCCAAATTAACCCATAGTCATTTAAACTGTGCATTTTGTCAAGAATCGAGTAACATACAAGCTGATAATCCCGCAAAGTTCCTTTCCGTAGCATTGACGGTTGCCGTATGACCCTTTCACTGACCGCGTGTGCAAGAGAATAATATCTGTTGACACCCAGAAAAAGAGAAACATGAATAGGGAAAAACCCAATTACCTTATGATCTCAATACTCTCCTAAAGGGGATATTACACACGAACATTCCAAAATGGGTACTTGGCGAGCTATGAAACAAAACAATTCTATGAAGGAAAAAATACTCGGTTTTTGTATGTATAATTATCTTGTTACAGGTTAGCAGTAAGAATTAGGAGCTTACTTGCTGACCGATGAACTGTCCTTGGGTGCGTTCATTTCGGAGAAACGATTTCTTATTAGAACTTCTTCCCGAGCACAAGATGCTGCAGCTCTCGCTTCTTCCTCAGAAAGACCCTTTAGCATCAAATTGACAATCATATTATAAAAAGAATCAAATATCAGATAAAGAACCATTTTCATGCTTACATCCATAACAATATTATGAACTCCATGATCCATCCACTACCAAACGAGAGGTGGCAAATGGGCAATTATGAGCATTTATATACATTTTGGAAAACTTTCACCCAATTTGACTCAAATCCTTTCTTTTCTTTTCTCCCAAACCTCAATCCGTTTCCTTTTTAGATTTAAACTTTGGAAATCAAAGATAATTCAAATTGCTCCATCTGTGTATAAATGGATCATAAAGATAATTCAAATTGCCCCATTTGTGTATAAATGGATCAAAAAATGCCACCTTTAGGAGACAGTACCTGAGCTCTCGCAGCTGCGTATGCGGCATTTGCTGCGTCCTCAACCTCCTGCTGGTTCTTGGAAGCTGTTATTTTGCCTCCAAGTCTAGAGAGATATTCCTCCGTTTGAGATAAAAATGAGGTGAGAACCTCGTACCTCTCGGCAGCCTCACTTGGTAGGCTATTTTGTTGCTCCATAAGAATCTCTCTATACCTCTCCACATCATTATTTTTCAAAGCCTCCATTCTTTTACTCCTATCATCTTTTTGCTTTGAGAACTCCCTTAGCATCTTCTCGTGATATTTAGCAACACCTCTGTTACGGGAAGTCCGTCCATCACGGAGATCCCAATGAGTTTCTAAAAGCTTCTTACGCCACTGGAAAACTGATTTCAGTTGTTTCTCTCTAAGGGCTCTCCGTGCAGCCCGAACTTGTCTATTGAGATCCATGCGTTGGCGCTCACACAGTCTAACAAATTTCCTATACGGTCTGTCAGGCATGGCCATTATATCCTGTTGCTGCTGATCGACTTCTTCCCTCACACGTCTCTGTACATCTCGTAGTCGGAGTTTCTTTTCTTCAATTTGTAACCTCAAAACAAGATCTGGTCTTATTCTTTTTCTGTCCAAATTCACAGCCAGTAGACCACCAATCTGTTTTAACCTCTTGTTTCTCTTTTGATTAATCACTTCAACTCCTTCCTCAACAAGGAGATCCTTCACATCATATGCTAGAGTTAGATTGTTATTGTTGTTGAGCATCATGCTTGATCCAAAAGCATCATGTTTCCGAGTGAAGAAGGGAAAGTCAAACAGTGGACCGTGGTACTTTCTAGAAGGGACTGGATCTTTTGAGTGAGTTGAACTTCCTGATTTTGCAGTCATTCTACCTTGAACAGTCTCAGATACAACAGCAGGTCCTGGTGCAACTACTTTACCCTTTTCTGTAACCACCTCTACTTCCTGTTTAGTAGAGAATCCAATATTTCTCTGCTCTTCTTTTGCAGGGAGAGTGACTGATGGAGTTTCGTTTACTATAGTTGTACCTTGGGCATTAGCTGGTGAGCTTTCAGTTGTTTTCTCCTCATACACATCTCTTTTCAAAATATTCATCCCAGTAGACAATCCCACAGCTTGAAGATCCTTGTTGTTTGACTCCACATGACTTCTACCAGCAGGGGTAGTGATCTGCTGTGACAGAACTTCAAGGGGAGGTGGGACAATAGCTTGAAGTAATTCACGAGGTAGAGTTTTATCTCCTTTCTGCCATCAAGTCGAATTTAGAAATAAAAAATAAACATACAAAAAGCAGTCTGAAAAGATACAACAAACATACACACGGGCAATAAACTTAGAGGTGGCAAAAAGGGTGACGACTGAGTCGGTGACGGGTCAGAATGAGTTGAGATCAAAACCCATAATGTTTGGTAGGGGGGCCATGTTTGTCCCAATTTCATGTTTTTGAATAATGCAGTTTGTCATATATGAAAAGAAAATCTAGTTCATGAATAAAATAAATTTATGAAGTTTTATGCATTAAAAAGACACTTTGTGCAACTTTGAACCCCCGTTTCCTTCTAAGCTATTTCTTAATTTACATGTTAGAAATAAACATAACCTGCACCAGCCCAGTTATAAGTAAATTGATTAAAATTGCCACATCTTATATATATACAGTTTTGCAAACCTTTATACGCCTAAAAGCCAGAATTTGAGCTTTAAGAACATGTTGTTGCTGTTTTGTAAAGCCTGGTATTGCTTTTCCTTTTTGAGAAGATGAAGGGTTTTCCAGTCCACCATCATTTGATGAAGCTGCAGACCGTGGAGAAGACATGTTCATCTGCTGCCTAGAATGTGGTACTTGCAGTGACTCTGAGCCGTTTAGCATGTTTTTGCCAAAATAATCTGCACCCGGGCTCATGGTAGCAGGTGACTGTGGTGGAGGCATAGTAGACATCCCCCCATTATTCCCAGTGGGTTGCCTAGGTGGCAACTGGGTCTCACGCCCATGAATGAGAAACTGGTGACCTTGGCTAGAACTAGGATTGACTATCATGGTATTTGAGATTGACCCTAGATGTCCAGGTGACATTGTCTGCCTTCCTTTGGTAGAGCCTGAATGGGCAGACACATCACTACGGGGCGAACTTTCACTTGCAAGTTGTGGAGAAGTCACCTGCTGCTTTGACTGTGGGACCATGTTACTTTCATTGGCTTTTTGTGGACCAAGCATCCTTGACTGCATGCCTGGCATCAGTTGTGCCATCAAATTAGCATTTTGAGGAAGTGAAAGATCAATGTTACGTTCAAGAGCCAAAGCCTGGATTGCCTGCAGCTGGGCAGCCATTACCACCTGGTTGTTTGCAATATTATGAATACCCTGTTGGGCTTGTGGAGTGCTCTGCATGGGTCTTGCACTATTCCCTGGCATCAATTGACCAACCGATGTTGAAACGGCAAAATGCTTCTGAATCTGACTATGAAGGTTACTTTGATCAGAAACAGCCTGGTGGCTTTCCTCCACTATCTGCTTCCCTCCATGGCCAAATTGTTCAAGTGGTTTCTTGGACATCGATATTTGCGCTTGATTACCAGCCTGAAACGAAAGAATATCTTGCAATTTTGCATTTCCCATATGCAACTCTTGATCTTTCCCCATCACTCCCAAATTCATTTGCTGTTCGGCTTGCATGCCATGAGATGACTTTGGTTGAGCTTGCTGGGCTTGAAGAGCATATTGCATGTATGCTTGTTGCATAGGGTTCATCATGTGTTTATCAAAACCCGGTCTCATATTTTGTCCTTCCTCTTGGACATGCTGCGGGGCTCGCGGAAGTTGCATAGTGCCGGAACTTGAGGCTGAAGCACCTCCTAATGCTCCTTGCTGAATTCCAGCTTGATAGGCTAATAAAGCTTCTCTCACTTCAGGGTTTCGCATCAATTGCTGTTGCAAGGACTGCACACATGATTTACACAATATATATTTTTTAAATAATAAAATAATAACAAGCCAACAAGACCATACCAAGTTCTTTAGACATTTAATCCCCATTTCCAAAATGTCACATTAAGATAACTATTTAAGGAGACATCCACACACAACCTTAAAATGTCAGTACATGTCATCAGAAAGCCTTGTATCCATATAAAGCCATAAAGGAAAATACTGATCCGGTCCTAGTACGATTATAGAACATCTTTTGCGTTGCTTCTAAATTCTAAGTTTTCAAGAAAATGCAGCAGTCTTATTTAGATTACACTTAACCCTTCAAAATGATCTTCTGTCAAGTTTTTAAAAAATGCAGCTTTTAGGTAAACTCAAACATAGAGGACTTATTAATACGAAATCTGCTTATCTAAAAAGTAAAAATAAATTGCAGATTATTTACAAACCTAATTCTATACAAACTGCAGAACGTAAATTCTAACATATAAGTATAATTCAGCCAACCTAAAAGCTGTTAAGCTAATTATGCATTCAGTAAACATCTCCATTTATCAAATCAACACATTAATAGTGACAGATACGTGTGTGTGTGTATATATATACATACAGAGTCACATATATATATAGGAAAAAGCCTAACCTGCCTTTGCAGCTGTTGCTGCTGTTGAAGCTTCAGCTGATCAAAACCTATATGAGGCTGCGAAACTGGCGAGGAAGAAGACGACGGCGAATTGGCAGCAGACGGTGGTCCGGCCATCATGTTCCGCCCTTGGCCACTACCTCCGCCACCAGATTGCATACAAAAACACTATATTTCTATCTATTACTATTATATCTAAAAAAACTAAATTATAAAAATAAAAAGTGAAAAAAATCGAATCAACAGTAATTAAACCGAAATTCGTATTAAATTCCTTTAGTAACTAACGATCCAGTTAACTGACACTTATTTATTCTCTCTCTCTAGAAAAATAATAACTAATTTATTTTTTGGTAAGAAATTGAGAAATTTTTTTTTTTTTTTTTGAAATTAAAAAAAGCAATAAGGATGGCTTGTGGGTGTGTGGGCCAGTAAGTGGTGCGATGGATCTAGAAGACGGTGAGATACACCGAAGTTACCGGAAGAATCAAAAATATATCTGATATTCTGATTTCACAGGCTTTTCTCTTTCACCTAGTAGTGTGTAAGGATTTCACGCACAATGAGAAGGAAAAAATAAATACTATTTTTTATCAGTCAAACAAACCCTAGAATTTATTGTGTGATAGTTTACGCCCAATTTATATTGTATTTTTATTTTATTTTTATTTTTATTTTATTATAAAAGCGAAGGGATTGGCTTTTTTTATATATAAAGCATATAAGTTCTTTTTATGCAAAGCTATCATCCGAAAAATCTTTGTATTTTATATTATTTTTTTTGAGACGGTACCAGGAAAAAATCCATGACAAAATTAGAAAATTCATGAAAAATAAAACTTAAAAAGAACAAAATGTTAAAAACCTATAGAAAAATTTTAAAAATCTATGAAAAAATTAAAATACATGACAAAATTTAATTTTTGAGAAAGACATTGGACCCCTTCCACACACACACCCCCTCTTACCCACTGATCTTTTTCATGTTTTATTCTTTATGTCTCTTTAAAAGTGTCATATTTTAAATATCCAAAGTCTTTATTTTAAAATTTTGAATTTAGATATATTTTTTTGTGTTATATAAACTTTGATTAAATTTATAACAAATGAAACAACTTTAACACAAACAAAATTATTTACGGGCAAAGTTGAAAAAGTTATATTTTAAAATGTAATACATGGCACTTTTAATGTGACATATTATATATATACATTTCCCGTGGCATGGGTTACTGTAGCGGCTACAGTACCTTTGCTGACGTCAGCTATTTTGTCATTTTCCTTTTTTTTTTTTTTTTTTACGATAGTATACTTTTTGAGTTTCGTATTTTTACCACTAAACTTTTTGGTTTTTGACTTTAGTCCAAAATTTTTATAGAAACTTAAATGTACTTTATTTACTTTTACAAAGTTGTAAGTATAATTTACTTCTACAAAAGTTTTTTAACTTTAATCATCAAATCTTTATTTTTTACTTTTTATCACTTATTATAAGGTTTTTAACTTTTGCCGTCGAACTCTTGGTTTTTCCAACTTTGGCAGCCCAATATTTTAACTTTCTACCCCTTATAGTAAACTTTAAGTTTCCAAACTTTTGGGTAATGCTATATGTATGTTTGCATGATGCGACGGCGATCCGGGGCAACGCCGGGGTTAAAATTCTAGTTAAGTATATTTTTTGTTTTTGCATGTGGAAAGTGTGAATGTATTACACACGATGATGATGATCCCATATGTATTAAGTATTATGCCTTTTCTCACGAGACAAAATGAAATGTTTTAAGTTCAAATCTCACAATTTTAAGCTTATATATTTAAGTAAAGGTTTTCTCTCATCATGTGAAGGGTTTTTGTAAATTTAGATCTTATAATCTTTGTATTTAAGAAATAGAGATGATCGGTTATACTAGTGACTCGTTAAAAATCCAACTTATTGTTAATACCTAGAATAATGTACGCGCGATTAGGCGACAACGATGGTAGCGACGGTGGGTGTCGGGGCGACGACTGGTGGTGACGGCGAGAATTGCATGTAGGATATTTATGTAAAGGTAATTGATATAAAAATGGTTAACTTAGTTATTTTAGCATTTGACGGATAGATGTTCTAAGTTATTTTATTAATAGTATAATTGGTAAACCATGTATGTTAGGTGGTACATGTATTAAATAGTTAGGCATTTTAGGTATATCAACCCTGTAATTTAAAAATAAAAATATAAAAAAAGAAAGGGGTAATGCTTTATATAGTAGTTTAGATACATATCATGTATTTTCTACACGAGATAGCTTACACTATATTTAGTTACTTTAGAGGATAATGATAAATCGCCTAAAAATCAATCTAATCATAGGATCATGACATGTGGAAGAATCAAGGGATAAGATTAGGAAAGAGAATTAGTGGAATCCACGTGTCAAATTGTTAAGGTTTTAAGTTGATTTGTAGGCATACGAGTTAGGTTGATTAATCATTTTCCTACTTTAGATGAGTTTATACGTCAACTATGGTTATATTAGCTCTGACCAACTACTATATTAAATTATTCTAAAAATAGAAGTGGTATTTAATATTTTATATTAATAATCGGATTATTTAACATGTGTCTTCTAGACATACATAAAAGTGCAGTTAATGTATCAAAAATTCTTTTGAAAATATTATTTTCACTTTTCAAAAGTATAATATTTATTATTTTTGAGAAAAGTTAAATTTCACTATGAGTTTCTGACCATAATTCTTATAAATTGTATAGACTATTTTATTATGGATTAATTTAACTTATTCAAACAAATTTTGACCTACAAAACACATAAGTCTAATTTTTCACAGATGGGTTGTAAATAAGGTGCAACTCAAGTGGGTTGTACGTGGATCGGAAAATTGTCATGTGGCTGAATAGGCGAGTTACAGCCACAGGTGGTTGCAGAAGTTTTTGACTTGACACATATAACACTCAAACACATCATTTCACATTAGGCAATGCTTGCGTGATGCGCCAGTGGTGGTGGTGACAAAAGTAATTAATGTAAAAAGAGTAACGTAGTATTTTAAGAGTTGAAAGATGTATGTTGTATATAATTTCATTAATAGTGTTATCGATATATTTGATGAAAATGTTTAAATTGGTGAACAAAAGAGAGGAAAAATTTAAGATGATCAAAAATTTAATTGAAAAAAAAGAGAGAAGGAATAAATACTTTATAACGTAATATACACATATGATAGGGAGGGAGGTCACAAATGATATGTCAATTATCCAGCAGATTAGTGAGTTGGTATAAATTTGTGAATGTAAATATAAAATATTTGTTTATTTCAAAATAACTCGTTTAGATTGGAATATTTTGGAAGAATAGTATTCGTTCAAAACGTTTTGCAATTGTATCTAGTGAAACTTGAGGGGGTGCTTGGTTGGAGGTATTGAGAGGTAAGGAATGGTAATGAGTATCATTAATGATGCTTGTTTTGTTTTACATTGAGTAATCATTACCCAAAACTATATAATACACCATTACCCAATAAATTGAGGGTAATATGTAACACCCCAAGCTAGGCCTGGGATATTACCGAAAAGATATAGCATGAGCATGGAATTATCGTAGAACATGAACTATATGAATAAAAAGGGATTCGGTGAATCCAGCATCAAACATTCAAGGTACAATATACATAAAGAACATGAAACCATAAAAGGGCAAATGAATCACGGATCCATGTAAGTCCAAGCCCTAGCAAATGCAACAATCAACCATCACGCCTTGGATTCACTTCATTACCTGAAAAGTGTACTAAACAAGGTCAACACTAGGTTGGTGAGTTCGTAGTAATGGTTCACAAGGAACCATCGTCAATAATAATAAGATATCCAAAGTAAAGGCAAGTAATCACTTACAAGTAGCCTTTAAGTAATCACACGTCAAACAAGTTAGGTTGCTTAAAGCATAGCTTTGTCACACATCAATCAATTCAAAGATTACACGAAATAATGCGAATGCAATGCAAAAGCGTGAAATGAGTATGCACATGTGATGTCAATATCAAGATATGTGTCATATGCGTGTCCGGACCAATATGTATACCATATGTGTGACAATCATGTCAACAATGCAACGATACTCACATGTCATTACCATGACCAATGTGGCATCTCAAAAACATCGATGTATATACGTCTATATACTCGGGGTCGGTGTGCGTCCCGCACAAATATCAAGTACTTGAAAGTACAAGGCTCCCTAACGGGGTGATAGTGTATATGCGTGTGTCTAACTCAATCTCACCAAACAGCCCACCAACTGACTCCTAAAAGTCGGTCTCCCCAATTCAAACCACAAGTCAAGCATCCAACCGACTCCCATAGATCGGTTTCCCCAAATCAACCACAAGTCAAGCATCCAACCGACTCCCATAGATCGGTTTCCCCAAATCCAACCACAAGTCAAACATCCAATCCATCAACCAAAACAACATGTACATACACTTCGGAGGATTCTACTTTCATCGAATCATAGATGCTTATATATAGGGTCACCCGCAGCCTTCCCACCACATCTATAACCTTTTGAAGGCATAATCGACTTCCATGTATGCACAACTACCCTAAATGAAACATAATATCACAAACGAATGCATATTCAATCAATCCATTAATAAATCAATGTCACCAACAAGACATGTCATCCAACTTAATCACAATGTCCACCAAAGCTCAACAATAAATACGAACATACACTTTAGAATCGATACTATCATCGAGTGTGTCATAGATGCTTATATATAGGGTCACCCGCAGCCTTCCCACACATCTATAACACTTCGATGGCATTACCGTCCACCATGTATGACCTACTAAGTTAAATTCACAATTCATATCTAATAGCAAATGCACAACCCATCAATTATACAATATCATCAACCGAGACAATCATGCGTGTGCGAAATCAAACAACACCATCAATCAAGACAATCAAACGTATGCACAATCAAATAATGTCATCAATCAAGAAAATCAAGCTTATGCACAATCGAACTACGTCATCAATCAAGGCAAACATATAATTGCACAATAAAGAAAGTTAACACACAAAACTTGTACACTTTTCAGCCCGAATCTTTATTGAGTAGGGAGCTACAGAACTCACCTGTGACGAGCAATAACAAGCCCAAGATGATAGGAAGTAGAACCGACGTCCACGATAGCTGAAACATATCATACACGTATTACATTAATCCTAAAGCATATCAAGAGGTAAGGTCCTATCAATATTGACCTAGTATTACTATAAAAGCTTTATTATGTCCATTTTATAAGGCTTTGATCCAACCGAGGTGGAATCGTTATGTTTTGTTTCATAATGACTAGTCGGAACTTGACCACTGTTGCTTTATCGAAACTTTTGATTTGTTCTAAATACGTTTTTGACTCAGAGTCCTATTCCATTGGAAAGTAGACTCATTTACGCTTCCGTGGCCGCTTGAATCATCGAAAACGGACTTACGGTTCAAAAGTTATGATCGTTACAAGAAAGATGAGTTAGAGCCCGTCTCGGACGCCCAGATTGGCGTCTGAGAAGCCCAAACGTCTGGCCCAGCGTCAAGGACGCCAGAACCAGCGTCTGGGACGCTGGGTGCTGCACAAAACCCACCTGCACATTGTTCTTTAGCCAAACACGACCCAAATTCGACCCAAACTCGATTTTGAACATCCAAAGACCATTTTGAAGCTAGAAAATATGCTACAAACATAATTTTGACAAAATCCATCACCAAAACCTTTCCACAACACAATTTCTCCAAGAATCAAACCCTAGGTTTAGATCAAAACCCTAGAAACTAAAAAAATCGATTTTGACAACCCAAGAGACAAGTGATGTTTAGATTCGACCAAGAAACATAATAAGCAACATATAATGATGATTTTGAGCTAAGAATCACTTACCAAAACAACCCGAAGCTTCGAATCCGATTTTGGAGCTTTAAAGATGAAGAACACTTGATTTTACCCCAAATTCTTGAAGTTTAAAGATAGGGAAATGTTATTTAACTAAATTCTAACACTTTGATGATGTTACAAGCTATAGATCCGAAAATTCTTGAAGGAGATAAGATTAGTGTGTGTTATGTGTGTTCTTGTGTTTTTTTTTTTTTTTTTTTTTTTTTTTTTTTTTTTTTTTTTTTTTTTTTTTTTTTTTTTTTTTTTTTTTTTTTTTTTTTTTTTTTTTTTTTTTTTTTTTTTTTTTTTTTTTTTTTTTTTTTTTTTTTTTTTTTTTTTTTTTTTTTTTTTTTTTTTTTTTTTTTTTTTTTTTTTTTTTTTTTTTTTTTTTTTTTTTTTTTTTTTTTTTTTTTTTTTTTTTTTTTTTTTTTTTTTTTTTTTTTTTTTTTTTTTTTTTTTTTTTTTTTTTTTTTTTTTTTTTTTTTTTTTTTTTTTTTTTTTTTTTTTTTTTTTTTTTTTTTTTTTTTTTTTTTTTTTTTTTTTTTTTTTTTTTTTTTTTTTTTTTTTTTTTTTTTTTTTTTTTTTTTTTTTTTTTTTTTTTTTTTTTTTTTTTTTTTTTTTTTTTTTTTTTTTTTTTTTTTTTTTTTTTTTTTTTTTTTTTTTTTTTTTTTTTTTTTTTTTTTTTTTTTTTTTTTTTTTTTTTTTTTTTTTTTTTTTTTTTTTTTTTTTTTTTTTTTTTTTTTTTTTTTTTTTTTTTTTTTTTTTTTTTTTTTTTTTTTTTTTTTTTTTTTTTTTTTTTTTTTTTTTTTTTTTTTTTTTTTTTTTTTTTTTTTTTTTTTTTTTTTTTTTTTTTTTTTTTTTTTTTTTTTTTTTTTTTTTTTTTTTTTTTTTTTTTTTTTTTTTTTTTTTTTTTTTTTTTTTTTTTTTTTTTTTTTTTTTTTTTTTTTTTTTTTTTTTTTTTTTTTTTTTTTTTTTTTTTTTTTTTTTTTTTTTTTTTTTTTTTTTTTTTTTTTTTTTTTTTTTTTTTTTTTTTTTTTTTTTTTTTTTTTTTTTTTTTTTTTTTTTTTTTTTTTTTTTTTTTTTTTTTTTTTTTTTTTTTTTTTTTTTTTTTTTTTTTTTTTTTTTTTTTTTTTTTTTTTTTTTTTTTTTTTTTTTTTTTTTTTTTTTTTTTTTTTTTTTTTTTTTTTTTTTTTTTTTTTTTTTTTTTTTTTTTTTTTTTTTTTTTTTTTTTTTTTTTTTTTTTTTTTTTTTTTTTTTTTTTTTTTTTTTTTTTTTTTTTTTTTTTTTTTTTTTTTTTTTTTTTTTTTTTTTTTTTTTTTTTTTTTTTTTTTTTTTTTTTTTTTTTTTTTTTTTTTTTTTTTTTTTTTTTTTTTTTTTTTTTTTTTTTTTTTTTTTTTTTTTTTTTTTTTTTTTTTTTTTTTTTTTTTTTTTTTTTTTTTTTTTTTTTTTTTTTTTTTTTTTTTTTTTTTTTTTTTTTTTTTTTTTTTTTTTTTTTTTTTTTTTTTTTTTTTTTTTTTTTTTTTTTTTTTTTTTTTTTTTTTTTTTTTTTTTTTTTTTTTTTTTTTTTTTTTTTTTTTTTTTTTTTTTTTTTTTTTTTTTTTTTTTTTTTTTTTTTTTTTTTTTTTTTTTTTTTTTTTTTTTTTTTTTTTTTTTTTTTTTTTTTTTTTTTTTTTTTTTTTTTTTTTTTTTTTTTTTTTTTTTTTTTTTTTTTTTTTTTTTTTTTTTTTTTTTTTTTTTTTTTTTTTTTTTTTTTTTTTTTTTTTTTTTTTTTTTTTTTTTTTTTTTTTTTTTTTTTTTTTTTTTTTTTTTTTTTTTTTTTTTTTTTTTTTTTTTTTTTTTTTTTTTTTTTTTTTTTTTTTTTTTTTTTTTTTTTTTTTTTTTTTTTTTTTTTTTTTTTTTTTTTTTTTTTTTTTTTTTTTTTTTTTTGCTTCTGAACTTTCTTTTACTCATTCGATTTGTGCGCCTCAAATATTTTTGTTTTTTCTTTTTTATCTGTATACACTAGTTTTAAGTTTTGTCTGTTCCTAGACGTTATCACATTATTTTGCTCGAACGAGGATTTTGACGGTCATATTTTATCACTCTCGAGTTATCATTTACATAGTTTGTAAGTCTATATCGATCCTCGTGTATATAGTTAACAAAATCCTCTCATAGGTCACCTTATGTTCCTCAAGTGACATTAGAAATCCCTAAGACCATTTGCCATAACTTTTTGATCACTTCCATTTGAATTTCACTACATATGCCCCCAAAACATCTTACCATCGCATTATCAAAATTCGTTCAATATAGATGTCGTTTTATGTAATAAGTTCTTAGTTTAAAATTTGTTAAGTTATTAAGACCAGGTGACGTCGTACGCATCTTTCATATTAAGTGTTAGAATCTCTTGTCATGCTTCATCGACCTCCGGGTTATAATCCCATTTTCTCAAACGAGTCTATTGTCACTTCCAAATATTCATTTTGTTCACCCATTCATACCGCGGTTAAGTCTCGCTCACTCAGATTAACATTAAGTGAAATTAGTTGTAGACAGGTAACATTTATTATGACGATTTGACGTATAGTCAGCGCACTTGTGACGTGTTTCACCCATTGGTTGGCGGCTCATTCACTAAAGCCAAACGTTTGCTCCCATTCTGGCCATCCATCTGACAATGGGAGGGATCCTATCCACGACATCCAATCCTGACGGCACATTCATTCGTGTGATAGACAATGATCTAGTGATCCGTTCAAGGTCGAGAAGTTTTAAGAATCGCACACTATAAGTATTTAAACTCCTCACATCTCACGTGTGACTCGCATTATGACACTCACTTGGCACGTCGTTTCCCCATGCTTATGAACTCTCGGTTCCGCATTAAGCCAAACGTTCAATTAGATCAACTTTTACCAATCGTGTACGTTTATATATATATACCACCCAATATCATCTACACCTCAACTCCATTCCTGCGACGTTCGTGTTTGCGTATATTTTACATGTTGGGTAGACTTTTAAATTTCAATTTATTTGTTCAAATCTATGGTTAGCCTAACTAAAGTCGTTCCTTCTCACATATAGTAAAGTTTATAGTTGTATAAAGGCTCAAAATAAAATCGTCACGTCTCGTTGTCGCCCTCGATATTGATTCCACGGTTAACTCCATTGTTATTCATTTATTCTCACCAACTCACCTTAATTAACTCAGACGTTTTCCTAAAGTTCAATCTTAGGGGCGTATAATACAACGAGGTTTTCATAATCATATTACAACTATACTTATAATCTCTACGTTACTGACTAAGTCATTCAATAAACAAGGGAGGATAACTTAGCCAAGTAATTTTTAATCGCCATACCAATTATACATACAATTGCTCACGAGACCATTTATATCTATGCATGCATCTTCAATTCCTAACTATATATTCAATAAGCAGTTAGGCAACAAGATTCCGACATATTCAAGTGATTAGGCTAGCATGGCAACCTATAAAAACAATTGCCCAAGATTTCAATTACCTTTACGCATGTATTACCAAGTCCTAACGATTTATTTCACCAAATTAGTTCGTCAACGAAATTCAAGCATATTCAACAATTTAAATATCATGGCAACCATACTCGTTCTATCGCATCTCCTAACAATTAATCCACATAACCAAGTTAGAAGGTAAGATTTTGCATAGTTATACCCAACGTATGAGAGATCGTACGTACGATCTCTCATACGTTGGGTATAACTATGCATGAATTATCAATCATTACCGATTCGTTCTTATAACTAAGTTAAGAAATAAAGTTTTGGGCATACTCAGATTGTTAAACATGTCTACTACTCATACTTATACATTGCACCATATTCGCTTATCTCATGTATATAGTTTAGCTTAACAACATAATTTATACATGCTAAGACTATCAAACTAGTACACCAATCCATTCATGAAAGTGCTCACCGATTAACACACCTACACATGCTTTATCTATTCCCGTTATATCAGGCATAAAATCACGCTTAACAACATAATTTCTCATATTCATGCAATAAAACTAGTGTGTTAAGTCCATTCATATAATTCTTCGTCGATTAGTACATTTTACGCATGCATCACCAAATATCTTATATCCTGCATACAACCAAGTTTAACAATGTCTCATACATGTTCAAGTTCACATACTGTTAAACAAAACACCCTGATTGTTCACCATAATGTCAACACTAGTCCAAATCATGGATGTACAGACAATTCAACACCAAATTCCTTAGCAACTAAACAATTCAAATTGCACCTAAAACATTTAAAACAACACGTTATTCTACTACCAAATTCCAACCATAATAATAGCCCTAGAGTTTATGACCCGGGGATTAGCTTCACAATTGCTCTCGTGTTAGTCGCACTAGTAGTTAGTGTTTTCATGTCGGTACACTACACATGTTCAATGTCTTTACTCTAAGGCCAACATATAAATGTTCTCAAGTAACTGGCATATATCATGATATCATACCAACATATCATACGTGTTTCATATCACTACGCTAAGGACAATATACCAAAGTTCTCAAGTAATCGTTATCTATCATGTTCTCGTGCCAAGTTCACAACAATTGTCCATCATTAAAACCAAGTGCTCATATCTAACACATTTTACCACATAAGCATACAAGAAAACAAGCGATTTAAAGTATAGTTTGAATCCGATATGCCCTCTAGATATTGATTGGGTTTGTATACAGGTGATACCAGCGACTTTACCTCCACCCAATCAACACCCATTAAGCATACCGGTTACCTACTATACTCTAAGACAAGCATGTGCAATCCGTGATGTCATTAACTTGCATATAACACCGGGTGATCATAAAATAGTTGATCAGGCTATTTTAGGGTTGCCACAATGTTATACTACGTTAATGTCATAACTTCATTTTGCCCTAATCCACCAAACTATCATCAAACAACAATAATAATCCATCACAATCTCAATCAAGTTCACATCAATGTATACGTTGACCACATCGTACTCATCACACATTCATCACATTGTACTTGCCACAATATAACACATTGTCCAATTTGTACACGTCACAAAACAACACGTTGTCCAATCGTACTCATATTGTCATCATAAAATGGTCCTGACTACGAACTCCTAAAGTACACCTTCAAGGTTCAAACAATTCACGTTGTACACAGAATTCCTAATCATGCATGCTATATGAAGAGTTTTAACTTAAGCCGTAGTCTAGGTCAATCCACCTAATTCTTTACGACCACGCATGGGCCACCATTCTTTAACACCCCAAGTGTAACACCTGTCGTTTAAAAATGTGGATTTCCAAAAAATTTCGCCTAACGGCGTCAAAAGAAAGCGGAAGTAAACTTGAAAGACCAAACCAAAAGAATCTGTTTGGTTCATTTATTCATAGGCGTTACCGGCAATGTCATCAAAATAGGTTTAAATGGAAATCCATTGGTTGCCCAACATTAAACAACCGACAACATAGTAAATGCAAATCATAAATGTCTAAACATAAAGCAAATATCTAATGCGAGCAGCCACTATGGGTAAACTATAGCTATCCTCATTGCAATCTACCCTTGCCTCGCACTTTATTCATCATCTATCACGGGCTTGCTAAACCTGAGGGAGCAACACATTTCAAGAAACAAGTGTTAGCTAACGAATTAGCTAAGTAAGATAACACATAGTTTATAAAGCATTTATCCATTTAAAACATTATAGAAAAGTCACATTTCATCTTTAAGGCACATATCATCACAAGTCATCACATCTATTATATCACATCTTGCATTAAACATCTTTCATATAGGATGGGTCATCCTAAATGTGCCTAGTCATCTTTTGCATCTTCACATATAACATCTAAACATCTTTGTAGTTGTGACATAAGTCACGCATCTCATATAACATATACATCTTTGTAAGGGTGACATAAGTCACACCCGACTAGATGGACAATGTAAGTCCCAACTCAATAGATGGTACTACCTGAAGACACCTCAATGTCGATGGTGAGGTTACTTTGCAATATAAACACTGAATTGGAGACGACCAGTTGCAGTGAGTATATACCAAGTTCTGGATAGATTACTTATTATCGTGACAATAAGTAAATGACAATGAAATAATAGAAAGTACTTGTAAAGTAAATTGGTGAGACAATATGTATTTTTCAAGTGTAATTTATTTATTAACTTTAAATAAATTACAAGGTTGTTGCGGAACCAAGATAATACAAACTATGTAAATATCCTAACAACCTATGAAATACAATTGATCTACACTTGGAAATTCTCTTGACAATCGAAACACTTAAAGTTGTGAAATGTTCCTTTTAGCGATTGAGAGAATATTGCACAAGTTCACCAAAAATATTGCAGGTTTGCAAAGTGTGATTTCATGTTGTGCAAAGACCTCTATTTATAGGCAAAGTTGACATTGGGATGTCAACTTTGGCCGTACAAATATGGTTGAGAGCATTTAAGGAATAACATTTAATTCCTTAAAATGCTGTGTAAAGTTACAGAATAAAGTAACTTTTCTCAACCTGCTTTATGTACCTTTTTGTACTTTATACATAGATAAATCCTTTTATCCGTGTAATAGCACATAAAGCATAAAGGTCTTTTCCTCGTAATCAGTGTAAAGCTTTGTAAGTACTTTACACTGATGCTCTCCAGTTTGTATCTGAGTAGAATGTCAACTGGGCTTCGCTGCCATTGTCATTCTCTTTCTTCCACTTGTTGTCTTCGACTTCAACTGGAAGGATTCTTCATCTGGTCAGATCTCAACTGGAGGAAGTCTTCAGTTGCGTTAA
>CM067167.1:264894286-265023999 GCA_034093135.1 Erigeron breviscapus
GACACTGAAGAGATAGGACGAGAGTCTTCAAGATCAATGTTCAACTTCAGCTCCAGATTCTCTTTGTGTTGAATCTTGCCCTTTAAAAAATTGACCCATGCTTTCTCAAACCTATTCTTTTGTGCCTTAGCTTCCAAAAAGTTTACCATCTCCACCCATTCAGAGAACCCATATTGCATCACACCAGGATTATCAGTTTTAACTAGTGGCCCTCTAGTATAACTGACTTCAACATGAAAGTACTTGGTGCCTGGCTTGATTGTTACAAAAACACCATTGATTGCCCCACTGTGCTTTATGGTTGCCATGATCTGGGAATAATAGTTTCTAGCTTCAGATTCATTTGAGATTTCGCCAGTTGGTTCAATGAAGGTTCTAAGATCAGCATCTCTGTGCAGTGGTTTTCTTGGTTGAGGGTTCCTTCTTGGTGGATTCAACACCCTTTTCACAACCTTCTTCACACTTTCAATTCTTTTAAGAATCTCACTGGCCGATTCTCTTTAGCCTTCTCCACTGATATATTCAAATTTCTGGCATCATGCTCAGCCTCATCATCAGGATAGTGTCTGTCTAGTTCAATATCAAGCATTTCTTTCAAATCAACTTCTGATTGTCTGACAGTATTACCCAGCAAGTTGGAAATTGAGGTAGTGACTTTTGACTGAGTAAGGTCGAAGGCTTCCTTTAGAGAAGTTGCCAGATTGTTGCAGCCTTCGACCAGCTCATTGAGCTTCTTGAATACCAGGTCCTCATTTTCAGCGAACTTATTAATCCCAGATCAACAACCTTAGAATTTGTAGTTGTGTCCTTGTTGTATCTGGAGAGGGACTTGGTATTTTTATCAATCGCCTTTTGAACATCCTCCACCCTTTGAATAAGGTTTTGGATGTCGGCTTGGAAAGAGGCAAATTGAGTGTCTAGTGACGGAGGAGAACGTGTCACTGGACCAGCAGCAGCTACCACTGGAGTAACTAGAAGAGGCAAATTGAGAGAAACCTCCCCAGTTGACATCGCAGCAATTGAGGAAATAATAATAGGAGTGGTGGAAGAAGGAAGGACAGGAAGTTCAAATTGTTGGACATGTTGAGAATGCTCAGGTGTGTCCAACGGCGGCGGTGGTGGTGGCATTTCTCGAAGGATTGAGAATTGCCCAGATGGTGATGGTGCCATACGTCTGTTTCCAGATATATAGCTGTAAGTGGGAAATGGATTTTCAGTAAGCTCATTTTCTTGAGATGGTAAAATTGAAATTGAAGTATCTGGAGGCGAGACATGAGATGAAGGGTTTTGATCTTGTACAGAAGACTCAAAAATCTCAATGTCTGATGCAGTACCTTCAGAATCCGAAGATTCAATAAGGATTTCCTCGTCATTAACACTCATGTACAGATCCATGAATGTAACTGAGGGCTGACCAGATTGGTCAGTCTCCAGATGACCTTCTCCAGTTTCCTGGAAGGTTGCATCTGTTGGAGGATCAGTTACCGAGGTAACTTCACCAGGGATAGAGGTCACTGGGGTTGCCTCAGTTATAATTGCTCTATCCACAATCATAACATCATCAGCCGTAGAGTTTGGAACCTCAGTCTCCAGCAGTGACTGGCCAGAGACGTCGTCAGTTCGTGTAAGAGAAGTGTCAGAAGATAGGCCGTGGACACGTTGTGCAGACTCAAACTCTAATCTGGGTTGGGGTAGCCTAGTATCATCTTCACCACCCTCTCCTACAGAAATTACGAGGGTGGCTGCTTGCGGTTGTCCCATTTGACTTTCTCCAGGTTCCTGTTGGGAGGAAACTGGAGGGCTGGTTTGGTTTCTACTGTCAGTGGCAAGTTCTGACTGTTTCCTAAGACGACGTGTTCTTGTTGCCTTTGGAACACCTGAAAGACCTGTTGGGAGGTCTCCAGGGTAGATGGTTAAAGGGACAGACGCGCTGGAGCTGGAGGGGTTAGACTGTTGCTCGGGTTCGGCAATGGTCACGATTCCAGTAGACGAACCGGTGGGTCCCTCATTGTTTTGAGGCCCGCCCAGTTGTCTTTCTGACTCACCTTGGACTAGTAAATTCGGTTTTAGAGAATGCCAGCAACATTCTCTGAGGGATCTCAACCTCCCCATCGACAGATGTTAGGGAGTCAAGATTCCTCAACAACTCTAGGACATTGTACACGAAGAAAATCACCAAGAAAAGCTTGGATTCTCCCGATTAATGTATCGGCGGCTTGAGTCCCTCTCAAACTGGCCATTGGATTGTTTGGATTTAATTTTATTGATGCGGAATTTGAAGGGGCACCACTGGCTCGTTTGACATTTTGAGATGGATTATAAGGGACTGTAAGCAGATTTACATCCCTACTTCTAGATTTAGGTGCCATTATAGATAGATTTAAATATGAAACTGAAGATTTGGGAATTAGGGTTTTGATTTATGAAGCAGAGAGAGAAATGAAGAGTTTGATGATGATTGGAAGTAAATGAGAGAATGTGAAAAGAGAGTAAATGTGTTTCGGAGTAAATAAGGGTATTTATAATGAAATCATGATCCCAATGAAATACCAAGAATTATATTTTATTATTAAAACTCAATTTTGTAGATATTTTACAAAAGTAATTTGAATTTTGAACTAAAAATTTAATTCTCCATGTCAGCATTAAATGCTACGACGGCTTAACTACCCGACGCGCCCACTAACTTTTCATAATCCCAATAGAAAGTGTTGTCTTTTACAAAAATGACTCTAAACACGTCATATGACGATATTGAGTGGGTTAAAACACTCGAGTACCTTCACGTGTCACAAATATTGACCAAGTATTCTCTAACGTTATGAAAATCTGGTTGACCACCAGTTTTAAGATAAGACTAAACATGTACACTGGAGGATTAGTCCAGTGCCAGTTTCCAACTGGAGAGTTCTCCAGTTGCCATTTTCAAACAAAAAGATTTTTGGTAAGAAAAATATTTTGAGTCTTTCCCCCTAAAATGATGACCCAGAAATCGATAAGTGCCAGGATAGTATCACAAAGGCGTTCGATAGCCTGGCGAGCAAAGATTATCTGGACCTCCTCAACTGGAGAACTTCATCAGTGTCACTGACGCGTTCATAATAAAAATCTCCAGTTTTAAGGATTTAACATTCCAGTTCGCTGATAAGATGTTTAAAAGTTTTCTCATCAAGAGGTTTTGTAAAAACATCAGCGAGCTGTTTGTCAGTGGGGATGAAATGAATTTCAATGTCTCCTTTCATAACATGATCTCGAATAAAATGATACCTGATGTCAATATGCTTTGTCTTGGAGTGCATCACTGGGTTGTGAGATATAGCAATTGCACTGGTGTTGTCACAAAAGATTGGGGTCCTTGTATACTTTTGACCATAATCTAGTAACTGGTTCTTGATCCAGAGAATCTGGGCATAGCAACTGGCCGTAGAAATGTACTCTGCCTCAGCAGTGGACATAGAGACTGACGTCTACTTCTTGCTGGTCCAACTTACCAGTTTTCCTCCAAGGAAATGACAACCACCAGTTGTTGATTTTCTATCTATCTTACAACCTGCATGATCTAAATCTGAATAACCCATTAGATCTAACCCTGAGCCTTTGGGGTACCAAAGACCAAGGCTAGAACACCCTTTCAGGTATCTGAAGATGCGCTTAACAGCGTGAAAATGTGATTCTTTTGGGTTAGCCTGAAATCTGGCACATAGACATGTTGCAAACATTATATCTGGTCGACTGGCAGTTAAATACATCAGTGAACCAACCATACCACGATATTCAGTGGTGTTCACTGGTTTGCCAGTTGGGTCAGAGTCCAAATTTAAAGGTGCTGCAATAGGTGTGTTTTTCGATGGGATTGAATCATATTTGTATTTTCTTAACAAATATTTGACATATTTTTCTTGGTTTATAAATATTCCATTTTCAGTTTGCTTAATCTGAAGACCTAAGAAAAATGTTAATTCTCCCATTAAACTCATTTCATACTCAGATGACATGATTTTAGAAAACCTTTTACACATTGCATCATCAGTTGAACAAATATAATGTCATCAACATAAAATTGTACCAATAAGATATTACCTCTTTCTTTCAAGATAAATAAGGTATTATCTATTGCACCTCTTTGAAAGCCATTTTTGAGAAGATGTTTAGTTAAAGTATCATACCAGGCTCTTGGGGCTTGTCTTAGACCATACAAAGCTTTGTTCAGTCTATATACCCAGTGAGGATGCTTCTCATTGATGAAGCCTGGAGTCTGCTTAACATACACTTCTTTTTCCAATGTTCCATTAAGGAACGCACTTTTGACATCCATCTGGAAGACTTTGAACTGCAGATGGGCTGCATAAGCCAGAAATATTCTGATGGCTTCAAGTCTCGCAACTGGAGCAAAGGTTTCATCAAAATCAACGCCTTCTGCCTGACAATAGCCCTGGGCAACTAATCTGGATTTGTTTCTTACAACATTGCCATCTTCATCCATCTTGTTTCGGTAGACCCATCTTGTACCAATGGGTTCTTTCTTTAACCCTGGTGGACAAGGAACAAGTTCCCACACATTATTCCTTTCAAACTGGATGAGCTCTTCTTGCATAGCTTCCACCCAGCTTGGGTCTGCCATAGCCTCGTCAATCTTCATCGGTTCAATCAGTGATAAGAAGGTGAGGTTTAAGCATTGCTCACTGGTGGCTCTTCTAGTCTGAACCCCACTACTTGGATCTCCCACAATCTGTTCAATTGGATGTGCTCGAATCCATTTAGTGTATTGACTAGGTTGGTATAATACAATATCAGTGCAAGTCACCTGACGATCTTCTTCAGTTGCAGCAGCTTCTGGAGGAGGATCAGTCCAGACTACTTCTATATCCTCATCAGAATCAATGAGGTCATGATTTGCATCATGAAATTCTTCATTAAAAGGCATTTCTTGAAGAACTGGAGAAGTTGGAGTTTGAACTGGTGCTGATATTGGAGTGGCACGTACATCAGATCCAATCACCAGTTTCTGTGGTAAGTTGAAACTGATGGAGGGATAAAATGAAGTGTCACTAGTGGTGCTCTTCTTCTTAACTGGTTCCAATTGAGTGTAACTGGAAGCATCTTCTAGTGAAACAACTGACTGATGAACTTGGTCAGTTTCACCAAAATTTATTGGAATGACTGGAGAATTATCAAGGCTTGGTCTCTTGTTAATTGCTTCATTTGATTCGTCATATGTGACATGAATTGTCTCATGAACCTTTTGGAGTCTATAATTATAAACTCTAAAGGCCTTTCGAATATCTGAATAACCTAAAAATACACCTTCATCAGCTTTTGCATCAAACTTTCCAAGCTGACTGGAATCGTTTAAAATATAAACTGGACAACCAAATACATGAAAATATCCAATATTTGGTTTCCGATTCCTGAGTACTTCATAGGCAGTCTTCTTATGTCTCTTGATGTAGACTGACCGGTTTTGGGTGTAACAAGCAGTTGCAACTGCTTCAGTCCAGAAACTGGTGGGAAGACCTGATTCAGATAGCATGCTTCTGCCGCTTCTATCAGTGTGCGATTCTTTCTTTCCACAACTCCATTCTGCTCTGGAGAGTGTGCTGATGAGAAGTTTTGAGAGATGCCAGTGTCATTGCAAAATGTTTCAAGTACCTTATTTTGAAATTCAGTACCATTATCACTTCGCAACTGACAGACTTTTCGAGTGTACTTGAGTTCAATTCTTTTGATGAGAGAGATGATTTCAGCAGTGCATCACTTTTGGATCTGAGGAATACCACCCAGCAATATCTGGTGAATTCATCGACCACAACTAGAGTGTACTTCTTTCCAGCTCTAGTTTGAACATTCACTGGACCAAAGAGATCCATATGAAGCATGTGAAGAGGTTCAGTGATGCTAAAGTTTTGCCTTGTTTTGAAACTGGCCCTTTTCTGCTTGCCCATCTCACACCCTGGACATGGCTTTTCTTTATTGAAAGAAATCCGAGGTATCCCATCTACCAGTTGTTTGCGAGACAACTTGTTAATATTTTTGAAATTAAGATGGGATAATCTTTTATGCCACAACCAGTTGGTGTCCTCATCAGCCTTGGTATAGAAGCACTGCTCTTTTAGAGCAGGTTCCATATCCATGATATACACATTTCCTTTTTTTGGTGCAACCATCACCACTTTCCAATCCTTGTTAAATATGGTGCCTTGAGCAATATCAAACAAAACTCTGTAGCCATCATCACAAAGTTGGCTTACACTGATTAGGTTATATTTCAAACCATTCACAAATGTAACTCTTTGGAATTCGACCTGTCCGTTATTGAGCACACCATATCCTTCAGTCTTTCCACTTTGATCATTACCAAACGTCACTGCCGGTCCATCTTGGACAGTGAACTCTTCAAGCAGGGGCTTACATCTGGTCATAGTCCGGCCAGCTGCGCTATCCAGATACCAGGTGTTCTTCTTTCGATCGCCCTGCACACCCACAAAAATCATTAGTTATTTTTGTGAACCCATCTTTTCTTGATGGGTTCACTGGACTTCACTACAGAAGTCTCAGTTGATTGTTGTGGTGTTAAACTGAATACTGCATCTGGATCTTTTTCACCAGCTCCAGGTGCAGGAGTAAAAACGATTGGTATTTGATACTTGCTCCCCTTTTTCTTATCAGATTTTGTTCCAGATGGAACATTCTTTTGTTTTGGTTTTGAGGGGGGTTTAATATTTTGTTTTTCAACTGGAGGTGATGAACCTCCTTCCAGATTTTTAATTCTGGCAGTACAACTCTGAACCTGTCTAGACAAAAGTTGGAGTTGACTTTCCAATTTTGACAAAATATTATTTTCATCAGGCTGCTGAACCTTGGACCTAGGTTCAGCTGGGTTTTGGTCTTTTGAGTCTTGGGCTCCTTAGACTTCTGAGGTAAAGGCTTGTTACCAGATGCCTTTTTAACTGGAGCTCTAGCCTGATTGGCTCCAGGTTTAACCTCAATGGGGGTGGTCTCAATAGGTTTAGTTTCGATAATCTCAGGTTGATCATATGGAGTTTCAACCCTGAGAGCTGGAGGCAATGCATAAAGATCTGGTATGAGAGCTGCCATTTCAAGATCTCCAGATTTCCATGCATATTTCTGGGCATCAATTGTTCTAGAAAATGCATCATAATTCTTTCCAGATGCTTTTACCCACGACTTGATAATCATTTGTTCTTTTTCAAGACCAGATTTTAATTTCTGATTTTCAAGTTCAAAAGCCTCAATTTTCAAAACTGACTCCTTGAGAGCCAACTGGACACTTTGCAAATCATTTAATTGTGGTTTGACATTGTTCAGTTCAGTTAAGATAGTATCCAGATATCTTTCACTGTCTGCTCTAACAGTTTCCACAAAAGTCAAATCACCACTTAATGATTCAGCAAGGTCCAGTTCCAGTTCTGGATCAACCTGGTTGTCATAATCACATACCTTTTTCAAAATGATGTCCACCCATCTTCCAGTGATGACATCTTCTTTTGCCACGTGTTGCTGTTGATCTTCCAAGGCCATGAAACACATGTCCCTTTCCTCTTCATCATCAACTGATGAGTCATCAGAGTACTCCCATTTTCCCTCAGTTTGTGCCATCAAGCATTGATCCTTTTCTTTTTCCATGGACAGGAGGGCAATCTGGGCCTTAAGCTTCTTATATTTAGTTTTATAGCTATCATCAGGCCGATTGAAATTTGGGACAGAGGGACCAGTTTGGTTGTTCATCTGACTAGATCTGCATTCCTTCATAAAATGACCTTTCTTACCGCATTTATAGCAGGTAAGATTGGTTTTATTCAGAGAGTTGGAGCTGGAAGCATTGTTTGGGCCATTAAATCTTTGAGATTTATGCTTAAACCTATTAAAGGTTTTAGCAATCATGGCTACCAGATCATCATCGTCAGTTTCATCACAACCATCACTGATTTCAGTGGTCAGGCCAGAGTTCAAGAAACTGTTTAACATCTTCTTCATTGAGTGTGACTGGACACTCTCTGCGGACATTAAAGCAGCACAAGGTCGCTCAGTTACACTAGAAGCCTTGGGACTCTGGGAATGGTTCATGGCATTCTGCTCAGCCACCAGTCTTGCTGCATTATTATCTTCAGTGAATCTGAAGGCTCCATAGAGCGATGCAAGAGTGTGACTGTGAAGGGTTTTACCTTGTCTCAATACAAGAACCATATTTTCCCATTTGGAAGGAAGAATATCACAAAACTTCTTAAGAAGAATATCCTTATCCTTCTCAACACCCAAGCCTCTCAACTGATTAATGAGGCTAGAAAACCTGGTGTAAGTACCAGTTAGACTTTCATTGGGAAGAGCAAAGAAGGATTCATACTTCTTGTTCAGGGCAACCTTTCTGGTGACAATGGTGTCATCACCTCCTTCAAACTGAATGACTAATTCATCACACATTGCCTTTGCACTAGGGAACGACACAAGTGTTGGAATTAAGTCTTCAGGGACAGCTCCAAGGATCATGTTCTTGAGTATGGTGTCCAGATCTACAAGTCTACGATCCTCATCAGACCAGTGGTCTTCGAGCTTTTCTCTGGAACCTCTTCTTCTAGTTGGATCTAGAAGAGGACTTACCCCAAGAGACATGGGTATATAAGGTCCATCCTTAAGGATTTTCAGCATATACCTCTCTATCCCACCAAAGTGCAAGAGCATTCTGGCCTTCCATGTACCAAAGGTCTTACTATTTCCATCAAATTTGGGAACAGGAGTGTTAGAATAATGTACATGGACATGGTTTGGGGTAGTAGGAGGAGGAGGGTTTGTATTAACATTTTGAACAGGTGGTGTATTAACATTTAGAGGGTTTTCACCTTGACCAGAACCATCCCCACCTTCCGTAGTAGTCATCTAAGCAGATCTAGGCAAGTATATTAGCCTTCTGCTCTGATACCACTTGTAAGTCCCAACTCAATAGATGGTACTACCTGAAGACACCTCAATGTCGATGGTGAGGTTACTTTGCAATATAAACACTGAATTGGAGACGACCAGTTGCAGTGAGTATATACCAAGTTCTGGATAGATTACTTATTATCGTGACAATAAGTAAATGACAATGCAATAATAGAAAGTACTTGTAAAGTAAATTGGTGAGACAATATGTATTTTTCAAGTGTAATTTATTTATTAACTTTAAATAAATTACAAGGTTGTTGCGGAACCAAAATAATACAAACTATGTAAATATCCTAACAACCTATGAAATACAATTGATCTACACTTGGAAATTCTCTTGACAATCGAAACACTTAAAGTTGTGAAATGTTCCTTTTAGCGATTGAGAGAATATTGCACAAGTTCACCAAGAATATTGCAGGTTTGCAAAGTGTGATTTCTTGTTGTGCAAAGACCTCTATTTATAGGCAAAGTTGACATTGGGATGTCAACTTTGGCCGTACAAATATGGTTGAGAGCATTTAAGGAATAACATTTAATTCCTTAAAATGCTGTGTAAAGTTACAGAATAAAGTAACTTTTCTCAACCTGCTTTATGTACCTTTTTGTACTTTATACATAGATAAATCCTTTTATCCGTGTAATAGCACATAAAGCATAAAGGTCTTTTCCTCGTAATCAGTGTAAAGCTTTGTAAGTACTTTACACTGATGCTCTCCAGTTTGTATCTGAGTAGAATGTCAACTGGGCTTCGCTGCCATTGTCATTCTCTTTCTTCCACTTGTTGTCTTCGACTTCAACTGGAAGGATTCTTCATCTGGTCAAATCTCAACTGGAGGAAGTCTTCAGTTGCGTTAACTGTACGTTGCAACTGGACTTCAATATATTTCTGGACAAATCTTCTTAGTCTCCAGGTGCAACTGGAGACTGGCCAGTTTCAGCGAAACTGGTCCTAACAGACAAACCTTACGGCAGTACATCAATGTCGTTAAGGAATGGCAAGCCAATCCCGGAGTAATCCGAATGTTCAAGACAATGGGGTTGGTCAGACCTCCCATATTACTCTTCACATCTAAGACCATGTTGCAAGGAGCCACCCGAGCAACCACATCTACGCACCCGCCGGGCAAGGGCAAGTACGGGTTAAGCTTAACACTTTCATTTAAATTACGAGCTCGATTTCACATCTCATATAGTTTAGGTGTTTACATTACCTAAACATTTATCATATAATTCATCTTAACGTTTGGGCCTTAAACGTGCACGTGTCATGGCAACTTAATAAGTCTAGTGAACTAGATGAACAAGCCATACAATCATGCACATTTCATTTATCATCATCATATAATCACATTTCAATACATCTCAAGACATTACATAACATATCATAGCATATCTCATATCATTGGGATAGTATTTCAGGCCTCAATAGTCATCTACATAGTCCATATCACCTCCCGTGTAACCCCGAATACCCATAAGCAAACAAGATATCATTTGGGAAGTTATTATATGAAAACCATGTTTTTGTTGAACCCTCAGCGTGTCAAAGCAGTGTATCTTACCTCGTGACGAGCACAACGAGAAATACGCAAGGTTAATTTGTCTTGTTTGTGTTTCCGACTCCTATAGCAACATATAACCAATAGGTAACATAAATGTGGCTTCAAAAGACCTCTCTAAGTTCCCTATACCATAAAGTAACCTAAGCATAAGGTCTATGGGTCAAACGAGCATGAAAACAAGCCTAAACGACAGCCAGATGAGAATATGCGCCGCACACCCATCCTCTGCGCCGCATATCATAACCTAGCTGAAGTCTGAACATAACCCAGCCAACACAATTCGTTTGCTATCAAATTTTGGGTCACAAGATGACCAAATGAGACAAAACTCAGTTCTTAACAAATGTAGCAGACTCAAAGACCTTTTCAAAAATGTAAGTTTTGACTCTTGATGGGCTCTAATGAATAAGTTATGACGTTTGCAAGACAAGTCTGCAGAATTCGTTCGAAACCTGACCATTTTTGGAAATCGACATTTATCGCATATCTCGACAAAATCACAGGAAACTTTGTTCATATCGAATTTAGGGGACACATAGAGGTTTTCAGAAATGTAAGATTCATCTCCTAATTCGTTCATATAAAGAAGATATGATTTTTGCAATATGACTGAATTTTTAGACCTAATAAACCCTTTGTTTTGCAAACAACTTCCACCATCAAACATCCATGTCAAGCCACCATGACCTCTACAGTTCATACACATCAAATTATGACTTAGTTATCATTATGAAATCATCAATTGATTCATGGATTCATTATACTCATTTTACAATCGATTTGACACCCGAATGACCTAAATCGACTCACAAACGCAATCGAATCCAAACCAAACCTCAAGACCAGATGTGAACCCTATATTGGTTCTATTTGAACATTAAAATGACACTAGAAACAACTTCATACCTGTAGGAAATCTCAAGATACATATTGATTGCAATAACAATCACCGAATGACCCGAAATCGCCAATCTAACAACAAAAACGTTTCTTATCAATCAATACTCAACAAGTCCAGGTATGGACGAAATATATGGATGAATATGACTAATATTCTGCAAAGATTTCGATCTATACCTTGGAGGATGATAAACGGATCGATTACATGCACCGATTGATCATTAATCCACCCGAAAACGCAAGAAATCGCACGAGGATCACTCCAGGAAAAAGGGGCAGTTTAGGGTTCTTAGGAGGAAAGAATAACTAATTTAGGGGATAATAATCTGACCTAATTACTCCTAATCACGTTTTTGAAGTTTCAGGAATGGCAAGAATGGTCCCTAGACTTCTATACGACACATAAATAGCTTAAATCGTCCACCGGGAATTCTATCGACATATTAAACACATCTTTGGCATCTTAAACACATAAACGTATATATCTTTAAGGCATTAAAGCCTCTCACATATAGCATATTAAACACACGTAAGCATTAACTCGTTTAGAGACTTAACGGTAGCAAAGTGTTGACTTAACGACTCAAGTCAACCGTTACACAAAACGTTTGGGATGTTACTCCAAGCTAGGCCTGGGATATTACCGAAAAGATATAGCATGAGCATGGATCGTAGAACATGAACTATATGAATAAAAAGGGATTCGGTGAATCCAACATCAAACATTCAAGGTACAATATACATAAAGAACATGAAACCATAAAAGGGCAAATGAATCACGGATCCATGTAAGTCCAAGCCCTAGCAAATGCAACAATCAACCATCACGCCATGGATTCACTTCATTACCTGAAAAGTGTACTAAACAAGGTCAACACTAGGTTGGTGAGTTCGTAGTAATGGTTGACAAGGAACCATCGTCAATAATAATAAGATATCCAAAGTAAAGGCAAGTAATCACTTACAAGTAGCCTTTAAGTAATCACACGTCAAACAAGTTAGCTTGCTTAAAGCATAGCTTTGTCACACATCAATCAATTCAAAGATTACACGAAATAATGCGAATGCAATGCAAAAGCGTGAAATGAGTATGCACATGTGATGTCAATATCAAGATATGTGTCATATGCGTGTCCGGACCAATATGTATACCATATGTGTGACAATCATGTCAACAATGCAACGATACTCACATGTCATTACCATGACCAATGTGGCATCTCAAAAACATCGATGTATATACGTCTATATACTCGGGGTCAGTGTACGTCCCGCACAAATATCAAGTACTTGAAAGTACAAGGCTCCCCAACGGGGTGATAGTGTATATGCGTGTGTCTAACTCAATCTCACCAAACAGTCCACCAACGACTCCCAAAAGTCGGTCTCCCCAATTCAAACCACAAGTCAAGCATCCAACCGACTCCCATAGATCGGTTTCCCCAAATCCAACCACAAGTCAAACATCCAATCCATCAACCAAAACAACATGTACATACACTTCGGAGGATTCTACTTTCATCGAATCATAGATGCTTATATATAGGGTCACCTGCAGCCTTCCCACCACATCTATAACCCTTTGAAGGCATAATCGACTTCCATGTATGCACAACTACCCTAAATGAAACATAATATCACAAACGAATGCATATTCAATCAATCCATTAATAAATCAATGTCACCAACAAGACATGTCATCCAACTTAATCACAATGTCCACCAAAGCTCAACAATAAATACGAACATACATTTTAGAATCGATATTATCATCGAGTGTGTCATAGATAATTATATATAGGGTCACCCGCAGCCTTCCCACACATCTATAACACTTCGATGGCATTACCGTCCACCATGTATGACCTACTAAGTTAAATTCACAATTCATATCTAATAGCAAATGCACAACCCATCAATTATACAATATCATCAACCGAGACAATCATGCGTGTGCGAAATCAAACAACACCATCAATCAAGACAATCAAACGTATGCACAATCAAATACTGTCATCAATCAAGAAAATCAAGTGTATGCACACGAACTACGTCATCAATCAAGGCAAACATATAATTGCAAAATAAAGCAAGTCAACACACAAAACTTGTACACTTTTCAGCCCGAATCTCAATTGAGTAGGGAGCTACAGAACTCACCTGTGACGAGCAATAACAAGCCCAAGATGATAGGAAGTAGAACCGACGTCCACGATAGCTGAAACATATCATACACGTATTACATTAATCCTAAAGCATATCAAGAGGTAAGGTCCTATCAATATTGACCTAGTATTACTATAAAAGCTTTATTATGTCCATTTTATAAGGCTTTGATCCAACCGAGGTGGAATCGTTACGTTTTGTTTCATAATGACTAGTCGGAACTTGACCACTGTTGCTTTATCGAAACTTTTGATTTGTTCTAAATACGTTTTGGACTCAGATTTCTATACCATTGGAAAGTAGACTCATTTACGCTTCCGTGGTCGCTTGAAATCGTCGAAAACGGACTTACGGTTCAAAAGTTATGATCGTTACAAGAAAGATGAGTTAGAGCACCGTCTCGGACGCCCAGATTGGCTTCTGAGACACCCAAATGTCTGGCCCAACGTATGGGACGCTGGGTGCTGCACAAAACCCACCTGCACATTGTTCTTTAGCCAAACACGACCCAAATTCGACCCAAACTCGATTTTGAACATCCAAAGACCATTTTAAAGCTAGAAAATATGCTACAAACATAATTTTGACAAAATCCATCACCAAAACCTTTCCATAACACAATTTCTCCAAGAATCAAACCCTAGGTTTTAAATCAAAACCCTAGAAACTAAAAAAAATCGATTTTGACAACCCAAGAGACAAGTGATGTTTAGATTCGACCAAGAAACATAATAAGCAACATATAATGATGATTTTGAGCTAAGAATCACTTACCAAAACAACCCGAAGCTTCAAATCCGATTTTGGAGCTTTAAAGATGAAGAACACTTGATTTTACCCCAAATTCTTGAAGTTTAAAGATAGGGAAATATTATTTAACTAAATTCTAACACTTTGATGATGTTACAAGCTATAGATCCGAAAATTCTTGAAGGAGATAAGATTAGTGTGTGTTGTGTGTGTTCTTGTGTTTTGGGAGAGAAAAGAAAGAGTGTGTGTGTGAGTGTAAGAAGATAAGGAAAGGAAAATGGGAGGTGGAAAGGGATTACACCCCCACCACAAACTCTTGCACCAATAATTATTAGCTAGTTATCCCGTCCAAACACGTAAATGTTAATTATCACCAAAAACACTAAAATCGTATAATCAAACTCGACTTTTAATAATCACATAATCAAAAAAAGTCAATATAGTCAAATGTCACGGGTGTTACATAATAAAACTAGGTAATCAATACCCCACTAAATAACCATATTTTTGTAATCTCCTCCCACATTTTCATATGGTTACTTCATTTACTTTATAAAGCACATTTATAAAATGGATATAAATATAATATGACTTATTTATATGTTTTTTATATATCCAATATTTTCATCAAAAATAAAAAATAAAAACACGTATAGAATATACTTTGTATATATACTTATAATCAAGAAAGTCTACGTTAACATTTCATATATATTTATTAACAAAAAAATAGTTTTATTTATAAACCAAGCAACATTAATGATAAATGGAATACCAAGGAATGCTCATTATATTCCTTAATATTCTTTTTGTTTTTTCCATTATCATTCCTTAACTTGAACCAAGCACCCCCTGAATTTTGCAATAGTAGTAACTAGATTTTAGACCCGTGTCAAATACACGGTTTTTATAATATTACCAATATAAGAATTAGTATATGGAACAAACAAATATTAATACATTAAAATGTAAAAATATACTTAAAAAAAATTGAGATTTTCAAATGTAAATACTGATGCTAAATAAGGTCGGATGGTGTAGCAGGATTTCTTTTATACAAACTCTTCCAGATAAGCAATATCCTAACCTTGATTACACAATTGACCGAATTCTCATTGATGTCTTGCAAAAAAAGTAAGTTTGTTTTTGTTATCTATGCTTCTTAAGAACAATAAAAGTAGTAGTTGGTTCGTGGGTTTTCAGTAATTTTGTGTGTTGTGATTTTATTTGTAGGATTCGGTTTATATAAGAAAAATTTGTATCCTAAATATACTTTGATTCCAATTACTAATAACAACAATGATTATCCTAATTATAGTCCGATTACAATTACTAATAACAACAATATTACAAATAGCTATATTTTGTTATTAGATAGACATTATGTAATAAAGTATTAATTATTTTTAAATTGGGTTAAAGTGTAAATTGGTGATAGAAAACCAAAAAGTGTAAATTAATTATTTTTAAATTGGGTTAAAGTGTAAATTGGTGATAGAAAACCAAAAAGTGTAAATTAATTATTTTTAAATTGGGTTAAAGTGTAAATTGGTGATAGAAAACCAAAAAGTGTAAATTAATTTAGACATGTGTTGATTTAATTAATTTTGAGAAATTGAGGGTTGTGATTGGTCAATTGAAGTTAGATCAGTTGTCTTTTATTATATACTAGATTTTAGACCCGTGTCAAATACACGGGTTTAACATTAACAATATAAAAATTAGTATATGGAGAGAAAAAAAACTTATACGTTAAATGTAAAGATATACTTAAAAAGGAATTTAGATATTCAAATATAAATTTCGAATGCTAAATTATATCAAGGCTGGATAGGGTTCCTTTTATACAAACGCTTCCAGAAAAGTGATATCTTAACTTTGATTACACAATTGACCCATTGATGTATTGCAAAAATGTAATTTTATTTTTATTAGTCATGGTTGTTAAGAACAATAAAAATAGCAGCTGATTCGTGGGGTTTTCAATGATTTCCTGTGTTGTGATTTTATTTGTAGACCTCGAATTATATAATAAGAATCTGTATCCCAAATATAGTTTGATTCCAGTTACTAATAACAACAATGATTATCCTAATTACAGTATAGTCTAATTACAATTACTAATAACGACTATATTACAATTAGTTTGATTACAATTTATAATATAAAATTGATATAAATATTAATTCGTATTAATCCAAATGTTGTAACTTCTCTATTTTTTAGCATTATTTTGTTATTAGATAGACATTATGCAATAAAGTATTAATTATTTTTAAATTGGGTGAAAGTGTAAATTGGTGATGGAAAACCAAAAAGTGTAAATTAATTATTTTTAAATTGGGTTAAAGTGTAAATTGGTGTGGAAAACCAAAAAGTGTAAATTAATTATTTTTAAATTGGGTTAAAGTGTAAATTGGTGTGGAAAACCAAAAAGTGTAAATTAATTTAGACATGTGCTGATTTAATTAATTTTGAGAAATTAAGGGTTGTGATTGGTCAATTGAGGTTAGGTCAGTTGCCTTTTAGTATATATAATTTACTAGATTTTAGGCCCGTGTCTAATACACGGGCTTACAACTTTATCAATATTAGATGTTAGTTTATTATGATTTAAAATTTAGTTTGGAAAACAAAAAAGTGTAAATTAGTGAGATTTTTTCTACAAATATTAATATTAATATAATATACTAATATATTTGGATAATGATTATTAGGATTTTTAATTTATAATTAAATTAATAATGACATCATCAATTTCCAATTTGATAAAATCGAGAGCTATGATTGGTTAATAAGCTATTAGGTCAGTTGTCTTTTAGTATATATAAAGATTAAGATTCGATCTGGGTTTCTCAAACCGGATTGTAAGCTTGTAGATATATCAATTTTTCTAAGAAACACTCGATTTGATAAAACAAAAAAGTGTAAATTAATTATTTTTAAATTGGGTGAAAGTGTAAATTGGTGATGGAAAACCAAAAAGTGTAAATTAATTATTTTTAAATTGGGTGAAAGTGTAAATTGGTGTGGAAAACCAAAAAGTGTAAATTAATTATTTTTAAATTGGGTGAAAGTGTAAATTGGTGTTGGAAAACCAAAAAGTGTAAATTAATTATTTTTAAATTGGGTGAAAGTGTAAATTGGTGTTGGAAAACCAAAAAGTGTAAATTAATTATTTTTAAATTGGGTGAAAGTGTAAATTGGTGTTGGAAAACCAAAAAGTGTAAATTAATTATTTTTAAATTGGGTGAAAGTGTAAATTGGTGTTGGAAAACCAAAAAGTGTAAATTAATTATTTTTAAATTGGGTGAAAGTGTAAATTGGTTAAAGTGTAAATTGGTGATGGAAAACCAAAAAGTGTAAATTAATTATTTTTAAATTGGGTGAAAGTGTAAATTGGTGTGGAAAACCAAAAAGTGTAAATTAATTATTTTTAAATTGGGTGAAAGTGTAAATTGGTGTTGGAAAACCAAAAAGTGTAAATTAATTATTTTTAAATTGGGTGAAAGTGTAAATTGGTGTTGGAAAACCAAAAAGTGTAAATTAATTATTTTTAAATTGGGTGAAAGTGTAAATTGGTGTTGGAAAACCAAAAAGTGTAAATTAATTATTTTTAAATTGGGTGAAAGTGTAAATTGGTGTTGGAAAACCAAAAAGTGTAAATTAATTATTTTTAAATTGGGTGAAAGTGTAAATTGGTGTTGGAAAACCAAAAAGTGTAAATTAATTATTTTAAATTGGGTGAAAGTGTAAATTGGTGTGAAAAACCAAAAGTGTAAATTTTGGAAAACAAAAAGTGTAAATTAGTGAGATTTTTTCTACAAATATTAATATTAATATAATATACTAATATATTTGGATAATGATTATTAGGATTTTTAATTTATAATTAAATTAATAATGACATCATCAATTTCCAATTTGATAAAATCGAGAGCTATGATTGGTTAATAAGCTATTAGGTCAGTTGTCTTTTAGTATATATAAAGATACTAGATTTTAGGCCCGTGTCTAATACACGGGCTTACAACTTTATCAATATTAGATGTTAGTTTATTATGATTTAAAATTATAGTTAATGATGTGAGTACTACAGATAACGAGAATTAAACCAAGCAATTTCTTCAGCCTCCATTGATATTGCTGCAATTATAGCGGTCAACAATGGCGGGAGCTCACTGACACTATTGTTTGTCAGCATATTGATGATGACTTTCACTAGATGGAGTAAAGAGAATAACTGTATCCAATCCATTTATATCATTTATCGGATCGGATCTGGATCAATATAACTACGAGATGTACAAATGATCCATTAGTTAAGTGGTTTGGGAATTTGTCAAGTGGTTTAATACTTTAATTTGTTAAAAGAACAACTCACGATGCATGTAGTCTGGATATGGGAATTTGTTTGTGTAATTTAATCCGCATGTTAATTTTAAAATGGATCGATCCGGATGATGATCCATCCACTCAAAATTATTTGGATATGGATTGGATCATGATCCATTATATTGGATCACGGATCGGATCATGATCCATTTAATGGATATGGGTCGGATCATGATCCATTATATTGGATCACGGATCGGATCATGATCCATTTAAGTTGGATCACTAATGGATCGGATCATGATCCATTATATTGGATCACGGATCGGATCATGATCCATTTAAGTTGGATCACTAATGGATGGGATCATGATCCAATCCATTTATATCATTTATCGGATCGGATCTGGATCAATATAACTACGAGATGTACAAATGATCCATTAGTTAAGTGGTTTGGGAATTTGTCAAGTGGTTTAATACTTTAATTTGTTAAAAGAACAACTCACGATGCATGTAGTCTGGATATGGGAATTTGTTTGTGTAATTTAATCCGCATGTTAATTTTAAAATGGATCGATCCGGATGATGATCCATCCACTCAAAATTATTTGGATATGGATTGGATCATGATCCATTATATTGGATCACGGATCGGATCATGATCCATTTAAGTTGGATCACTAATGGATCGGATCATGATCCAATCCATATCCATCCATTGTCAGGCGTGGATATGTTCCAAAGGTGCCCTACTGCCCCAAGTAAAAGTAAAAGAACGAGATGCTTAATTCACTCTATTAAACTTGACAAACACAACTTGGATAAGATTCGTCAACAATATAACATGGCTGAAACATTTAAAATGATCCGTTAAAGTTGTTATAGAGAAAAGACACCCATAATTTCTGACCCACGAATAAGCCGTTTTATGACTAAGGATAAACGACAATGTTATAAGCAAGGTAAACAATTAATCGTACTAAGCAAACATCACACGTCTAAACTAAATTGACTCGTTAAAGTTGTCATAGAGAAAAGGCACCCATAGTTTCTAATCCGCGAATAGGTTGTTTTATGATTAAAAATAACTGACAATTTTATAAGCAAGGTAAACAATTAATCATATTAAGTAAACATTACACGTCTAAATTTAATTAAACACTTCATAAAATTATGAAAGGTTAATCAATTCGGTTAAAAAAGATAGTTGGTCGGTCCTTTATGAAAGGTTAATCAATTCGGTTAAAAAAGATAGTTGGTCCTTTATGATATAAATTGTTTGATGTAACAATTTCATAAACCTTTTAAAAAGTTAACACTAGATATTGTTAAAGCGTTGTTTATTTGTAATGTAAAAAAAAATAAAAAATCCGACCTGCCGGATTCGAACCAGCGACCTAAGGATATCTGCTTTTGACAACTACAGTCCTCCGCTCTACCAACTGAGCTAAGGTCGGTTTGTATTTCTATTGCTGAAAAAAATATAAATATTTTGCTTTCAGTGCTCCAACATGACCATGCATTATTACTGAAGAAAGCTCTCGACTCAACTATTTGGTCTTCAACAATAAATTTTATTGGATTTATTGTGATAGTAAATGTATATCTATAGTTCTATTAATATACGTTTACTGTATTTTTAAGAATCTGGTTATTTATCAACTGGTGTTTAACCATTTAGATTAATTGTTATATGATAAAATAAAATTTACATGAATTATTATATTATGTATCGATTATCGAACTTCAATCTTGTGTATTGTATGTAATGAATTTTTTAAATCCCGGTTATTTGATATATTGAGGTATATGTGGCAACCATATAAGCTGCCACTTGTAAAGTTTTTGATTGGTCGGATACATCCAATAACCGAATTTGAAAGTTCATTACATACAATGACATGATTGAAGTTCGATGACACAACATAACATTTCATATAAAGTTATTTACATTCTAAACTACTAAACTAAAATTTCTACGTATGAAGGATTATGTCAAACCAATAAATCATATCAACTCCTCATTATTCTTCTTCGTTTTTTCCGGGAAAAAACCTACTCGGAAAGTAAATAACCGTTAAAAAAAAAATGTATTTTATATTTGTATTTTTACTATTACTTTTCCACAAACTAAAACTAATATTGAAACTTACAATAGGTTTTTCTTTTATCAAAAGTAGAGTTAATCAGATAAATTGGTAACCAGTCAATAATCCGAATAAAGGTTCTCTAAAGTTGGATTAACTTTATAATTAAAGTTGGAAGGATCTTAATCATTTGATAAAATCAAAGTAAACCTGATCTTTAAATCTTGACCCTTGAATTTAATTCAAAAGTTAATAATTGTTCAACTTCTTTTTTAAAGTTGATCTCAACTATAAAGAATCTTAATCCCAATAATCTCGATTTTAAAAATATATTCAAACAAATGGCCACTAAAAAGAGTCATCTATATTTCATTGAAGGTCATCTTTTTTAACGACCAACAAAACATTAATTTTATATAGTACATTACCAAGGGATTAGTTAAATACATCACGTAACCACCAGATAATGCTTATTATTAGCCTATTACAACACCAAAACTACTAGATAGCACCTAATAATTAGTCAAAACATTCAAGCTTAAAATATATCCATTGTTAAGCACTTAAATTAACCACCTGTGACTTGTTTGTATCCACATAAAAGACAGTTCCTTTGCTTCCTCGACTATGTTAGTTATCGTTGGTTGAATGTTGCTGAAAACCGCCTCATTCCTTGCTCTCCGATCGTTGTCGTTGGACCGATCAAAAATATAAACTAAATACGACTATTTTGCAAGGGTAAGTCGAGTATCGTATCCTCAGGGAATCATGGGAAAGTGTTGAACAATTTACAAAGTTGATTAAACTAGACATAAACTTAAAATTGATTTTTGGATTGATTTGATTACAACTAAAACTGATTGAAACTTAACAAAATAATTCAATAATAAAAAGGGTAGACCATTCTCATGATCCCAATTATGCTTTCAAAAGTATAACCTAACTTATATTCGTTGGAAATCACATAGACATGATTCGTTATAAAGCTTGGAATGAATGAACGTTAAGAACGAATTGATTAGGTTGTGATGATTCACGATAATGAAAACCGAGGAATTGACACAACTAAATTATCTATTCATTAACAAGATTACACTTTCATAAGAGATTCTTCCAATAATTAATGATTAACAATAAATTGAAATCAAAAGATAGATGGAATTCATTCAAGGTTATAAACAAGTAATCATTCATTCAAACCAAACAACATTAGATGCAAAACACAATTAAGAATTAAACATCTAATCCAACTTGAATATAAGAAAGGTTGAATACAATTGTCTTACATAATTGTTCACATGAGAATGATTCTACCGTCTCACACGGTAGTCCAGATATATGCAAAAACCCTTACGGTGGCTTGAACGTTCCAGACGGTCACCTTATTTGGCCCACCGTCTCAGACGGTGGGTTCTACCGTCTCACACGGTAGTCCAGATATATGCAAAAACCCTTACGGTGGCTTGAACGTTCCAGACGGTCACCTTATTTGGCCCACCGTCTCAGACGGTGGGTTCTACCGTCTCACACGGTAGTCCAGATATATGCAAAAACCCTTACGGTGGCTTGAACGTTCCAGACGGTCACCTTATTTGGCCCACCGTCTCAGACGGTGGGTTCTACCGTCTCACACGGTAGTCCAGATATATGCAAAAACCCTTACGGTGGCTTGAACGTTCCAGACGGTCACCTTATTTGGCCCACCGTCTCAGACGGTGGGTTCTACCGTCTCACACGGTAGTCCAGATATATGCAAAAACCCTTACGGTGGCTTGAACGTTCCAGACGGTCACCTTATTTGGCCCACCGTCTCAGACGGTGGGTTCTACCGTCTCACACGGTAGTCCAGATATATGCAAAAACCCTTACGGTGGCTTGAACGTTCCAGACGGTCACCTTATTTGGCCCACCGTCTCAGACGGTGGGTTCTACCGTCTCACACGGTAGTCCAGATATATGCAAAAACCCTTACGGTGGCTTGAACGTTCCAGACGGTCACCTTATTTGGCCCACCGTCTCAGACGGTGGGTTCTACCGTCTCACACGGTAGTCCAGATATATGCAAAAACCCTTACGGTGGCTTGAACGTTCCAGACGGTCACCTTATTTGGCCCACCGTCTCAGACGGTGGGTTCTACCGTCTCACACGGTAGTCCAGATATATGCAAAAACCCTTACGGTGGCTTGAACGTTCCAGACGGTCACCTTATTTGGCCCACCGTCTCAGACGGTGGGTTCTACCGTCTCACACGGTAGTCCAGATATATGCAAAAACCCTTACGGTGGCTTGAACGTTCCAGACGGTCACCTTATTTGGCCCACCGTCTCAGACGGTGGGTTCTACCGTCTCACACGGTAGTCCAGATATATGCAAAAACCCTTACGGTGGCTTGAACGTTCCAGACGGTCACCTTATTTGGCCCACCGTCTCAGACGGTGGGTTCTACCGTCTCACACGGTAGTCCAGATATATGCAAAAACCCTTACGGTGGCTTGAACGTTCCAGACGGTCACCTTATTTGGCCCACCGTCTCAGACGGTGGGTTCTACCGTCTCACACGGTAGTCCAGATATATGCAAAAACCCTTACGGTGGCTTGAACGTTCCAGACGGTCACCTTATTTGGCCCACCGTCTCAGACGGTGGGTTCTACCGTCTCACACGGTAGTCCAGATATATGCAAAAACCCTTACGGTGGCTTGAACGTTCCAGACGGTCACCTTATTTGGCCCACCGTCTCAGACGGTGGGTTCTACCGTCTCACACGGTAGTCCAGATATATGCAAAAACCCTTACGGTGGCTTGAACGTTCCAGACGGTCACCTTATTTGGCCCACCGTCTCAGACGGTGGGTTCTACCGTCTCACACGGTAGTCCAGATATATGCAAAAACCCTTACGGTGGCTTGAACGTTCCAGACGGTCACCTTATTTGGCCCACCGTCTCAGACGGTGGGTCTTGGCGTCTCAAACGGTGGTCCAGAAAGTCAGTTTTCTAGATTTGACTTCTGTTGACTTCAGTTGACTCGTTTGACTTCCTTCTTGACCCGATTAGTTCCAATTCATCACCTAAGGCCTGAAACACTAAACAAACATAAACGCGCCCTAATCTTCTATTAACATGCACAAAACATGCCATTTGCACACATTAAGATCATGTAAATCAAGCGTTTATCACATTCCCCAACTTAACCCTTTTTCGTCCCGAAAAAGTTATTCATCATGTGACAAGTTAACTTACAATCCCATAATACTTCCTATCACCAAAGAAACACCATATAGGAGTTATATCAATTATACATACTTGTAAAACTCAACCCTCAAGCAATCTTCAAAGTACACTTGGGCGAAACTAAATAATGCAAACCAAATCACATAACACAATCAACTCATAAGACTTACAACTATCAAAAGATTTACGACTAGCAAATATAAATATATAATGTGCAATTAAACTTAATAGACCTCAAGTTTGCCACAATACATGCATCACACTTCTCACAATTTGCACTCCCTCGGTTCATATTTTGAGTGAATTAGCAAAAGATGTGCTAATATATGTATATGAAGCTCTCAACCCATTATTGCACACTAAAAGTCATAGGCTAGTACACAAATCGAACCAAGACCTCATAACACCAAATTATCACTTCGGCATTCATACAAGATTGGTGAAAATAATGGAATGAAATACGGTAATGATTCTCATTTGGGTGATTTACTAGAATGATTTTGGGAACATTTCACTTTGGTTCTTTTGATCAACTTACATGGATAATTGAATTGATTTTCACTTATGACCATATACTTTGACTTTTTCAACCGGATATTGCAATTTTGACTTTGACTTTGTTCTTTCTTTCAATTCATCATAAACAACACAACTTTGAACAATTAACGGATTTCATGACGAAGTGAGGTGGAATATGGATTGAATTGTATGATTGTTTTCATCATTTTAAGCACATAATCCGGGTTAGAGGTCTCGACATGGTAAGTGCACTAGTTCTAACCTAATGTACAATAATGGTTCACACAATATAGTTATCACGAGAATTCAAGCTACGCTAACAATCTAATCAATCATCGACGAGGCTTTTTCTCTCATGAAATTGAAGGTTATAACGGATATAAAGTGTGATACATGCATTGTAGCTCACAATTGGCATATTACCCTTATTTGCACATTTCTATGTTTTTACTTGCTAGCAACTCTATCAAGACGCTCATAAGTCAACCATGTCATGCAATCTAATCTACACTACCTAGCCCCACTTACATGTACAAATCCAATCACAAGAAAATCTCATTTTACAAACATGTATAGCTAATATAACTCGAATATTTTGCCCCTAAGGGTCAATTTCATATTACAAGAGAGTAAATCAACATCTAAACTAAAAACATAAATGAAATTAACAAGAAAATTGAAATCTACCTACGAAATTAAAAATGCAAAAACACAAAATAAACACATAGTCACACAAGAAGAACAGAAAGATAAATAGAAGGTACCAATCACTGCCGTGGACCTTGCAGTCCAAAGATCGACTCCATTAAGCCCCGATATAGAGATTGAGGCCTCAAATGGATCAGAGGCTGCTGGTGGAGTACCCGAGTTATCCTCAACTCGACCGACACAAGAATGTCTGGGAAACCACTCAGAATCGTGGCTCTGAGGATAAGCTGGATGGGATGTAGGAACATACGGCTGCCTGTAATCATATGAAGGAGGAGTCTCCACATAGTCAAGTCCCACAATGTGGTCCTGGTGATGGCGTACTCGCTCTGAGTACTCAAACTGCCTCCTCACATTCTGCTCATGAGCATATGCCATACCTAACTCATAACTCCTCCGCTGCACACCCTGCTGAGCAGTCATATCCCACATATTCCTCTCATAGGATGTCCACTGATTATAATCACTAGGTTGCTCAAAGCCAAAGCTCGGCCCAGTACCTCCAAATCCAGAACCTAATAAACCATCCCTCCTTGGTGGCTCTCTTTCCTCCTCAACCTCTCTAGCACCACTTGCTTCTCCTCTCTCATTTCCACCCATGGGCTCCAGCTGAGCCATCGCCTCCTCTCTAGTAAACCCTTCCTTAGGAGCTATCAACAACCCCTTTGACTTCACATCCCTCAAAATTCTGCATTGGGGTCTTTCCTCCAACTTAAACTCTTGACTTTGCAACAACCGTTTCATGTTAAACACCTCCTGATTAACCCTAATTGTTGGTGTGTCACGAGTAGTGGCTTTTTGGCTCAAAATGAGGCGAGAAATCAGCCTCGGGTAAGGAAGGATTGTCTTTAACCTCTTGTTCCGGGTATCCCACACATTAGTCATAATAATCTGCCTAAGTGACAAGGCTAGCCTCTCCGTTATCAATGCATACAAAACTACAACTTCTTGAAATCTAACAGCCGCCTTATCACTACTTCTCGGACAAACATTCCAATTCAACATATTCATGATCAATCTAGGAAGTGGTTTCAAATAAAAACGCTCTAACTTGAGGTTCAAGTTCAAAGCGTCTCTAGGGTAAGTGAACAACTCGGCTAACATCTCTATCCAATTCTCACCCTTTTTCACCCCAGTCAAAATGTCTTCCGGTAAATAATCAAATCCCCTTCCCGAACTAGCACCCGAATCAAACTTGATAATCCTATCTAAGATAACAAACGACATAGTTACCTTTTTACCATCAACAGTTCCTACTAACTTAGTGCTCTCAGGAGGGTTATTACCAACATGCCTTTCCAAAGTACCCATCCATTCAACAATTCCTTCTAAATTAACATCAACCTCATCATTATTGTTCCAAACCAACGCATTTTTCCATCCCATATTTTCAAATGCCTCAACAAAACCAAACCCTCTAAATTCCTGCCAAACGGTTTTCCTTTCACCCAATAATTGTTTTTTCATAATTTCCACCTCTCCCATTTTATCTCTAAACAATTCTAATTGCCATTTACGGGGTAAAAAGTGTAAAGAAGTACCGTGTTTCCATTCGGGTTTTTCTTCTTCATCAACTTCCATCTCTTCCTGTTGAGATGCCATTTCATCTTCTTCTTCCTCTTCAATAATCAATTCTCTTTTCTTTCTTTTTGGTTGACTAGAAGAAGAAGGCTCGGTTGACTTGGACAACTCCTTCATCAACTTTCCGGATGCTTTCTTTATCCTATCAACAAAAAACTAACCAAAAACAACAAACCTTATCAATGGTTAGTAATTAAAAGCAAAAAGAAAGAAAAAAAAATTCGTTTTTGAATTTACCCAAATCTCACAAACAAGGCTGAAATTGAACAAACAAAGATAGGGGTTTTGTAGCCCTTGAAAAATTATGCACTTTAGCCTCAAGAATCGTTTAATTTGGTTAAGAATTGAAGAAGATATGGTGGATTGAAGATTTAGGGTTTTGAAAGAAAATAAATGGGGAAGAAGATATGAAATCGTGAGAGAGAAGGTGAAAGATAGATAGATGTTCAGATATGTGGTGAAAAAAACCCTATAAGATCGGTTTATGTGGCTGTAAATAAAAAAAAAGATTTTCGATTTTAAAAAAAATAAAAAAGAATCTGAAAACGCGAGCCACCGTCTCACACGGTGAAACTTTTTTTTTTTTTTTTTTTTTTTTTTTTTTTTTTTTTTTTTTTTTTTTTTTTTTTTTTTTTTTTTTTTTTTTTTTTTTTTTTTTTTTTTTTTTTTTTTTTTTTTTTTTTTTTTTTTTTTTTTTTTTTTTTTTTTTTTTTTTTTTTTTTTTTTTTTTTTTTTTTTTTTTTTTTTTTTTTTTTTTTTTTTTTTTTTTTTTTTTTTTTTTTTCTCAGACGGTTTTTTTTTTTTTCTTTTTTTCTTTTTTTTTTTTAACTACAGCCACAAAACACAACCTTAATTGATCCCAAAACTTGCAATTAGCTTAAAATTAAACTCCCTTCCCCAACTTAAAGGTACATTGTCCCCAATGTACACCCGAAATTAGAAATGAGTTAATCGGCTCGATTAATTGCAAAAACGACTCACTTTTTCACCCAAACCGACCTTCCCCAACTTAATTCTCAAGCATAGGTGCTGAGAATTATCCAACTTGTGTGATTATGCTATCACAACTAAAACAACTAAACAAACTTGAAACGAAAATGAAAACATACCGAAATTGAAGCTATAAAACAAACAAACAACGGGTTGCCTCCCGTTTAGCGCTAAGTTTATTGTCCTCAGCCCGACATTACCTCAAATGCTTCAAGCAACCTCATAAGATGGTGGACTTGAGATGAAGTTCACCATTTCCTTTGTAACTCCATTGATGTCGGTTGCATCCAAGTATGGCTTCAATCGGTGTCCATTGACCATTTGCTTCACACCATCTTTTGGATCTTCAATTTCAATCTCACAAAAGTTTCCAACCCTTGTGATGACATATGGACCCATCCATTTGCTCTTGAGCTTTCCGGGAAAGAACTTGAGTCTTGAATTGTAAAGCCAAACCTTTTGGCCAACTTCAAACACCTTCTTTTTCAACTTGGCATCATGAACCGCCTTCATCTTGTCCTTGTAAGTTGATGCACATTCATATGCCTCATTCCTCAGTTCTTCCAACTCACATAGTTGCAATTTCCTTTCCTTGCCTGCATTCTCAAAATCCATGTTAACGGTCTTAACGGCCCATAATGCCCTATGTGCTAATTCCATTGGAAGATGACAACCCTTCCCATAAACCAACCGATAAGGAGTAGTGCCAATAGGTGTCTTAAAAGCGGTTCGGTAAGCCCATAAAGCATCATTAAGTTTTGTTGACCAATCTTTCCTATCGGGTCTTACCGTCTTTTGCAAAATCTCTTTAATTTGCCTATTAGACACTTCTACTTGTCCACTTGTTTGTGGGTGATATGGGGTAGCAATCCGGTGGTTTATGCCATACCGTTTAAGAAGTTTGCCAAACTGAAATTTTTTAAAATGAGACCCCCCATCGCTTATAATCACACGAGGGATTCCAAATCTTGAGAAAATGTTGCTTTGGACAAACTTGCATACAACGGTATGGTCATTGGTTCTAGTGGCAATGGCTTCTACCCATTTTGAAACATAATCTACGGCCACTAGAATGTAGTAATTACCAAAGGAATTAGGGAAGGGACCCATAAAGTCAATGCCCCAAACATCAAAAATATTAACAACTAAAATGGGTTGCATGGGCATTTCATTCCTCTTGGTTATACTACCTAATTGTTGACACCTCACACACTTTTTGACAAATTCAGCGGCATCTTTAAAGATACTAGGCCAAAACAAACCACAATTTAAAACCTTGTAACCTGTCTTTTGACCGCTGAAATGACCTCCACATGCAAATGAGTGTGCATGAGTCAACACCTCCTGAATTTCCTCTTCCAGAACACATCTTCTCACCAATTGATCCGGGCCAACTTTGAACAAATCCGGTTCATCCCAAATATATTGCTTGGCTTGTGCAAGGAATTGTTGCTTCTTTCGCTTAGCCCAATGCTCCGGTAGCTTACCTGCGGACAGAAAATTCACAATATTTGCATACCAAGGAACAACAGAAACGGTTAGTAAATATTCATCCGGAAATGTCTCGTTGATCTCCTTGGTTGAATCATCATCCATAGCTTGAATTCTTGACAAGTGGTCCGCCACCACGTTCTCACTTCCTTTCTTGTCTCGGATCTCCAAATCAAACTCTTGTAGTAGCAACACCCACCTAATTAGCCTTGGCTTTGCATCCTTCTTTTCCATCAAATGCTTAACCGCGCTATGATCTGTGTACACAATCACTTTGCTACCACAAATATAAGAACGAAACTTGTCAAGAGCATAAACAACCGCAAGCAATTCTTTTTCGGTGGTTGTGTAATTCAATTGGGCATCCGATAAAGTCTTGCTTGCATAATAAATCACAACGGGTTTCTTGTCCACCCGTTGTCCCAAAACAGCCCCAATGGAAAAGTCACTTGCATCACACATGATTTCAAATGGCATGGACCAATTAGGTGATTGCAAAATGGGGGCTTCAACCAATTTCTCTTTCAAGGTTTCAAATGCTTTTAAACATTCATTATCAAACACAAATGGCACATCTTTCAACAACAAATTACACAATGGTTTGGTAATGACACTAAATCCTTTTATGAACCTTCTATAGAACCCGGCGTGTCCAAGAAAAGAACGGACACCCTTAACATTGGTCGGGGGAGGTAAAGTAGAAATCACTTTGATTTTGGCCCGGTCAACTTCCATGCCTTTCTTTGAAATCACATGACCCAAAACCGTCCCTCTTGAACCATAAAGTGGCTCTTTTCCCAACTTAAGACCAAATTCGTTTCAACACATCTTTTCAAAACTTTGGTTAGCTCATTAAGACAATTATCAAAGGTTTGACCAAAAATTGAAAAGTCATCCATAAAAATCTCTAAGGAATCACCGACCATATCCGAAAAGATACTCATCATGCACCTTTGGAAGGTGGCCGGAGCATTACATAACCCGAATGGCATTCGCCTAAAGGCAAAAGTTCCATAGGGACATGTAAATGTGGTCTTATGTTGGTCATCGGGATGAATAGCAATTTGGTTGTAACCTGAATAACCATCTAGAAAAGAATAAAATTGCTGACCTGCAAGCTTTTCGATGATTTGGTCTATGAATGGAAGTGGGAAATGATCCTTAGAAGTAGCGGTGTTCAACTTCCGGTAGTCAATGCATACCCTCCACCCGGTGATGGGTCGGGTCGCAATTTGCTCCCACTATCTCCTTTCACCACTTGAATTCCAGCTTTCTTAGGTACCGTTTGTGTTGGACTTACCCATGTACTATCTGAAATAGGGTAAATGATTCCAGCATCCAACCACTTAAGTACCTCCTTCTTCACAACTTCACGCATATGAGGATTCAATCTCCTTTGAGCATCACGTGAAGGTTTTGCTTCAGAATCGGTAATAATCTTGTGCATCACAATTGATGGACTAATTCCTTTCAAATCGGCAATTGTCCATCCAATAGCCGCCTTGTATTCCTTGAGCACTTTTAGTAATGCTCTTTCTTGAATTTCTTCCAAGTTTGATGCAATAATCACCGACAAAGTTTGCTCATCTCCCAAAAATGCATACTTCAAGTGTGATGGGAGTTCTTTCAATTCCACTTGTGGTGGACTTTCAATGGATGGCTTGAGGTGGGTGTCAATATGATCCGGTAGACTTTCCACTAAATGAGTCCAAGGTGGTCTACCTTCTTGAATTGCCATAATCTCCCATTCCTTCTCTTCAGCCTTCAATGCCTCACTATGCTCCACAATCAACCTGTCAACCAAAGCACACGTCTCCCGTGTATCTTCCTCATTTTCATGAGGTATACACTCATCAATGATGTCCGCCATAAAGCATTCATCACTAACTACGGGGTGAGAAACACTAGAAAACACATTTAATCTCAACTTACGGTTGCCAAAAGTCATTTCAATTGTACCCCTCCTACAATCAATCAAGGCATTAGCGGTTGCCAAAAAGGGTCTACCCATGATGACATTGGGTTGCCTAAAGTTATCAATTGATGCATAATCAAGCACCAAGAAGTCAACGGGGTAGTAGAAGTCCTCAACCTTAACAATCACATCTTGGACAATTCCTCTAGGAAGTTTAAGGGACAAATCAGCCATCACCAAGGTGGTGTCGACTTTTTCCAACGGTCCAAAGTCATATTGGTCATACAAACTTCCTGGAAGAATGCTCACACCCGCCCCCATATCCAAAAGTGCCTTGTTCATTTTGAAATCACCAACTTGAATAGTAATTAAAGGCGCTCCCGGATCTTGGAGTTTAGGTGGGAGTATACCCATCACAACGGCACTAACTTCCTCATTTAAAACAATTTCTTTGGAAGCTTATGATGCCGTTTTTGGGTACACAACTCCTTAAGATACTTAGCATAAGCCGGAACTTGCTTGATTATGTCAATAAGAGGTATATTGATTTTGACTTGTTTGAAAATTTCCCACATTTCTTCCTCATAGGGACCTCTTTTCTTAAGTGTAGGTCTAAGCTTTGGATCAATTAAAGCCAAAGGAAAAGGAATGGTATTACCCTCCATATCCTTTCCTTGTTTTTCAGAAAAATTGCCATTAGACCTATTGTTTCCTACCTCTTTGAAAGACACTTTTTTATTTGGTTTTGGTAAAACAATTTCCGGTTCATGCTCACTATCTTCATTCTCATCAACATCCTCCACCACACCATCAACAAATGGTGGTGGAGGGACAACATGATTATCATAAGTCTTACCACTACGAAGAGTACTTACATTGTTGATCTCCACGTTCTTGACATTCTTGGAACCACCACTTTGATGTTGTGGATTGATCTTGGTATCACTTGGTAGCTTTCCCGGCTCTTTCCTCATTGATGCCACATCCTCCGCCAATTGCCCAACTTGCTTTTGTAAAGACGTAACTGTCTTCTCCCGAATCTCATTCTTTCTATCCATCTCTTTCAAGTAATCCATAATCTCCCGAGTTGACACATCATTACCCCCCGAAGACCCTCCTTGATTATTACCTTGTTGGTAGTTCCTTGAGTAGCCTCTATTGAATCCTCCCTGATTTTGACCACCTTGGTAACTCCCTTGGTTGTAATTTTGGCCTTGAAATGGTTGAGATGGTGCCCCACTGTTTTGGTTATTTCCTTGAAAGTTCGGGTTGAGTTGGTTTGAAGAATTACCATATCTAAAGTTTGGATGATTTCTCATCCCCGGATGATAAGTGTTGGAGTTCATGTCATATTGCTTCTTCTCTCCATACACTTGATTCACTTCTTCAACTTGATCCAAGCCTAATGGGCATTGCAAAGCCGAATGTCCCAACTCATCACACCTTTCACAAATCGGATAGTCTTGAGATACTTGATAAACACCCCAATTTTCAGCCTTCCCCAACTTAGCAAACTTTTGCTCCAATGCTTCAAGTCTATCTTTTGTAGCTTGATCACTAGTTGATGAAGAGGCTATTGGACGTCTTGCTCTCCTATTCGATTGTGCTTGCCTTTTTGAGTTCACACTCATCTTTTCTAAGAACTCCCAATCAACATCTTCGAGATTAGTCAAGAAAGTGCCATTGCTAATCGAATTCACATCCCTCTTTTCTTCCGATAGCAAACCATCATATAAAGCCGTAATCAACTCCCATTTGGCAATCCCATGATGAGGACATACTCTCAATAACTCATTAAACCTATTGAAAGCTTCATAGAATGTTTCACCCGATTGTTGCTGAAAAGTCCTTATTGAATTCCTTGCATCACTCGTCTTTTGCATGGTGTAGTACTCATCCAAAAATTGTTGTTGCATTTCAGCCCATGAAAAGATACTACCCGATGGCAATGTCAAGAACCATTGCTTTGCCTTATCCTTCAAAGTGAACTGAAAAAGAACTAGCTTAACCTCATCCGGTGAAAATCCTTGGCTTCCAATAGTACCACAAATCGCCTCAAACTCCGACAAGTGCAAATAAGGCTCTTCCGCCGCCATCCCATGAAAACTTGGCAAAATACTCAAACACTGAGGTCTAACCTCAAATGCTCTACCTCTCAAAACCGGTGGAACTATGGGTGAAGCATTAACGGCTATGGCGGGTCGAAAATGGCTATCAACTCCTTGTGGTGGAGCTTGATAGTTCATATGTTGATTGACACGGTTATAAGGTTGGTAATTTGGCTGCCCTTGGTAATTTGGTTGAGCTACACGATGGTTAAGGCGAGGTGGTGGACCTTGAGGAAGAACTCTTGGTCCGTGGTTTATGTATTGAGGTTGGTTATATTGGGGTTGGTTGTATTGAGGATATTGAAGGTTTTGTGGTTGCTCATAATCTCCCCCATGGTTCCGATCATACCCATCCGAATTATCATCAAACCTCCCGTCATCCCAATGATTCACCCTATCATGGAGCCTATCATAAAACGACCCATCCGCATCCCGTGATGCATCTCCAATATGAGTTGGTGTTCTAGGTCGGTTTGGAGTTGTGTAAGCACTCCTTATTGATCGGGGTGGGTTTCGTGGTGGAGTTTGATTTTGGTCATTTGGTTCAGGGTTGGTTTCTTGTGGAGTTATGGTGGGTTGGATGGTTGGTTGTGGATCTGGTTGATCACTCATGTTTACACGATGAAGTATCCGATTCCTTCTAGCTGTTTTCTCAATTTCCGGATCAAACAACAAAGGTGATGTATTCTTGGAATACCTCGTATGCATACACTACTTGAAATCTGCACAATCAACACACCTCGTGTAATACTGAACTACAAGAATGAAAAATAAAACAAACAAGAACTGAAACAAAACAAAACTAAACTAAATATTTTTGGATTTTTATGAAAATTTTAAGTAAACTAATTGAAAACAAAATTTCAACACTTTGCACACCGATTCCCCGGCAGCGGCGCCAAAATTTGATCGTTGTCGTTGGACCGATCAAAATATAAACTAAATACCACTATTTAGCAAGGGTAAGTCGAGTATCGTATCCTCAGGGAATCATGGGAAAGTGTTGAACAATTTACAAAGTTGATTAAACTAGACATAAACTTAAAATTGATTTTTGGATTGATTTGATTACAACTAAAACTGATTGAAACTTAACAAAATAATTCAATAATAAAAAGGGTAGACCATTCTCATGATCCCAATTATGCTTTCAAAAGTATAACCTAACTTATATTCGTTGGAAATCACATAGACATGATTCGTTATAAAGCTTGGAATGAATGAACGTTAAGAACGAATTGATTAGGTTGTGATGATTCACGATAATGAAAACCTAGGAATTGACACAACTAAATTATCTATTCATTAACAAGATTACACTTTCATAAGAGATTCTTCCAATAATTAATGATTAACAATAAATTGAAATCAAAAGATAGATGGAATTCATTCAAGGTTATAAACAAGTAATCATTCATTCAAACCAAACAACATTAGATGCAAAACACAATTAAGAATTAAACATCTAATCCAACTTGAATATAAGAAAGGTTGAATACAATTGTCTTACATAATTGTTCACATGAGAATGATCTAAAGGGGATTTAGCCTATCATCTTCATCAATGAATCTTCAATTCGGATTGTCATCTCCATGATATTATGATTTGATGATGATTTGATGATGATATTAGGGCTTGGGAAAGGTAGGTTGCTGCTCCAGAGATGAGAAATTAGGGTCCAATTAAGTCTAAGTTCGTATTTGAGAATATAACCCCAAAGTTAGTTAAAAAAACCCCAAAATTCGAAATCTGTTTAAGTTAACCACCGTCTGGGACGGTAATCACCACCGTCTCAGACGGTCATGCAAAATCTTCCAGAAACCTTTACGCTGCATCAAACGTCTCACACGGTGCTCTGAATTGGCCCACCGTCTCAGACGGTGGGTTCTACCGTCTCACACGGTAGTCCAGATATATGCAAAAACCCTTACGGTGGCTTGAACGTTCCAGACGGTCACCTTATTTGGCCCACCGTCTCAGACGGTGGGTCTTGGCGTCTCAAACGGTGGTCCAGAAAGTCAGTTTTCTAGATTTGACTTCTGTTGACTTCAGTTGACTCGTTTGACTTCCTTCTTGACCCGATTAGTTCCAATTCATCACCTAAGGCCTGAAACACTAAACAAACATAAATGCGCCCTAATCTTCTATTAACATGCACAAAACATGCCATTTGCACACATTAAGATCATGTAAATCAAGCGTTTATCACTCTCGAGATACTCAACAAAACTTTGAGGACGCAGACATAAACTACCCTTTTTCTTTTCCTCTACCCCGGGTAATAATAATAAAATTTAAACACATCATAAATAAAGAAAAACCATAAAATAAGACGAAATTATACCATTGACTCACCATTGAAGATTAAAACTCAGTCATAAAATTTTGTACTCCCACCTAAGCTAAAATCCTTTTGATTGCTAATATGCGCCAAAGTGCACCACCATGTGAAAGAATGTTTACCGTTATAAAAAAAAAGCTGTTATATATAATCCTTCTAAATCTTCTATATTTATATCTATATATCAATATATCATCACACATCACACACACATATCACATAGCCGAAATCAATGGCGATATTATATTCTCAAATCAAGCTCCGTCTCCTACTAATCCTTGTAACTCTAATCATATTCCAATTCATCTCAGCCGCCAAAATTCACATACCTGATGAGCTAGATGACGTGGCAGACGATGAAGAAGATGAAGCATGGAAAGAATGGGGACAGAAAAAGAAGAAAGATACTTTTGATCCGCCGCCAGATGATTTTTCCGATATGGATTTTAATAAGATGCAAGATGAGATGATGAAACGACAGACTGGTCCGTCGTTTGGGTTCGTTAAGCTTCGGTTAGGCGTTCGTCGAACTCCGGTGAGTTTGAATTTTGTTTTTTTTTGTTTTTTTGTTTCTGTTTGTTGGATTTTGAATTTGTGGGTCAAAGTCAAAATGTAGTTTTGTATGTATGTGGGTTTTAGATCTTTAAGTTAATGAACAATGTTATATAGGGAAATTTATCTCGATTGGTCAGATTTAGAATGTTAGTTTTTTGCGTTTTATGTATTTACTATATTTACTTTTTCCTTTTCCTGGTAAAAATTCCAAATACTTCCAAATATGTGTATTTAGGCAGAGGTTTGTTGTGATTTAATCAAGTGCTTATCTAGTTCTGAGCATTCTAGTCATTATATGTATTTAAAGTAGTCAAAGGGTTACTGTAATATGACTTGGGATGTATTCTAAGTAAGATTCTGGATCCCGATTCCTGGTTGTATTTTACACAACGAGACTAGTTTTGACTTTTGACTGATATGGCTGCTCACATATGACTTGACTGTTTTGGTGTCAAATGGTAATCTTGGTGAGAAATTTTACAACTAATATGTTAGTTTGTTGAAGTTAATTGAAAATGGATCTTGTTTTCATGTTTTGCAGGATATGATAACAGAGATTGCTATGAAATGGAGTAAAATTGCAAGAACAGGAGCCATAGAGGTCAAATTTATGGGTGTTGATGTGAGTACAATCATGTTTTCTTTGGAAAAAGGCCAAGACACTCTAGAGGTTCGTAATTACCATAACCCAAATTGCCCTCATAATCTTTTGTCATACATAATAGCTATCTAAACCACTGCCGAAAGGTTAGACCTTGAATATACAAACCCCCTGAGGAAGCAACGAAAACCTCTAATCATCATGTCAATGACAATAGAAATTCTGGTGTAAACATACAGTTGAACCCTGTCCGATACCAAATTGGTTATTGAGTATTTCAGTTGTAGTGCTTGAATCATTTTCATGAACAAACGATCATACTTGTAGAAAACTAACAGTCACTTTGCAATAACGAGCGATTTTATATAAACAAACAGGAATTGATATAAAAAATTTTTTTTTCCTTCCTCATGTTGCTTTTCCATGGTTTCTTAAAAATTAATTTTACAAGATTGCTGAGTATGATGACTCAAAAAGTCAATCAATGGATCTATATGCAATGTATAACGATATAATACATGTACTATCATGTCGATATTAATATTCTTTGTATTTACAGTTCGTTCCAAACCATTCACATTACAAATTATTTCATCCTTTTCATTAGCCCTTTACATAAAAAAGTCAATCCAATGATTAAAAAAAGTCAAACACTATCAAATGATTATTTGGCCTAATGAACATGTACAACCATGTTGATATGACAATATTAAAGAGTACCTTAAATTGACATGATCCAAACATGAGGCCATTGAGGGGGCCTTTGCCCTTCAAGTCAATGGGTAACACTTTATGGTAATGACAAATGAATGAATCACCAAATCAATCACTTCGCTAAAATCACAGAGTCGTATCCATAGTGATCAATTAATATTCAACTTTATATCACGTCTTTCGTACCTATCTTCATGAGTTAACCTGCGTTTTGATTGTTTCAGCTAAAAGAATTTATACTAAGCCAACCAGAAGCATATGAGATTAAGATTGGGGATCGGCTTTTCAGAAGACCAGGAGATCCTCCATTCGACGATGTTTTTGCTGAACTCCATGCCAAAAACAACAATGAAGAAGGTCATGCTCACCCTTCAGTTGAAGATCACGAGAAAGATGAGTTATAACCAAATGTAACGAAAATTTATTCTTCCTCGTTTGGACATGAATGCTAGATTCTTTGCAAACAACTAATAGTTACTTGAAAAACATCGAACGTGTTGAGTTATTCACATTCATGACTTCTCATGACCCCAAATTAAAATCATTACTTATAGTTACTTGAATAACATGAATAATGGTGTACCTCTCCGAATCATCATACAAAGGTCACGCAACACGAAACACTCCAACGAAGGGCACGAGCCCGGAGGTGCTTAAGTTAGACGAATGGTTAAAGGATTAACATAAATCCTTTTCAAAGATAAATAAATATCCTTGCCAAATCCGATTCCTATGAGGACTATCTCTTAAGGAAACTAAATCGGATAAACATGGTAATTAGATATTGACTCAAAGAAGGAAGGATAGAAACCCTAACCTTCTCATCCAAGAAGGAGAAGGTTTTCTCCTTCATAGGCACGATCTCAATCGGTCGAAAACCTTAATACTTACATCATTGGCGTAAAGAGGCATTGCCCTACCTTCGGGGAATCACCAACAAAACCTAAAACCTTTTCCAATTCATCCCTAAATCATCTTCTTTATTTACAAAGCACACGACGCGGTTTGGTGCACAATCATTTGGCGCCATCCGTGGGACCACCATCTCACACAAAAAACCCACCGTTATACCACGACACCGATTCACTAAACCATGTCGAACGCTGGTCCAGAAACCCCGCTCAGCGCAGACACTTCTCAAACGCATGTCTCCATGTCCGACGTATTATCTCTCTCATTCAACACATCAACTAATGGAATCCAAAGTCAACCCGAGTTCGCAGTGATCTCTCAATCACCACTCGACTTGAACCACACTTTCCGCCCAAGTCCCTCCATACTGTATCAAAGAAGGAACCTGAGGGGAGAATCCTCAAGACAAGCAGAACCGATCAATGAAGAGCACCTCTTAGGGAACAGAGCTCTGCTTGAAGAAGCCTTAAGGTACATCAATAGACAAAGGGCGGCGGAGAGAGCTGGAAGAGCACTGAACTTTGAGGACGAAACCGATGAAGAATGGGAGGTAGAAAACTGTAACATCCCAAACTTTTCTTTAAGATTTGACTAACGCTGTTAAGTCAACCTCATGTGTGTCGTTAAGTCTAGTGTGAATATATGCATATACGTAGTTAATGTGTGTTATGTGTGAGGTTTGAAAACCTAAATGTTAATGTAGTATAAATGTGTGAAATATGAAGAAATTATGTCTATGTAGTGACATTTAATGAAGGGTTAATGTTGTATATGGGCAATAAAGAAGTTTGTGACCAATAATGAAGGATTAGGAAGCCTAGGGACTAGTTTTGACATGTGTGGAAAGTCAAAAACGGGATTAGTAGCTTAGAGGCTGTCATTAGGAGGTTATTTGCAGATCTCACTTCTTCTAAACAAGCCCTAACTGATCCTAAGTCATTCCATAGTCTTCTCTCATCAAATCTCAAGCCGAAAAGTCGTTTTGTGTGTGAATTGGTGGTCATTGTCAAGAGTATTTGCATTCTATTTGTCATTTGCAGGTAATAATCAATTCATTGATCGTATTTTCAGATCATGAGTCGTGTGTGTTGAATCAAATCTGGTTGAAAAGGGGTTTGTAAAGGAATTAGGGTTTCATTGTGTTCTTGGTTAATTTATGTGTTTTAATCAAGTATTTGGCCTAAAACGATTGTAAACGATGTTTTAACGATTTGGATTGATAAGAGATGTTTTGATGATCAAAGATTAATGTTTTTGTGTCAATTCGATCGGTACTTAAAGAGTTTTGGGTCGAAAAACACGTTTCTGCACTTCGAACGAAGATAACCTTCGTAAGGCTTCTATTTTCGTACGCAGTCACTATCTTCGTAAGAACAAACTATCTTCGTAAGAACAAACTATCTTCGTAAGAACTGTAGCTAAGTTCGTAAGAAGGATTTTCCAGACTAAGTTCGTGAGGTTTGTTAAGTTCGTTTGAGTCCCAAATGACTTATATTTCATATGTTAATGTACGATAGGTGTCGGGGATTACTGATAAGCACTATTAGCTATTTGTTTGCGCGCGTACACTACTACCAGGTAAGATACACTACTTTGACACGCTGGGGGATCAACTAAAAGCTGGTTTCAAATCCTAAACACTTCCATTCGGTATCTTTATATTGCATGTGGGCATATGGGTTACTTGGGAGGTATTATGGGTTATGCAGTTGACCATGAGACCCGAGATGCAGTCCCTATTGTAGTGTAATGTAGTATTGCTTAATGCAGTATGTAGCTATGCAGTTGATGTAGTTTAATGAAGTATCTTGATATGCATGATATATAGAAATGAAGTTGATGTGTGATATGCATGCTTGACTTGTACGCCTAGTTCACTAGACTTGCTAGGTTACTATGTCACTTGCACGTTTAAGGATCCAAACGTAATGAAGTTAAAGTGTGTGAATGTCTAGGAATGTGTGTTACCTAGACTATATGTGTGTGAATGTTTGGGAATGCAGGGACCCAATCTATATGTGTGAAATTGAGCTCATAAAACTAATGCAGGGAAAGTGTTAAGCTTAACCCGTACTTGTCTCAGCCGGATGAGTGCGTTGATGCAGTTGTTGCTTGGGTGGCTCCTCGCAACATGGTCTTTATAACGCAGGGCGAGTAATACGAGAGGTTTGACCAACCTCCACATACGGATTACTCTTGGATTGGCTTGCCACTCCTTAACGACGTAAGATGAGTAGTCTTTTGACTGATCATCCAGTCGGGTGTGATGCAGGGCACACTTATATGCAGTTAACAAAGATACGTGTGACAATGTGTGAACTAATGCAGGATAGGCACATTTAGGATGATTATCCTAATTAATATGAAGTCGAAATGTAGTATATGTGTGAACGTGTGATGTGTGTTGTGCCTAATAAAATTTGTCTAATAATGAAGATTGTTTTAATTGGACAAATGCTTTTAATTAAGTGTTATCTTACTTAGCTATTCTTATAGCTAACACTTGCTTCTTTAATGTGGTTGTTCCCTCAGGTTTAGCTTGATGGAATTAGATGAAGGATGTGTGAGCTTGGGTAGATTCATTGAAGGAGCCTTAGTTATCCATAGACGATTCTTTGCTTAGACATTTATTTACATTTCGTACTTAATGTCGAATTTATGTTGTGACTTGTGAACGGTTGTTTTATGTTGGGCAACCGTTGGGTTTTCATTTGAACTATTGTTTGATATGGCATGTAACACCAAATAAATGCAGAAACCGAAATGTTTTTATCGGTTTTGACTTTTACAGTCTTTACTTCCGCAATTTAACACCGTTAGGTGAAAAGTTTTGAAAACCCATATTTTTAAACGACGGGTGTTACAAGTTGGTATCAGAGCAGTGGTTTAAGTGAACCAAGGCCTATTAACCATAGGATTTGGACTTAAACTTAAGATATGCATGCTAGGTATTTGTAGGATGCCTTAGTTTTAATGAAAGATGATATAGGATGGGTTGGGACGAGTGCGAGTGCGATAGGGCTTATGAGATGTTTACGTTACAATGATATGCTTTAGCCTTATCTTAACAAGCATTTTGCTTTAATTTGCACTTATCGACTCTACCTTTTTATTAAAGGAAAATGGTTAACACTCGCAACCGCAACGTCCGACGTGATGGAGCTACTGCTAGCATTACCCCACCTGTCCATCCGGGTGCAGGCGCTGCAAATGCTGCCAATGCTGCTGCTGCTGTTGCAGCCAATGCAAATAGAAATCGAGGAAATCCCCGCCAGGTCAATCAGCAAGGCTCATTGGGTCCTATGCCTCCACCTCCCGGCAATCCACCTAGGGTTAATGAGGAAGTGGTGGAACAAATCCCTAACACGGCTGAGTTGTACAATCTCGTACGGACTCTCCAGACCCAATTGGCCCAGATACAGGAGCAATTGAACAACGCTCTTGCTGAAAATGCTGAAGGAACTGATGGCAACTATTCAGTGCCTTCTCACCACTCTGAGCCACCGGTCGATGATGTTGTTATTCCCCCTGCAAATGCCGTTGTGGTTACTCCTAATGTCATTCAAGCCCCTCGGTTTAAGTTTGAAAGTTTCCAGAAGTGTGGAGGTCAGAAGTTTGATGGAACCCTTAATGCAGTGGGTTGCATGGAATGGCTCGATGATACGGAGATGGTCTTTGAAGCCTGTGACTGTCCCGAGGATAAGAAGGTGTTGTGCGCTAGTCGAATGTTGAAAGAAGGTGCTCGGGATTGGTGGAAGAGCATTACTATTTCGATGACTCCAGCTATGGTATCTGCTATCTCGTGGGCTAACTTTAAGCAGAAATTCATTGAGGAATATATTGGGGTTCATGAGCAGCGTAAGATGGAAAAGGAGTTTCGTGCCTTGACGGCTGAAGTCGGAAAGGTCAACGAGTATGCTCGTTCCTTCATGGAGAAGATGAAGTTCGTGGGTCATTTATTCCGTACTGATGCAGATCAGGTTGCTTGCTATGTTGATGGTTTGCCTCCGAGTTATCGAGGTATCTGCAGGCAGCACAAGACTCTGACTGAAGCTATCAAGGAGTCTAAGAAGCTTGACGATGATTTCGCTTCGGACAAGAAGGTTGAGAAGAGTGATGATAAGAAGTCGGGGTTTAAAAGAAGGTCAAATTGGTCTTCCAATAACAATAATAATAAGAAGTTCCGTGGAAGTGATAGTTCGAGTGGTGACAAGGATAAAAAGAAGAATGGTTCATGGTGTACATTTTGCAAGACAATTCATGAAGGGCATTGTACCGACAAGACAAGAAGGTGCCATAAGTGTGGGAAGTCAGGACATCTTGCCACTGAATGTAGGGACAAGACTCGTTGCTACAAGTGCCAAGAAACGGGTCATCTCATTGCCGATTGTCCACAGATGAAGAATGTTGGAAAGAAGACCGCCACGACAGCAACAAAAGTGAGAGCTCTTCAAATGACGGTTGATGACGCAAGGAACAACGATGAAGTGGTATGTGGTACTTTCCTTGTTAACTCAAAGCCTGCCTCTGTTTTATTTGATTCAGGTGCAAATAGGTCGTTTGTGTCCACATTATTTGCTCCTAAGCTAGAAAGAGTCACTACTCCCTTAGATTGTTCATTAGAGGTAGAAATTGCTAATGGTACGGTTAATAATATACGTGTGGGTTATGACGATTGTGACATTGAGATTGAAGGTCGTTCTTTTCCAGTCCAACTATTGCCTACTACCTTAGGTGGTTTTGATGTAGTGATTGGTATGGATTGGTTGGCTAGAAATGAAGCTAGTATTTTATGTTCCCAAAAGATAATTCGATTGCCTATATCCGAGGGTAAAGTGATAACGGTATATGGAGACAAGAAGAGAGGAGGAATAAAGATTATTAGTATGATGAAAGCTATTAAATGTATAAGGAAAAACAAGAGCCATTTCTTGGCTTATGTCATTGATGCAAGGAAAGAGAAGTCTCCAATCGCTAGTGTTGATGTAGTATCCAATTTCCCCGATGTGTTTCCCGATGATCTACCCGGTATTCCTCCCGATCGTGAAGTTACTTTTCAGATAAATCTTATTCCCGGTGCTACACCCGTTGCTAAAGCACCTTACCGATTAGCTCCTACAGAAATGAAGGAATTAATGACGCAACTTCAGGAGTTACTTGACAAGGGGTTCATACAACCTAGTTCCTCGCCTTGGGGAGCTCCGGTTCTCTTTGTTAAGAAGAAGGATGGATCGATGCGCATGTGTATTGACTATCGTGAGTTGAACAAACGAACGGTCAAGAACAAGTATCCTCTCCCGAGAATTGATGATCTTTTTGATCAACTACATGGTGCTTCGTATTTTTCAAAGATTGATTTGCGGTCCGGTTATCATCAGTTGAAGGTAAAGAAGGAAGATGTAGCAAAGACAGCTTTCCGGACTAGATATGGTCATTATGAGTTCTTGGTCATGCCATTTGGGTTGACCAATGCTCCAGCCACGTTTATGGACTTAATGAATCGGGTATGCCGCCCCTTTCTAGATCATTTTGTTATTGTGTTTATTGACGATATTTTGATCTATTCTAAGTCAGAGGATGAACACCGTGAGCATTTGAAAGCAGTTTTGGAGGTGTTGAGGGAGAAGAAGTTGTACGCAAAGTTTTCTAAATGTGAGTTTTGGCTCCGAGAAGTGCAGTTTCTTGGTCATGTTATTTCATCAGAAGGTATTAAAGTAGATCCTTCAAAGATTGAAGCTGTTTCAAAGTGGGAGCAGCCAAAGACTCCTACCGAGATTAAGAGTTTTCTTGGTTTGGCTGGGTATTATAGAAGGTTTATTCAGGATTTTTCCCGAATAGCCAAGCCTATGACGGAATTAACAAAGAAGGGTGTGAAGTACGAGTGGACTGAAAAGCAGGAAAATGCATTCCAAACGTTGAAAAAGAAGTTGTGTGAAGCTCCTATCCTTGCCTTGCCTGAAGGTACTGATGATTTAGTGGTATATAGCGATGCTTCTATTACGGGTTTGGGTTGTGTTTTAATGCAGAGAGACAAAGTGATTGCCTATGCTTCACGTCAGTTGAAGCCTCATGAGAAGAATTACCCTACCCATGATCTTGAGCTAGCGGCGGTTGTGTTTGCATTGAAATTATGGAGACAAGAAGAGAGGAGGAATAAAGATTATTAGTATGATGAAAGCTATTAAATGTATAAGGAAAAACAAGAGCCATTTCTTGGCTTATGTCATTGATGCAAGGAAAGAGAAGTCTCCAATCGCTAGTGTTGATGTAGTATCCAATTTCCCCGATGTGTTTCCCGATGATCTACCCGGTATTCCTCCCGATCGTGAAGTTACTTTTCAGATAAATCTTATTCCCGGTGCTACACCCGTTGCTAAAGCACCTTACCGATTAGCTCCTACAGAAATGAAGGAATTAATGACGCAACTTCAGGAGTTACTTGACAAGGGGTTCATACAACCTAGTTCCTCGCCTTGGGGAGCTCCGGTTCTCTTTGTTAAGAAGAAGGATGGATCGATGCGCATGTGTATTGACTATCGTGAGTTGAACAAACGAACGGTCAAGAACAAGTATCCTCTCCCGAGAATTGATGATCTTTTTGATCAACTACATGGTGCTTCGTATTTTTCAAAGATTGATTTGCGGTCCGGTTATCATCAGTTGAAGGTAAAGAAGGAAGATGTAGCAAAGACAGCTTTCCGGACTAGATATGGTCATTATGAGTTCTTGGTCATGTTATTTCATCAGAAGGTATTAAAGTAGATCCTTCAAAGATTGAAGCTGTTTCAAAGTGGGAGCAGCCAAAGACTCCTACCGAGATTAAGAGTTTTCTTGGTTTGGCTGGGTATTATAGAAGGTTTATTCAGGATTTTTCCCGAATAGCCAAGCCTATGACGGAATTAACAAAGAAGGGTGTGAAGTACGAGTGGACTGAAAAGCAGGAAAATGCATTCCAAACGTTGAAAAAGAAGTTGTGTGAAGCTCCTATCCTTGCCTTGCCTGAAGGTACTGATGATTTAGTGGTATATAGCGATGCTTCTATTACGGGTTTGGGTTGTGTTTTAATGCAGAGAGACAAAGTGATTGCCTATGCTTCACGTCAGTTGAAGCCTCATGAGAAGAATTACCCTACCCATGATCTTGAGCTAGCGGCGGTTGTGTTTGCATTGAAATTATGGAGACATTACTTATATGGTACTAAATGCACACTTTTCACCGACCATAAGAGTTTACAATATATGTTTACTCAAAAGGAGATGAATGTGAGACAAAGAAGGTGGATGGAATTACTTAAAGACTATGATTGTGAAATCAAATACCATCCGGGTAAAGCCAATGTAGTGGCGGATGCACTAAGTAGGAAAGTGCAAAGCTCTTCTTGTAAGTTGATGAGCATGCAAGTTCAAGCCAAGTCGGGTCTATTAGATCGAATTAAAGAAGCACAAGAGATGGCATTAATGAAGGATAATATTGATAAAGAGAGTATTGGGAAGAAGAAACGACTTGTGATGGAGACTAATAGCCGTGGGTTTAAAACATACAAGGGTCGTATTTGGGTGCCACTGCTTGGTGGTAACCGGGAGTTGATCCTTGAAGAGGTCCATAGAAGTAGGTATTCGATGCATCTCGGTGTCACCAAAATGTATGCAGATTTGAAGCCGATTTATTGGTGGCCGGATATTAAAGGTGAAGTAGCTCATTTTGTAGCAAAGTGTTTGACATGTGCACGTGTGAAAACGGACCATAAAAAGCCGTATGGTTTGTTGCATCAATTAGACGTTCCCGAGTGGAAATGGGATCATATCACGATGGACTTTGTAACGAAGCTACCGAAAACGCCGAAAGGGAATGATATGATTTGGGTGATTGTAGATAGATTGACGAAGAGTGCTCATTTTCTAGCTACCCGACAAGATGTGCCTTTAAAGAAGATGGCAAAGATGTATATAGATGAAGTTGTCTCGAAACATGGAGTTCCATTGTCTATTGTCTCGGATAGGGACACTAGATTTGTGTCTAAATTTTGGAAGGGTCTTCAACGAGAATTGGGTACTAGAGTGAACTTGAGTACCGCCTATCATCCTCAAACCGATGGGCAAAGTGAGAGAACCATCCAAACCTTAGAGGATATGTTGAGAACGTGTGTACTAGACTATGGTGGAGCATGGGATGAACACTTGAAGTTGATTGAATTTGCTTATAATAATAGTCACCATGCAAGTATTGGAATGCCACCATTTGAAATGTTATATGGAAGGAGATGTAGGACTCCAAGTTGTTGGATGGAGCCCGGTGAAAAGCAGTTAACCGGTCCCGAAATTATTGAAATCTCCGCTGAGAAAGTTAATGTAGCTAAAGAAGCTTTACGTGTGGCCAGAGAAAGGCAGAAAACTTATGCAGATAAGAAAAGGAGACCAATGGAGTTTAATGTAGGTGACTTAGTGATGCTGAAAGTGTCACCATGGAAAGGAGTAATCCGATTTGGAAAGAAGGGCAAGTTGAGTCCAAGATTTATTGGACCTTTTAAAATCTTGAAACGCATTAAGGATGTAGCATATCAGTTGGAATTACCTCCAGAATTGGATGGAATTCACAACACCTTTCATGTATCCTACCTAAGGAAGTGTCTAGCCGAGGAGTCAAGTGTGATTCCAATTCAAGATGTGAGCATTGACCCAATGAAGAAAATGGTTGAAGAACCGGTGGCAATACTTGGAAGGAAGCAAAAGAAGTTACGCAGGAAAGTGATAGATCTTGTCTTGATAAAGTGGAAGCATAATCATGGAGAAAGCTTGACTTGGGAAACTGAAGCAGTAATGAAGGAGAATTATCCCGAGTTGTTCCTTAATGATGAGATTCCGGGGACGGAATCCTCTTAAGGGGGAGGTAATTGTAACATCCCAAACTTTTCTTTAAGATTTGACTAACGCTGTTAAGTCAACCTCATGTGTGTCGTTAAGTCTAGTGTGAATATATGCATATACGTAGTTAATGTGTGTTATGTGTGAGGTTTGAAAACCTAAATGTTAATGTAGTATAAATGTGTGAAATATGAAGAAATTATGTCTATGTAGTGACATTTAATGAAGGGTTAATGTTGTATATGGGCAATAAAGAAGTTTGTGACCAATAATGAAGGATTAGGAAGCCTAGGGACTAGTTTTGACATGTGTGGAAAGTCAAAAACGGGATTAGTAGCTTAGAGGCTGTCATTAGGAGGTTATTTGCAGATCTCACTTCTTCTAAACAAGCCCTAACTGATCCTAAGTCATTCCATAGTCTTCTCTCATCAAATCTCAAGCCGAAAAGTCGTTTTGTGTGTGAATTGGTGGTCATTGTCAAGAGTATTTGCATTCTATTTGTCATTTGCAGGTAATAATCAATTCATTGATCGTATTTTCAGATCATGAGTCGTGTGTGTTGAATCAAATCTGGTTGAAAAGGGGTTTGTAAAGGAATTAGGGTTTTATTGTGTTCTTGGTTAATTTATGTGTTTTAATCAAGTATTTGGCCTAAAACGATTGTAAACGATGTTTTAACGATTTGGATTGATAAGAGATGTTTTGATGATCAAAGATTAATGTTTTTGTGTCAATTTGATCGGTACTTAAAGAGTTTTGGGGTCATTTTCTGGAAAAAGGTCGAAAAACACGTTTCTGCACTTCGAACGAAGATAACCTTCGTAAGGCTTCTATTTTCGTACGCAGTCACTATCTTCGTAAGAACAAACTATCTTCGTAAGAACAAACTATCTTCGTAAGAACAAACTATCTTCGTAAGAACAAACTATCTTCGTAAGAACTGTAGCTAAGTTCGTAAGAAGGATTTTCCAGACTAAGTTCGTGAGGTTTGTTAAGTTCGTTTGAGTCCCAAATGACTTATATTTCATATGTTAATGTACGATAGGTGTCGGGGATTACTGATAAACACTATTAGCTATTTGTTTGCGCGCGTACACTACTACCAGGTAAGATACACTACTTTGACACGCTGGGGGATCAACTAAAAGCTGGTTTCAAATCCTAAACACTTCCATTCGGTATCTTTATATTGCATGTGGGCATATGGGTTACTTGGGAGGTATTATGGGTTATGCAGTTGACCATGAGACCCGAGATGCAGTCCCTATTGTAGTGTAATGTAGTATTGCTTAATGCAGTATGTAGCTATGCAGTTGATGTAGTTTAATGAAGTATCTTGATATGCATGATATATAGAAATGAAGTTGATGTGTGATATGCATGCTTGACTTGTACGCCTAGTTCACTAGACTTGCTAGGTTACTATGTCACTTGCACGTTTAAGGATCCAAACGTAATGAAGTTAAAGTGTGTGAATGTCTAGGAATGTGTGTTACCTAGACTATATGTGTGTGAATGTTTGGGAATGCAGGGACCCAATCTATATGTGTGAAATTGAGTTCATAAAACTAATGCAGGGAAAGTGTTAAGCTTAACCCGTACTTGTCTCAGCCGGATGAGTGCGTTGATGCAGTTGTTGCTTGGGTGGCTCCTCGTAACATGGTCTTTATAACGCAGGGCGAGTAATACGAGAGGTTTGACCAACCTCCACATACGGATTACTCTTGGATTGGCTTGCCACTCCTTAACGACGTAAGATGAGTAGTCTTTTGACTGATCATCCAGTCGGGTGTGATGCAGGGCACACTTATATGCAGTTAACAAAGATACGTGTGACAATGTGTGAACTAATGCAGGATAGGCACATTTAGGATGATTATCCTAATTAATATGAGGTCGAAATGTAGTATATGTGTGAACGTGTGATGTGTGTTGTGCCTAATAAAACTTGTCTAATAATGAAGATTGTTTTAATTAGACAAATGCTTTTAATTAAGTGTTATCTTACTTAGCTATTCTTATAGCTAACACTTGCTTCTTTAATGTGGTTGTTCCCTCAGGTTTAGCTTGATGGAATTAGATGAAGGATGTGTGAGCTTGGGTAGATTCATTGAAGGAGCCTTAGTTATCCATAGACGATTCTTTGCTTAGACATTTATTTACATTTCGTACTTAATGTCGAACTTATGTTGTGACTTGTGAACGGTTGTTTTATGTTGGGCAACCGTTGGGTTTTCATTTGAACTATTGTTTGATATGGCATGTAACACCAAATAAATGTAGAAACCGAAATGTTTTTATCGGTTTTGACTTTTACAGTCTTTACTTCCGCAATTTAACACCGTTAGGTGAAAAGTTTTGAAAACCCATATTTTTAAACGACGGGTGTTACAAAAACTAAGACGGACAGCCAACGGTGAAAAATGCACGTAACACCCGAAGCCCAGAAACTACTCCTTTATCCGAACGAAGGGTATCGAAAGCAGCAAACGATGCAAATTTCACTTTCCCCAGCTTGACACGTACTCCCAGACCTCGGGCAAGGGCTGCCGCCACTCCCGAAGCTCATATCATCACAGATGCCACCGTAACTACTCCACAGGGTACTCAGTATCCGCATGACTATTATTCATATTGGGGGATGCCACCACCACCACCTCCGAGGTATGGCCCAAGGCCCCCGGGGTATCCACAAGGATATTCCATGGCTCAACCTCAGACCTCCGGAGCTCAACCCTCGTATGCTATGGCTGGAACAACGCCTCATTTGTATCCCCCACCATGGTACTTCCACTACGGAGTATTCTCTTGGGGGGCCAACACCACTCCGGCAGCTGCGGCTAACATAGGAGGAAGCGACATGGATCAAGAGCAGTCTTTTCCCCTTGAGGATGAATCAAATGCCTCACCTCTAGCTGAATGGATACAGAAGTACCCACTGCCCAAAAACATGAAGTGCCCATCTCATCTGGGGACTTTTGAAGGAAAGAATGACCCTGATGATTTCCTGCAAATAATGGAACGACCCAGTAGCTTGTACAGCCTTCGGCTGGGTGCCAAAGAGTGATACCAGAGAATGGTTTAACAATCTCCCGAAGGGCTCGATCACCGGCTTTTCAGATCTGAAAGAAAAATTCCGAGCGCACTTCAGTCAACAAAAGAAGCATAGAAAGACCCATATTGCAGCCCATAATATCAAGCAGGGAGAAACCGAAGGAACCAGGGCCTTTATAGCCAGGTATACTAATAAAACTCAGGAGATACCCATTCTACCGGAGTCACAAAGGATATCGGGCCTCATTCATGGGTGTCGAAGCCGGGCCCTAATCGAACATCTGGTCGAAAAACTCCCTGAAACGTACAAGGATGCAAAGGCCAAAGCGTATGCATGACTTGATGCTAAAGACACAGTCGCCAATAGCATAAGAGGACCAAAACAAGAAGGAAAACCCTCCGGGAATAAAAGGAAACAGTACTCATTCAATAATAAGGATAGCCGCGCGAGATACTCTTCTTATAATAAGGAAGATAAGAGCAGGGAAAAGCCAATCCGGCCAGAGCTCACGAAGACCCCTAGGTCAATCCTAACAACGGAGAAGATAGCAAAAACCTTCGCTCCTCCTCCGAAGCTTAGTGGCAAAGGAAGAAAGAACTATGATGAATATTGTGAATTCCACTGCGACCATGGCCATGATACTAATGACTGCATTAACCTGAGAAAAGCTATAGACAAAGCCATCAAAGAGGGGGAGCTAGGCCACCTGCTAGTGGGAATTCGACAGAATACCAAGGTGAAGGACGAAGATGGAAACAAAGAGAAGAACAATGTTCCGGAAGCTACTATCTTTATGGTTTATAAAGAAAAGGATAAACTGTCAGACAGCGAAGACTCTCAAGAAAGTGAAGAATCAACCTCAAACCCAATCAAGCTTCTAAAAACCTATGACTTAGAGGAATCCACTGGATCCTTCGAGGCAAAGGAGGATACCACTTGAAGAAAGCATCGAATAGCACAATGTGCCAGGATTGCTTCGTAGCTCCTATTTTTTCACAAAAGTGATTAATGTAGTGGGTTACCCCCTTTAGATGAATAATAACTATCCTGTTAGGAATTTATGTAATCACACAGTGATTAATCAAATTTTTTTTCCTTTTTTAGGTCACAAAGTGATCCCTTGCAATTTACAATTACGAAGGGTCGCTCCCTATCGTATTATTTATCTTATCACGTACGTACTCATTTACCTATAAAAGACATGCCACCTGAGCTTAATGTATGTTCAAAGGGACGTCTACATAACATATAGCCAAATCGTAAGTAAAATTTTTTACTGCAAAGCGTGCAAATACAAAAAGACATGGAAAATACGAGGGTGGTCGCCTTCGAGACCATGCAGACTGTAACATCCCAAAACTTAATCGTATATGTTGACTAACGTCGTTAGGTCAAATTCTAAGTCCGTGATATGTTATGTGGTAAAATGTGTGTTTATATGTTTATGTGCCCTATATGTGAGATTTAATTACCTTTAATGAGTGACAATAAAGGGGACTAAATGATGTGTAAAAGGCCTTTGTAGTGTGCGAAAGTGCTTTAGTGTGTTATATGTATCCCCAATAGGTGTTTTTAAGCGAAATAAAGTCAATATGAAGTCCAGGGACTAATTTTGCCAAAGTTGAAAAGTTAAAAACGGGTTTGGCATGGGATTAGCCTAATCTAGGTTAATTTTGCAGCCATTAATCATAATTAAAACAAATACAAAAGTTCCTTCAATTCCTTAATTGATTTCTTTAGCAAATCTTCAAGTTTTTGGTCAATAAATTGAGTGTTTTATATTGGAAATCAATCGGCCATCATTTGCTACAGGTAATCAATGATTCGTTGGCTATATTTCAGATCTAAAGATGTTTCTATTTGAATCAAATCTGATTTTAAAAGAAGTTTTGAAAGAATTAGGGTTTATTATGTGTTTTGGTCAATTGATGTTCATAATGGTGTTAAACGAGTTTATAATCGATCTTTATGATCAAGAGATGTTCAATTATGTCAAAAACATGTTTTGGGTGAAGCCTAAGTCGATCGATTTCTGGAAAAATGAAGATTAAAGCCGTTTTATGAATTCTGGACGAAGATAGGTTTAAATTCGTTCCTGAAGCTTAAATTCGTTTCTGATGACTAAATTCGTTTTCTGGAAATCTAAGTTCGTTTGACAAAACGAAGTTTAACTTCGTTCAAGCTATTTTCGTTTAAAAGAAGACTAATTTCGTTTGTTAAATCCGTTGGCTAAATTCGTTTTGGAAACGAAGATTAAGTTCGTTTGAAGCTAAATTCGTTTGAGTGAAGTCTAAGTTCGTTTGAAGCTAAATTCGTTCGATTCAAAACTAAATTCGTTTGCAAGTCCATTTAAGGTCCCAAATGACTTATATTTCATATGTTAATGAACGATAGGTGTCGGGGATTACTATTAAGCACTGTTAGCTTTTGTTTGCGCGCACATACTACTACGAGGTAAGATACACTACTTTTGTCACGCTGAGGGTGCAACGAAAATGGTTTGTAAACTATAACCTCCAAAACGGTAATGTATAACTCATATGTGGTTGGGTTGATATGGGAGGTACTCGGGGATTAATGATGACGATGTTTATGCCTAAAATGCTTCCCCGTACACATGGTTATGATATGATATGCAATGATGATGATATGCTTAACGATATGATATGATGTGATATGATATAATGAACGGTGGTTAATGACGTGTTGTAATGTTGATATGTGCATGTATATGTGGCTTGTTCATCTAGAACACTAGACCTTTTTAGGTTGCCATGACACGTGCACGTTTTAAGGGCCCTAACGTGAAAAGATGATAGATGTGGATTAGTTTAGGATTAATGTGGAAACCTAAACTAAATGTGGTAAATGCTCGAGCTAATTAGATGATGAGTGTTATGCATAACCCGTGCCTGGCTGTGGTAATAGGTACGTATAAACCGTGCTCGTATGTGGGAGAGTACGTCGTGCTCGCATGTGGGAGAGTACGTCGTGCTCGCATGTGGGAGAGTACATAGTGCCCGTATGTGGGAGAGTACGTAGTGCTCGCATGTGGGAGAGTACGTAGTGCTCGTATGTGGGAGAGTACGTCGTGCTCGCATGTGGGAGAGTACGTAGTGCTCGCATGTGGGAGAGTAAATCGTGCTCGCATGTGGGAGAGTACGTCGTGCTCGCATGTGGGAGAGTACGTAGTGCCCGTATGTGGGAGGGTACGTTAAAATGGTTGCTCGGGTGGTTCCTTGCAACAAGTCATATGTGGCGAGTAGTTCGGGTGGCCTGATGACCCACCTAATGTTATGAACATAACGTGCTACTCATGGATCGACATTGTCTTTCCTTAACGGTAACTTCGGTTACAACTTAACGGTGACCTAGTCACAACCTAATGAGATGAGATGAAATGACGAAATTGATTAGGCACACTTAGGGTCATAGACTCTATGCTTATATGTGATATGGATACGTTATGTGGTGATATAAATGCCTAAATCAAATGACGTAATGTTTTAAAGTGACGTATTTAATGGATGAAATGTTTTGCTTAAACCTGGTGTTATCTTACTTAGCTTTATAGCTAACACTTGTTTCTTCTTATGTGTTGACACCCCTCAGGTTAAGCAGTGAGATGTCGTGTGAAGCTTTGGCGAGAGATGGGTAGATGATCAAGATGGCTTTAGTTTACCCAATAACTTCGCATAGACTTAATGTTAATGATTTCCTTTATGGAACTATTGTAATGACTATGTTATGGTTGCTTTATGTTGGGCAATCTTATGGATTCCTTTTATTACTGATTTGATGCTATTAGTAACACCACTTATGTTTCTCAACTGTTTTCATTGGTTGAGGTTTTTCATAAACTGTTTCCGCTCTATTAACGCCGTTAGGCGAAAATTTTTGGAAATCCATATTTTTACGAAACGGGTGTTACACAGACCTCCACTAATGTGTGAGACACGGAACAATCGAATGGTGGTACCCTCGATACCGTGCATGCGAAGAAAAGATCTTCGACAACCAACAAAAATGCCTTACGAAGGTCACCTTAGGACCTTCGGGAGGATCGCAAATTAAGTTGCAATACAGAAGTAAGACCTTCGAAAAAGATCTTACATTCTAGAATGCATACAAAACATTAAAGCATAAAAGATAATGGCCAACATGAACCACTATCTAACAAATATTCACAAAGCTTGCATAGGATGCAGGATCAAAAATCAATGGCTTAGGAAGCCACATAACATCCACGTCGCCCAACAGATAGAGAAATAAGAAAATAAAATTGTCTTTAGGTCACTGGCAAACATAGTTTCAAAGTACCAAGAATGAAGATCATGAAGGAGTGACTGGTCCAACAACAGAAGCCTCTTGATCAATCGGAGAAACGGGAGGAACAACCGGAGAAACAGGAGGAATAACCGGAGAGGCAGGAGAAGTCATGTTGACAGGAGCAAGTACTGGAATGGGAACAATCTTATCAGGGATGATGTGCATCAAGGTATCACATATAGCGGCAGGATCAGAGGTCAGCTTATCAATAAATGGGAATTCATCACCCTTATAGTCAGCCACAACTCGATCAATAGCTTCAGCTGTATTGACCTTGAAATCAGAACAAGAGGCTAAGTCCACCTTCCCATCATCGCTCAATTTCTTCAAAGTAAGAGACCTCTCATCATCTCTGTTTGCCGTTATAACCGCTGCAACAAGCTTCCCAAATTCATCACTGTCTATCAAGGCCCTACAAGCATAAGGGATTACATCAGTTATCAACCTAGCACGCTCCGAAATATGCTCCTGCACCAACTTCGACAAACCACTCGACACCTCCTTCTCCAAATTTAGATTCAAGACAGAATTGGTTAACTTTTGCTTCAGTTCAGCAATTTCATCTTCCCGGATCTTCAAACCAACTTCAGCTTCCCTCAGCTTCCTTTTAAGATCCATAACTTCATCGGACTGGCTCTTCGCATCATCAAAAGACTTCTTCAAATTTGCACATTCTTGATTCTTCTCACTTAACTGGTCCAACAAATCTTCAGTACGGGAGCAAACAACCTTCAAACGCTCCCCTATAACCAAGTTCATCTTACTCTGACGATCAGCATGTTTGTTGTATGATTGAAGGAAGTCTAAATCATTCATGGTGCAAAGGGTCTCAAGAGGAACATTATCTTCGTCAAGGAACCTCTTTGATGATGAACCTTCAACACGGTCAAAGATAGCAAATACTGCACAAAAAAAAGGGGGGAATGAAAAAGAAGAAGAAAAAAGGGGGAAGAAAAGAAAAAGAAATAAGCATAAAACGCATACCTTTCAAATTGGCCCTTCTCTTCTTTAACGGAGGGCCTGAAGATGGTCCAGCCCCACCCCTATTACGAAGACGGGAGGCAATACCAACCTCATGCACCTCCTTATCACTTGCCTTTTCACCAATAATCTTTACATCATCATCATCGCTAGCAACAACGGGTGTCTCCTCCCCCCATGCAAAGCTTGCCTCCTTACGATGAGAAGATTCAAATCCTTCAACACCCTCACCACTGGTGACTCCTCCCAGTACATCAGAAATCACAGGATGAGGTTCAAGAACAGCCTCGGAGGATGATTGAACAGTATCCTGACCACCCTTCTTCACAAAAAGCATGAAACTCATATCTACAAAGGCGAAGGAAGTATGAGTCAACAAAGAGAACAATGAAGAAAAACAAAAAGAAGAGGCAAATATATACTCACCATCCAACTCCTCCTCCCCAGCTGGCAACAAATCTACAACCCCTGCCTTGTGATGATATACCATATACGGAGCTCTACCTCCGTACAAAAGATTGGATACGAAGAACCCTTCGTAAATACCGAAGGTACCAATACATTGTACCAAATAAACATATCCGTAGTCAAAACTACGATGAATACCTCCGTAACTCCGGAGCTCCTGGGACATTTATCCCATCATTGTAAATAATAAGGAACGGATACACATAAAACCCTTCATGCTTATCCGACCGCCCAAAAAGGTAATGAAATCAAACACTCCTAAAACCTAGGACACGGTTTGAGAGTCCTAAGTATATCTCTTCTATACTTGGAAGATATCACGAAAGGAGGAAGGGATTTACCCTAAATTCCTATCTTCCTCTCCAAGACTTTACCCTCTATATAAGGAGAGGAGGTGCCATACGGCACATCATATTCACCAACACACTCGACTTCCGAATCCCTAGTAGTCACAAATAAACCCTGAGCCTACTAAATCGGCTGAGGATAAACAACTAAAGGCGTAAAGCGGCTTACTGCCCTCTGACCGGAAGGGAATCGCCAACAAAACACCCCAAAACAACCTCACACCTTCGGTTGAGTCATAGTGCGATTATTTGATCAAACAAATTGGCGCCATCCGTGGGACTTTTGCTCCTAAGTTCGAATCCAGCCACGATCAAAAAAGCATTATGTCAAACCCTAATTCCTTTCCGGGACAACCCATGTCAAACACTGTCCACAATCACGAAGCACGTGATAACAAGACTCTCCCTATCGAAGAACGCAACCCCCTGGAAGAACAAAGAACCGGAGAAGGTCGACAGCCGTCAGTCGGTAAACAGTAGGTCATGAGGCCTGCCAGACAATGGCCATAGGCGAGGTAACGGGCAACGATCTCGACACAAGGGAGAGTAGCATCGAAAGAGATGTAGTTAGGGCTGCAGGAGTGGACACCGCATCACACCCTGAATGCAAAGCGCAAACCAACCTATCACCAGCAGTGCAGGGACGTGGGGAAGGAGATAGATATTAGATCTAAGAAGCAGAAGGCAACTCAGCAGTAAGAATCCATCAACAGCCGACTAAGGAAGACCCGAACAAGATGAAAGAAACGGGTAGCAAGAATAAAGATAACTCCAACACAATAAAAAGCCCGACGCCAATACGCCAATCATACCCGATTTATCACGGAACCCCGACTGAGATACCTGCGGCAGGCGTTGTGCAAACAACACCCGGGCTAGGAACGTATCAGACATCGAGTGCATATCCATCGTACTACCCCGGAGGATATTTTTATCCCTACGGAGGATCGTTTATCCAGTACATAGGAGCACCACACCTCGGCGGAGGTTATCCGGGACACATGCAGACATCATGGTACTACGCGTACAGTGTTGTGGCCCCGCAGTATCAAGAACACCCTATCAAGGCAAATCCAACCACTAGAGTCGAAAAAGACAAGGTGGAGCAAAAGGAACCAGAGCCTAAATACAAGGGGTCATGCGCGCAATTTACCAAGGACCTGCGACAACATGTACCTCCGGTAAAGATACTGGAGATACAAGAATTGCCTTGGTATGATGGTACCTCCGATGTTGATGAATTCCTGAGGGGTGTTGATGAAGCAGCCACAAGCAGAAGGATGGAGCGATCCGGCAATTTGCCACGTCATCCTCTACCTTTTACATGGAAAGACAAGGAAGTGGCTCGAAAACTTGCCTGAAGAAAGTATCCATGATGTCAAAGACTTTAAGTCAAAATTGAAGGAGTTCGACTCCCACCTGCGGGCCCATAATATCAAGCAGGAAGAAGACGAAGAAACAGAAGATTTCCTAAAGCGGTATGGAGACAGTACCCAAAATCTAGTGAATATATCAGAAGAAGAGAAAATATCCGGAGCCATCCATGGAATCCGATCGGGAGATCTGATACGGCACCTATGCCTCAGCAAACCAAGGAGCTATCTGGAACTGATGGAGAAATTCCACGAATGGAGAAATGCAGAAGAAATAGCAGGAAAGGCCATGGCGCAATGAAGATCTATGATCAATCAGAATGGGAAGCAAACCGAGCCAACAGGGAATATGGCAACCAGAGAGTCCTCCCTCACAGGTGGTAGGACGAACAGCTACAAAAGAACAATAGGTAACCTCCGGAAAACTCCATCGGAAATCCTGTCATCCGAAGAAATAGCGAAAACATTCGTCAGGCCACCAAAGTTATCCGGGCGGGGAACCAGGAATCTGGATAAATTCTGTTGTTTCCACAATGGGTACGGGCATGGCACCGATTATTGCAGGGAACTCCTGAGGCAGATAGATAACGCATCCAGAGAGAACAAGCTGGCGCACTTGGTAAAAAGGAGAAGGCCAAGCGTTGATGGCGCATAACTAGGAGAGCACCGAAGCAGGATACTGTCGAGCACCATGATCCCAGAAAAAGGACCACGACATTATCACTTCGAAGAACTGGACGAAAAGGGGTCGGCAGACCCGGTGCTAGTAAAGGTGAACATAGGCAGTCTGTGCCTGAAGAACACACAGGTAGACACGGGAAGTGGTAGAGATATAATCTATGAAAAGAGCTTCCTTAGACTGCCGAAGAAGCTCTGAGAGACAATCACACCACTGGACACGGAGGTGGTAGGATTCGCCAGTGAACGCATCCGCCCATTGGGAGAGATATGGCTAGACGCCACTATTGGAAGATACCCCTGGCGAAGAACGACAAGGATCCTGGCAATTGTGATAAAAGCAAACTCACCCTACGACATGCTCTTGGGAAGGGAAGGAATGAAGAAATTCCATATGATAGCATCAACAATACACAGCTGCGTTCAATACAAATCTCACGGAGGGATGCAAACAATACACTCTTCATTTACTGAAGAAGAAAAGGAAAAGAGCTCCGTACCGTGGTACAAACGCAACAGGAGGATGATTCAGAAAGGACCCGGAGGACAACTGGAGATCACAGAAGAAAAGCCAGAAGCATCCGGACCAGCAAAGGAAAAAGAAACCTACATACCAAGGACTCCAGCAGGCATTAAGACCGGTTGGAGCATAATTTGCCCCCGGGATAAGCCAAATTAACGGAGCAAATAGGGAAGAATAAAAGTAGCAGCTAGGAACAATACAAAGAAATTGTAACTTCCTCCTGCCATGTACTTATAAGCTCCCAAAAAATTATATAAAACGATCGTAATAATTTTCTAAATGCGCATAATTTTTTTTTAAAATTGAATAGTCAAGGGGACGCCCATAAGACTTTCAACATACACATGAGGTGAAAACCCATGATTCAAATGCATAAGACACTCCTTCCTAATGATGGAAGTGTATAAGCATAAATGCATAAGACACTCTTTAAGAGTGTATAAGCATAAATGCATAAGACACTCCTTCCTAATGATGGAAGTGTATAAGCATAAATGCATAAGACACTCCTTTAATGAGGGTGTATAAGCATAAATGCATAAGACACTCCTTCCTAATGAGGGTGTATAAGCATAAATGCATAAGACACTCCTTCCTAATGATGGAAGTGTATAAGCATAAATGCATAAGACACTCCTTCCTAATGATGGAAGTGTATAAGCATAAATGCATAAGACACTCCTTTAATGAGGGTGTATAAGCATAAATGCATAAGACACTCCTTCCTAATGAGGGTGTATAAGCATAAATGCATAAGACACTCCTTCCTAATGATGGAAGTGTATAAGCATAAATGCATAAGACACTCCTTCCTAATGATGGAAGTGTATAAGCATAAATGCATAAGACACTCCTTTAATGAGGGTGTATAAGCATAAATGCATAAGACACTCCTTCCTAATGAGGGTGTATAAGCATAAATGCATAAGACACTCCTTCCTAATGATGGAAGTGTATAAGCATAAATGCATAAGACACTCCTTCCTAATGATGGAAGTGTATAAGCATAAATGCATAAGACACTCCTTTAATGAGGGTGTATAAGCATAAATGCATAAGACACTCCTTCCTAATGAGGGTGTATAAGCATAAATGCATAAGACACTCCTTCCTAATGATGGAAGTGTATAAGCATAAATGCATAAGACACTCCTTCCTAATGATGGAAGTGTATAAGCATAAATGCATAAGACACTCCTTTAATGAGGGTGTATAAGCATAAATGCATAAGACACTCCTTCCTAATGAGGGTGTATAAGCATAAATGCATAAGACACTCCTTCCTAATGATGGAAGTGTATAAGCATAAATGCATAAGACACTCCTTCCTAATGATGGAAGTGTATAAGCATAAATGCATAAGACACTCCTTTAATGAGGGTGTATAAGCATAAATGCATAAGACACTCCTTCCTAATGATGGAAGTGTATAAGCATAAATGCATAAGACACTCTTTAAGAGTGTATAAGCATACCAAAAATACAATACCACTTCTTTATGGAAGAATGCAGAACAAAAGCAACAAAAAGGGCCTGGTTGGTAATCTCAGCAAGCCTTTGAGTGGGCATGGTATCAAGCATAGTCCTCAAGTGATCAGGAACTAGCATATCCAAACTCATCCGACAAAGCTGAGGATCATGCATCTCATTATGAAGAGGAATCCCTAAATATGAAGAAGCTCAGTTATAAATACAAAAGGGAAGCAACAACTGAAGAAAAGCATGAAAAGTCACTTACCAGCAGTAGCCTCAGCCTCTTCAACAGGCTCTTTCCCAGGCCTACGCCCAGGGTCAGAAGTACCAGCTAAAAAAGAAGGCACACACATCAGATTTACGAAGGCATAAGTAATAGAATCAAGAGAAAACACACATACCCTCATCAGAATTAGGAATCGGTGCGGCAGCAACAACCCCATCCCTCACCGGAGAAGAATCAAGGATAATAACAGAAGGGCCTGCAGCTATAGAGTCTACTGCACCAGATGACTCACCAATCACCCTCTGCCTCTTCGGAGGAGGTCCAGAACCAACAACATAAGCAGGATTGAGACCTTCCCCATCATCATCAGAATGAGGCAGAGGCCTTCTACCAACAACCATACCTCGAGGATTCATAGTCACAGCTTCCCTAAGCGATAACTCTACACATACAATGCAAAATAACAATAAAAAGAGAGCAAAAATTGGGTAATTGGCATAAAAAGTAGTAAGAAGAATGGTACCTTCACAATACCATATCAAGACCGGCTCGTCAGGGGAACCCTCCTATGTCAGAAGAATGCCACTCAGATACAGAATTACAGGGGGATAAGTAACCAACTCAAATGGAGATCTATGCACCTGATGGACTAATGGATTACCAATGGTAATCCAGTCATGCACATTATCCTGAAAAGACATACCCAACACCAACCTATCCGTATTCAACAAATCCCTGAACATTGGATGGATGTATTCCACATTGAAAAATAAAAACCCCGGATTCCAGTTCAACATATCAGAATAACCAATATTGAAAAACAACCTACCCGGCCTTTCCTCAAGCATAACCCAACCTTCACGAATGCCAAGTTTAAAGAAATATCGAAATAACCTTATCGATGGCTCTATTTCGTAAGCATGGAAAATAACGATAAATGACATTATCATGGTAATCGCTAAGGGGTGCACCACAGGCAAATAAAGATCGAAATAATCAAGCAACCCTAATAACCAAGGGGACAAAGGGAATCTAAGGTTGCCACCGGAAAAAGGAGCGGTATACATACCTATGAATCCGGTCGGCGCATCCAAAACCGATTCTGACCGACCCGGAACCCTAATTTCAGGATCGCTGGGACGGCAAAAGCACCAGTGAAACCATGCGACATCTTCGTCGGTCATCTCCGAATTTGTAGTGCTAATAATCTGAAAATGAGTCCTCATTATCAAGAACGGAGAAGACAAAATGGGGGAGAGGATATTTTTAAAGATGATGAAAAGAAAAAGAAGAGTGAGAAAAGAAAGACTCTTCGAAGCCGTCACAAATAATAAATAGGAGACAAAGGGGACGATTTGAAAAACCGGCGCAGAAACACCCCAACCGTCGATCAATTTTTCTCCTAGGGATAGGCGCACCTGCCTTAACTCTTGATGGGATGCATACGCGGCAGAGTAAAATAACAATTTTACCCTTCAAAAGAGTTCCGAGGCAACGAAGAGCAACCAAAGCCGAACCTCCTTAGAGCTCCGGTTAAAAAGGTACGCTATTATTTTCATTTTCTCTTTTTGGATTATTTATGAGTCTAATGGGATACTCTACAGATAGACTCTCCCATCAGACTGGGGGGCTTGATGATATACCATATACGAAGCTCTACCTCCGTACAAAAGATTGGATACGAAGAACCCTTCGTAAATACCGAAGGTACCAATACATTGTACCAAATAAACATATCCGTAGTCAAAACTACGATGAATACCTCCGTAACTCCAGAGCTCCTGGGGACATTTATGCCATCATTGTAAATAATAAGGAACGGATACACATAAAACCCTTCAATGCTTATCCGACCGCCCAAAAAGGTAATGAAATCAAACACTCCTAAAACCTAGGACACGGTTTGAGAGTCCTAAGTATATCTCTTCTATACTTGGAAGATATCACGAAAGGAGGAAGGGATTTACCCTAAATTCCTATCTTCCTCTCCAAGACTTTACCCTCTATATAAGGAGAGGAGGTGCCATACGGCACATCATATTCACCAACACACTCGACTTCTGAATCCCTAGTAGTCACAAATAAACCCTGAGCCTACTAAATCGGCTGAGGATAAACAACTAAAGGCGTAAAGCGGCTTACTGCCCTCTGACCGGAAGGGAATCGCCAACAAAACACCCCAAAACTAACCTCACACCTTCGGTTGAGTCATAGTGCAATTATTTGATCAAACACCTTGAAAAGCACATTTTCAGGATATGACAAAACAACTATATGATTCTCACTAATCTCCTTAAAAAGCGAGCTAAGGTCTTCTTTACTTGGAAGAGGATCAACAAACTTTTTTACATCATTTAAAACCTCCTTATCTACCAAAACACCAAACTCTTGAGGGATCAACCTCTCATCCATAAAAACAAACCGATTCTTCCAATCCCTAATAGTCAGCCCTCCCTTTTCAAAACAACCAGCATTATTCGGCCTATTTTGGATGGTAACCCAATCACCGACATCACAGATATTGACAAATCTTCTAAACAAATCAATAGTGGGTTCACCACCATATGCATGACACATCACCTCAAAGGCCATGATCTTTGAATGACCCTGAGGACGCCATCGTGAAAAATGGTTCCCATAATGGCTAAGAACACTAAGGAAGAATGGAGTAAAGGGATACCTAACATTGCCAGAAATAAAGGAATCTACATATATCCCAACGAAACCGAAAGGAGGAGATATTATACTTTTTTTTACCAGGCAATCGAAAAGCCCTAATCCTATTAGGAAAGTACTCGTCTACAAAATCCCTAAGTTGTTTGGTTGTAATGAAGGAGAATGTAGATTTAATACTTATCTTCGTCATTATTAAAACAAAAAGCGAAGCAAGTAAAAGATGTTACCTGAAGGAGTGATCGCTCAACAACAATGGCAAATAGATGAAGAAGAGGAACAGTGAATGGAAAAAAGTAAAGGAAAAAAGTAAAGCAAAAAAGTAGAAGAAAGTATTTAAGGATTAAAGGGGCGCGTTTTCCAAGATGACTCCCAAACCGTCCGATCAAAGAATAAGAGCTCCACTTGTCGCCCAAATTAAATACACGAATCACCTAACTCCTAAAATTTTCACTTTTACCCCTCCTAGAAGAAGTCACCTAACTTTGGCCCTCCAAACTCAAAAAAGGTGCAAATTCAGTCATTCGAAATAATATCCTCAGCAAAGAACGGATAAGAAGATTGGCGCGACAAAGAGAGTACGAGTATAGTCTAAAATCATAGCTTTGGAAGTCTATAATATTAGACTGGGGGGCTTAATGGTGTACCCCTCCGAATCATCATACAAAGGTCACGCAACACGAAGCACTCCAACGAAGGGCACAAGCCCGGAGGTGCTTAAGTTAGACGAATGGTTAAAGGATTAACATAAATCCTTTCCAAAGATAAATAATTATCCTTGCCAAATCCGATTCCTATGAGGACTATCTCTTAAGGAAACTAAATCGGATAAACATGGTAATTAGATATTGACTCAAAGAAGGAAGGATATAAACCCTAACCTTCTCCTCCAAGAAACCTTCTCCTATAAAAGGAGAAGGTTTTCTCCTTCATAGGCACGATCTCAATCGGCCGAAAACCCTAATACTTACATCATTGGCATAAAGAAAGAATTGCCCTACCTTCGGGGAATCGCCAACAAAACCTAAAACCTTTTCCAATTCATCCCTAAATCATCTTCTTTATTTACAAATCACACGACGCGGTTTGGTGCACAATCAATGAATTTAAACACCTGGTTTTCTACGTGGAACAAAATAATGGTTATGGACTCCTGGTTTGTGCTTTATGTCGTTTTGGTTATGGAAATGTAATCTCAAAAAATATTGTTTTTAAGTTTCATTTAACCATTAAAAAACTTTTTCTATATAATGAATAACTATTAAGTCAATGTGGGAACCTTTATTCATTGCGGGGTAACTTTAACCATTGAGTTGTTGAAGTACCTGATATTATATTAGTTGACCGTCAAAAGAAATTGTATGAATACGAGATTTTCAGATTAGAGAAAATTATAAAGATAATATATACGTGGCGAAAAAGAAAAAAAGTTGAAAAAATGAATCTAAATCCCTATTTTTGTATTTTTTTTAAAGGTGAATTTCGCTTGAAACTTCGTGTCGCGATTCGACAGCGGGAGGTCTAGCATACATTGTCTTAACCGGGTCCGTGCTAGAGAGCTCCTCGAAGTAGAAATGCCTATTTCAAATACCCGATGGGGAAAAACCCCCTACTAATCCGACCGAAGACACTTCTTATGTCCTCCAAAGCTTGAACACAAAACCTCATGAATGAAGGGATAGTGTTTCAACCATTGAGCTAATGCTTTATGACCTATGTTTGTATTTATTTCTTCAAATAGATATAAATTTCATATTATCCATCACGAATTCACGATCACTTGACTTTCGAAAGCAACATAGCTTTTATCTTTTTGACAACGCAAATTGTGAATGTCACGTGACTTACAAAAGTTTATTTTAGCATTTTATTTATGCCTAATTACCATTACCATTACTTACATATATTATATATATACTAAAAAGCAATACAAAAGATACAAGTTTATATGCTTTAGGTACAACATTTTTCTTTTTTCTTAAATTTCATTTTTTACCCCTTATAATTTATATCTTTTAATTTTTAACCTCTAAAGTTTTTAACTTCTAGCTTTTGCCCTCATTAAAGTTTTCGGTTTCAGATTTTTAACACCAAACTTTTGGGTTCTCATTATATATATACTAAAAAGCAATACAAAAGATACAAGTTTATATGCTTTAGGTACAACATTTTTCTTTTTTCTTAAATTTCATTTTTTACCCCTTATAATTTATATCTTTTAATTTTTAACCTCTAAAGTTTTTAACTTCTAGCTTTTGCCCTCATTAAAGTTTTCGGTTTCAGATTTTTAACACCAAACTTTTGGGTTCTCATTATATATATACTAAAAAGCAATACAAAAGATACAAGTTTATATGCTTTAGGTACAACATTTTTCTTTTTTCTTAAATTTCATTTTTTACCCCTTATAATTTATATCTTTTAATTTTTAACCTCTAAAGTTTTTAACTTCTAGCTTTTGCCCTCATTAAAGTTTTCGGTTTCAGATTTTTAACACCAAACTTTTGGGTTCTCATGTTTACATCAAACAACTTTCACACATTTACGATTTTACTTTTAAACATTTAGTTTTGATTAATTTCCTCTGTTTCATATATATAGCAGTTTTTAAAAAAAAAAAAAAAAAAAAAAAAAAAAAAAAAAAAAAAAAAAAAAAAAAAAAAAAAAAAAAAAAAAAAAAAAAAAAAAAAAAAAAAAAAAAAAAAAAAAAAAAAAAAAAAAAAAAAAAAAAAAAAAAAAAAAAAAAAAAAAAAAAAAAAAAAAAAAAAAAAAAAAAAAAAAAAAAAAAAAAAAAAAAAAAAAAAAAAAAAAAAAAAAAAAAAAAAAAAAAAAAAAAAAAAAAAAAAAAAAAAAAAAAAAAAAAAAAAAAAAAAAAAAAAAAAAAAAAAAAAAAAAAAAAAAAAAAAAAAAAAAAAAAAAAAAAAAAAAAAAAAAAAAAAAAAAAAAAAAAAAAAAAAAAAAAAAAAAAAAAAAAAAAAAAAAAAAAAAAAAAAAAAAAAAAAAAAAAAAAAAAAAAAAAAAAAAAAAAAAAAAAAAAAAAAAAAAAAAAAAAAAAAAAAAAAAAAAAAAAAAAAAAAAAAAAAAAAAAAAAAAAAAAAAAAAAAAAAAAAAAAAAAAAAAAAAAAAAAAAAAAAAAAAAAAAAAAAAAAAAAAAAAAAAAAAAAAAAAAAAAAAAAAAAAAAAAAAAAAAAAAAAAAAAAAAAAAAAAAAAAAAAAAAAAAAAAAAAAAAAAAAAAAAAAAAAAAAAAAAAAAAAAAAAAAAAAAAAAAAAAAAAAAAAAAAAAAAAAAAAAAAAAAAAAAAAAAAAAAAAAAAAAAAAAAAAAAAAAAAAAAAAAAAAAAAAAAAAAAAAAAAAAAAAAAAAAAAAAAAAAAAAAAAAAAAAAAAAAAAAAAAAAAAAAAAAAAAAAAAAAAAAAAAAAAAAAAAAAAAAAAAAAAAAAAAAAAAAAAAAAAAAAAAAAAAAAAAAAAAAAAAAAAAAAAAAAAAAAAAAAAAAAAAAAAAAAAAAAAAAAAAAAAAAAAAAAAAAAAAAAAAAAAAAAAAAAAAAAAAAAAAAAAAAAAAAAAAAAAAAAAAAAAAAAAAAAAAAAAAAAAAAAAAAAAAAAAAAAAAAAAAAAAAAAAAAAAAAAAAAAAAAAAAAAAAAAAAAAAAAAAAAAAAAAAAAAAAAAAAAAAAAAAAAAAAAAAAAAAAAAAAAAAAAAAAAAAAAAAAAAAAAAAAAAAAAAAAAAAAAAAAAAAAAAAAAAAAAAAAAAAAAAAAAAAAAAAAAAAAAAAAAAAAAAAAAAAAAAAAAAAAAAAAAAAAAAAAAAAAAAAAAAAAAAAAAAAAAAAAAAAAAAAATTCTTTGTTGCGCTACCCCCAAGTCTCGATTAAGCTACGTACTAAAACACGTTTCTTTTGTACTATTATTTTCTAAAAATTTTCAATACAATCAACTTACGGACAACTGCCCAGTGCCCAACCCGTAGTCATTTAACAACTTACAATTGTTTACATATGTATCTACATAATAAAAGAATAAAAATCAAATTGAAAGAAGCCGTTTATGAATATGGAGATTCTAAGAAATAAAATGTCCAAAAAAAATACCTAACACGATACCCGCGTAATGTGGTGGTGATCGTGACAGCCACAATGTGGTGGTGGCAGCGACAGATAGTAGTGACAGCGACGTTAGTGGTGTCAGCGTCGAGTGGTTTAGATAATTGATGTAAAAAGTTAGTGAAGATATTTTAAAAGAACTAACATAATAAAACTGAGTTGATAACAAACTTCCTCGCGATAACTAAAATTACATGACGTACCGCTGAAACAAAAACCCGCGGCAACGCGCGGTAAACATTCTAGTTTATTCTAATCTAATCGAATTATATTACGAAGAGTTAAGGAAAATATTTAAGAATAGTGCAAATATGGTAATCTTAATTATAATAACCAGAGTCTAACAAAATCTTATGATTAATGTTGAAAGTTAATTGAAGTGAATGGAAATGTTGAATGTTGAAAGTTGAAGTTGAAAGTTGAAAAATTTTGGGGAACAAATGCTTTATAATGTAGTAGAGATAGAGATAATATAATATAGATGTACATTTTTGAATTGAATGTTGAAGTTGAATGTTGAAAGTTGAATGTTGAAAGTTGAAGTTGAAATGTTGAAAAAATTTGGCGGGAACAAATGCTTTATAATGCAGTAGAGATAGAGATAATATAATATAGATGTACATTTTTGAAGTTGAATGTTGAAAGTTGAATGTTGAAATTGAATGTTGAAAGTTATTTGATAAATTCTTGAATGTTGAAAGTTGAATGTTGAAAGTTGAATGTTGAAAATGTTAATTTGAATAATGTTGAGTTGAATGGAGAATGTTGAATGTTGAAAGTTGAATGTTGAAAGTTGAAAAAATTTGGCGGGAACAAATGCTTTATAATGCAGTAGAGATAGAGATAATATAATATAGATGTACATTTTTGAAGTTGAATGTTGAAAGTTGAAAAAATTTTGGGAACAAATGTTTATAATGCAGTAGAGATAGAGATAATATAATATAGATGTACATTTTGAAGTTGAATGTTGAAGTTGAATGTTGAGAATGTTGAATGTTGAAAGTTGAATGTTGAAAGTTGAAAAATTTTGGCGGGAACAAATGCTTTATAATGCAGTAGAGATAGAGATAATATAATATAGATGTACATTTTTGAAGTTGAATGTTGAAAGTTGAATGTTGAAATTGAATGTTGAAAGTTGAATGTTGAAAGTTGAATGTTGATTGAATGTTGGTTGAATGTTGAGAAGTGAATGTTGAAATTGAAGTTGAAAGTTGAAAAATTTTGGAGGGAACAAATGCTTTATAATGTAGTAGAGATAGAGATAATATAATATAGATGTACATTTTTAAGTGAATGTGAAAGTTGAATGTTGAAAGTTGAATGTTGAAAGTTGAAAAAATTTGGCGGGAACAAATGCTTTATAATGCAGTAGAGATAGAGATAATATAATATAGATGTACATTTTTGAAGTTGAATGTTGAAAGTTGAAAAAATTTTGGGAACAAATGTTTATAATGCAGTAGAGATAGAGATAATATAATATAGATGTACATTTTTGAAGTTGAATGTTGAAAGTTAATGTTGAAATTAATGTTGAAAGTTATGTTGATAATTGAATGTTGATTATTTGATAAATTGAATGTTGAAAGTTGAATGTTGAAAGTTGAATGTTGAAATTGAATGTTGAAAGTTGAATGTTGAAAGTTGAATGTTGAAAGTTGAATGTTGAAATTGAATGTTGAAAGTTGAATGTTGAAAGTTGAATGTTGAAAGTTGATGTTGAAATTAATGTATAGATAACATGTGTACATTGTTGAAAGTTGAATGTTGAAAGTTGAAAACCCTATTTGAGATATGTCATAGAGTTGATAGCCAAATGCCTTAACCGTACGGGCTCCGCCCTCGGATTTAAAAATTCGTCGAAAGTATATCGAATGACATCTCTAATGAAAGAACATGAAATTTTAAGAACACCCATATAATTTTTATAATTTATCGATTGTACGGTTTTTGAGATAAAAGATTTTGAATGAATTAGAGGAATAAAATGATTTATGGAGGAGGGGAAAAAATGAGTGGTTGAGATTTGAGGAGAGAGATGAAAATGAGTGGCTGAAAAGTTGAAGTTGAAATGTTGAAAAAATTTGGCGGGAACAAATGCTTTATAATGCAGTAGAGATAGAGATAATATAATATAGATGTACATTTTTGAAGTTGAATGTTGAAAGTTAAAAACCTATTTGCTTTATTAATAAAAAAAAAAAAAAAAAAAAAAAAAAAAAAAAAAAAAAAAAAAAAAAAAAAAAAAAAAAAAAAAAAAAAAAAAAAAAAAAAAAAAAAAAAAAAAAAAAAAAAAAAAAAAAAAAAAAAAAAAAAAAAAAAAAAAAAAAAAAAAAAAAAAAAAAAAAAAAAAAAAAAAAAAAAAAAAAAAAAAAAAAAAAAAAAAAAAAAAAAAAAAAAAAAAAAAAAAAAAAAAAAAAAAAAAAAAAAAAAAAAAAAAAAAAAAAAAAAAAAAAAAAAAAAAAAAAAAAAAAAAAAAAAAAAAAAAAAAAAAAAAAAAAAAAAAAAAAAAAAAAAAAAAAAAAAAAAAAAAAAAAAAAAAAAAAAAAAAAAAAAAAAAAAAAAAAAAAAAAAAAAAAAAAAAAAAAAAAAAAAAAAAAAAAAAAAAAAAAAAAAAAAAAAAAAAAAAAAAAAAAAAAAAAAAAAAAAAAAAAAAAAAAAAAAAAAAAAAAAAAAAAAAAAAAAAAAAAAAAAAAAAAAAAAAAAAAAAAAAAAAAAAAAAAAAAAAAAAAAAAAAAAAAAAAAAAAAAAAAAAAAAAAAAAAAAAAAAAAAAAAAAAAAAAAAAAAAAAAAAAAAAAAAAAAAAAAAAAAAAAAAAAAAAAAAAAAAAAAAAAAAAAAAAAAAAAAAAAAAAAAAAAAAAAAAAAAAAAAAAAAAAAAAAAAAAAAAAAAAAAAAAAAAAAAAAAAAAAAAAAAAAAAAAAAAAAAAAAAAAAAAAAAAAAAAAAAAAAAAAAAAAAAAAAAAAAAAAAAAAAAAAAAAAAAAAAAAAAAAAAAAAAAAAAAAAAAAAAAAAAAAAAAAAAAAAAAAAAAAAAAAAAAAAAAAAAAAAAAAAAAAAAAAAAAAAAAAAAAAAAAAAAAAAAAAAAAAAAAAAAAAAAAAAAAAAAAAAAAAAAAAAAAAAAAAAAAAAAAAAAAAAAAAAAAAAAAAAAAAAAAAAAAAAAAAAAAAAAAAAAAAAAAAAAAAAAAAAAAAAAAAAAAAAAAAAAAAAAAAAAAAAAAAAAAAAAAAAAAAAAAAAAAAAAAAAAAAAAAAAAAAAAAAAAAAAAAAAAAAAAAAAAAAAAAAAAAAAAAAAAAAAAAAAAAAAAAAAAAAAAAAAAAAAAAAAAAAAAAAAAAAAAAAAAAAAAAAAAAAAAAAAAAAAAAAAAAAAAAAAAAAAAAAAAAAAAAAAAAAAAAAAAAAAAAAAAAAAAAAAAAAAAAAAAAAAAAAAAAAAAAAAAAAAAAAAAAAAAAAAAAAAAAAAAAAAAAAAAAAAAAAAAAAAAAAAAAAAAAAAAAAAAAAAAAAAAAAAAAAAAAAAAAAAAAAAAAAAAAAAAAAAAAAAAAAAAAAAAAAAAAAAAAAAAAAAAAAAAAAAAAAAAAAAAAAAAAAAAAAAAAAAAAAAAAAAAAAAAAAAAAAAAAAAAAAAAAAAAAAAAAAAAAAAAAAAAAAAAAAAAAAAAAAAAAAAAAAGAAAATAAAAAAAGAAAAGAGAGAAAAAAAAATGAGTGGTTGAGATTTGAGGAGAGAGAAAGGGTATTATAGTTATTTTAGATAAATAATAATAGATGAGGGGTTTTGTAACACCCCGAGCCGGAGCTCGAAATGTCACGGAAATCATACAGCACCTGGTGGAATTACAATAGAATAAACTAAATGCAATTAACGATTCGGTGAATCCAAGACATAGCAAACAAGTAACAAAATACAACAGGAGCAAATAGCCATCAACGTTAACATAATACATTCAAGGATGGCAAACGATCCTAAGTATAATGCAAAAGGAGGGTCAATGAATCCTTGATCCATGAGGTCCAAGTCCGGGTTAGACAGCAAGCAAGCAACTAAACACCACGTCCGGGGAGAACCTGATTACCTGAAAAGTGTACTAAGCATAGTCAACACAAGGTTGGTGAGTTCGTAGTAATGGTTCGTAACGAACCAACATCAATAATCACAATATAAACCAACTATACGTACATACACTTTAGAGGATTCTACTTTCTTCAAGTCCCAGATGCTTATGTATAGGGTCACCCGCAGCCTTCCCACCACATCTAAAACCCAATGAATGCATAACCGACTTCCATGTATGTACGTCTATCCTAATGTATAAGTAACACTTAACGAAAACACAATCCAAGTCAAACAAACGACAAGACACGTCACATCAATCCAACAATCATGTATGCAATGCTTACAAACAAATGTAAATGCATACTTCATAAACCAACAACCAATGTACGATAACCTGAGCCAACAATCAATATTCCTCAAACATAACCCAGCAATCAATGTATGATAACCAAAAGCCAACGATCAATAATCAACAAAACATAAGCCACTAATCACAATATAAACCAACTATACGTACATACACTTTAGAGGATTCTACTTTCTTCAAGTCCCAGATGCTTATGTATAGGGTCACCCGCAGCCTTCCCACCACATCTAAAACCCAATGAATGCATAACCGACTTCCATGTATGTACGTCTATCCTAATGTATAAGTAACACTTAACGAAAACACAATCCAAGTCAAACAAACGACAAGACACGTCACATCAATCCAACAATAATGTATGCAATGCTTACAAACAAATGTAAATGCATACTTCATAAACCAACAACCAATGTACGATAACCTGAGCCAACAATCAATATTCCTCAAACATAACCCAGCAATCAATGTATGATAACCAAAAGCCAACGATCAATAATCAACAAAACATAAGCCACTAATCACAATATAAACCAACTATACGTACATACACTTTAGAGGATTCTACTTTCTTCAAGTCCCAGATGCTTATGTATAGGGTCACCCGCAGCCTTCCCACCACATCTAAAACCCAATGAATGCATAACCGACTTCCATGTATGTACGTCTATCCTAATGTATAAGTAACACTTAACGAAAACACAATCCAAGTCAAACAAACGACAAGACACGTCACATCAATCCAACAATCATGTCAAACAATCAATACATCAATAGATACAAGTAAACACGCCAGGTTTACACTTTTCAGCCCGAATCCCAAGCGGGTAGGGAGATACGAAACTCACCTTGATCGGCAAAGAAGTTAGTAAAAGATTACAAACGAGTAATAGGGTCCACACGTCCACAACCTATAATTACACATCATCATACCGTAATGTCAACTACACAATCTCAACAATTGGAAAATCGACACACATAAATCACAGTGACTATGCACTGCGCCGCAGTGGGCAAGAACTAAGCCCACTGCGCCGCAGTGGTTAAACTGGACCAGGACCAGTAATATAGCACTGCGCCGCAGTGAGCCAGAACCCTGCCCACTGCGCCGCAGTGGCAAGAACTAGCCCACTGCGCCGCAGTGGTTAAACTGGACCAGGGCCAGTAATATAGCACTGCGCCGCAGTGAGCCAGAACTAGCCCACTGCGCCGCAGTGGCAAACTAATGCACTGCGCCGCAGTGAGCAAGAACTAGCCCACTGCGCCGCAGTGGTTAAACTGGACCAGGGCCAGTAACAAAGCACTGCGCCGCAGTGAGCAAGAACCCTGCCCACTGCGCCGCAGTGGTTAAACTGGACCAGGGCCAGTAATATAGCACTGCGCCGCAGTGAGCCAGGGGAGCACTGCGCCGCAGTGGTTAAACTGGACCAGGGCCAGTAATATAGCACTGCGCCGCAGTGAGCCAGGGAAGGGCTCACTGCGCCGCAGTGACCACACACTGCAGCCAGCACCTGCAGGTTATGCAGGTGCTACGAACCAAAACCCTAACTTTTTAACCCAAAACAACCCGAATCGATTTGCAAGGACTTTTAACTTGATTCGAAGCATAACAAAGCATCATTGAACATGAAAACACATAACCCAACCCACAAATTCGACCAAAACATCAAAATCATCCACAAATTCTTCAAACCCTAACCCTAACCCAAAACTCCATTTTACCATTTTAAAGACTCGAAATCACATCAAATCAACTAGAAACACATGAACAAACATAAATAGAAGTAAATGGGTTGATTTAGACTTACCAAAACTCTTCCTAGTGCTCAAATCCGAATTTAGGTCAAAATGGGTGAAATGTTAGAACTTGGCCTTTGATTCTTCAAGGATGGCGACAATGAGAAGATGATGATTACGATTCTTGTATTATAGCAATTCCAAAACACAATTTAGATGGAAGAAAATGAAAACTAGATGGGGGGGTTTCTTTTACTAGAGAGGATAGAAGAGAAAGAGAGAGATGAGAGAAATGAGAAAAGGATAAGGGGAATGGGTCTTGGGGAGGGGCTGGTGGGTCATGGACTACCCACGGGCCGACCCGTTTCCCTTCTCAACCACAATACCATTAGTTGCACAATTACATACCGACTACACATACGACGACCCGACTAATATACCACATAGTCATAAAATCTTTCCCAACTCGTTCAAGAATCTTGAAAGGACCAACATACCTTGGTGCAAGTTTTCCCCGCTTCACGAATCGTACGACGCCTTTCCAAGGCGACACTTTCAAGAGTACAAATTCACCAACTTCAAACTCCAACGGTCTTCGTCTCACATCGGCATACTTCTTTTGACGTTCACGGGCCAATTGCAACTTCTCCTTAATTTGAGATATTACCTTGGTAGTTTCAATCACAATTTCCGGCCCGATAAGTTGACTCTCTCCAATTTCCGCCCAAGCTAAAGGAGAACGGCACACCCTACCATACAAGGCCTTAAAGGGTGCCATTTGAATAGTAGCGTGGTAGCTATTGTTGTATGAAAACTCAACTAACGGCAAATGGTCTTCCCAACTTCCACCAAAATCAATTGCACACGCCCTCAACATATCTTCAAGTGTTTGAATGGTTCTCTCGGTTTGCCCATCCGTTTGAGGGTGAAACGCCGTGCTCATGTCAAGTCGAGTACCCATGGCTTTTTGAAAGGCTTCCCAAAATTTTGATTTGAAACGGGCATCTCTATCGGAAATGATAGAAATCGGCACTCCATGCTTAGATATTACTTCCTTGATGTACAAACGAGCCAAAGTGTCAAATTTATCGGTTTCACGAATGGCTAAAAAGTGAGCCGATTTCGTTAACCGATCTACTATCACCCAAATCGTGTCACGGCCGCTTCTTGTCTTCGGTAGTTTAGTAATGAAGTCCATTGAAATATGCTCCCACTTCCATTCGGGCATCACCGGTTGTACCAACAAACCGGGTGGCTTCTTGTGATCGGCCTTAACTTGTAAGCAAGTAAGGCACTCACTCACATACTTAGCCACATCACGCTTCATGCCCGGCCACCAATACAATTCCTTCAAGTCAAAGTACACAAAAGTCAACGGGTCAAAATTCGCGGATGTTACATTATTCCCCCGTTAAAAGAATTTCGTCCCGAAATTCAACAAAACCCTAATTTACAAATAAATGCGGATACTTGGACTTCATATGGTCTTCTCTCTCCCAAGTGAACTCGGCTCCACGTCTAGCATTCCATCTTACCTTCACAATGGTGTAGCGCTTCTTCTTGAGCTTCTTTTCTTGACGGTCCATGATCTCTACCGGCTCTTCAACAAAGTTCAAGTTTGAATCAACCCTAATTTCGTCCATAGGCACATGATGTGTGGGATCCGCCAAACACTTGCGCAAATTACAAATATGAAACACATCATGTACGCCGCTAAGCTCTTGAGGCAATTCTAGCCGATAAGCAACTTTCCCAACCCGTTCAAGAATCTTGAAAGGACCAACATACCTTGGTGCAAGTTTTCCCCGCTTCACGAATCGTACGACGCCTTTCCAAGGCGACACTTTCAAGAGTACAAATTCACCAACTTCAAACTCCAACGGTCTTCGTCTCACATCGGCATACTTCTTTTGACGTTCACGGGCCAATTGCAACTTCTCCTTAATTTGAGATATTACCTTGGTAGTTTCAATCACAATTTCCGGCCCGATAAGTTGACTCTCTCCAATTTCCGCCCAAGCTAAAGGAGAACGGCACACCCTACCATACAAGGCCTTAAAGGGTGCCATTTGAATAGTAGCGTGGTAGCTATTGTTGTATGAAAACTCAACTAACGGCAAATGGTCTTCCCAACTTCCACCAAAATCAATTGCACACGCCCTCAACATATCTTCAAGTGTTTGAATGGTTCTCTCGGTTTGCCCATCCGTTTGAGGGTGAAACGCCGTGCTCATGTCAAGTCGAGTACCCATGGCTTTTTGAAAGGCTTCCCAAAATTTTGATTTGAAACGGGCATCTCTATCGGAAATGATAGAAATCGGCACTCCATGCTTAGATATTACTTCCTTGATGTACAAACGAGCCAAAGTGTCAAATTTATCGGTTTCACGAATGGCTAAAAAGTGAGCCGATTTCGTTAACCGATCTACTATCACCCAAATCGTGTCACGGCCGCTTCTTGTCTTCGGTAGTTTAGTAATGAAGTCCATTGAAATATGCTCCCACTTCCATTCGGGCATCACCGGTTGTACCAACAAACCGGGTGGCTTCTTGTGATCGGCCTTAACTTGTAAGCAAGTAAGGCACTCACTCACATACTTAGCCACATCACGCTTCATGCCCGGCCACCAATACAATTCCTTCAAGTCAAAGTACACAAAAGTCAACGGGTCAAAATTCGCGGATGTTACATTATTCCCCCGTTAAAAGAATTTCGTCCCGAAATTCAACAAAACCCTAATTTACAAATAAATGCGGATACTTGGACTTCATATGGTCTTCTCTCTCCCAAGTGAACTCGGCTCCACGTCTAGCATTCCATCTTACCTTCACAATGGTGTAGCGCTTCTTCTTGAGCTTCTTTTCTTGACGGTCCATGATCTCTACCGGCTCTTCAACAAAGTTCAAGTTTGAATCAACCCTAATTTCGTCCATAGGCACATGATGTGTGGGATCCGCCAAACACTTGCGCAAATTACAAATATGAAACACATCATGTACGCCGCTAAGCTCTTGAGGCAATTCTAGCCGATAAGCAACTTTCCCAACCCGTTCAAGAATCTTGAAAGGACCAACATACCTTGGTGCAAGTTTTCCCCGCTTCACGAATCGTACGACGCCTTTCCAAGGCGACACTTTCAAGAGTACAAATTCACCAACTTCAAACTCCAACGGTCTTCGTCTCACATCGGCATACTTCTTTTGACGTTCACGGGCCAATTGCAACTTCTCCTTAATTTGAGATATTACCTTGGTAGTTTCAATCACAATTTCCGGCCCGATAAGTTGACTCTCTCCAATTTCCGCCCAAGCTAAAGGAGAACGGCACACCCTACCATACAAGGCCTTAAAGGGTGCCATTTGAATAGTAGCGTGGTAGCTATTGTTGTATGAAAACTCAACTAACGGCAAATGGTCTTCCCAACTTCCACCAAAATCAATTGCACACGCCCTCAACATATCTTCAAGTGTTTGAATGGTTCTCTCGGTTTGCCCATCCGTTTGAGGGTGAAACGCCGTGCTCATGTCAAGTCGAGTACCCATGGCTTTTTGAAAGGCTTCCCAAAATTTTGATTTGAAACGGGCATCTCTATCGGAAATGATAGAAATCGGCACTCCATGCTTAGATATTACTTCCTTGATGTACAAACGAGCCAAAGTGTCAAATTTATCGGTTTCACGAATGGCTAAAAAGTGAGCCGATTTCGTTAACCGATCTACTATCACCCAAATCGTGTCACGGCCGCTTCTTGTCTTCGGTAGTTTAGTAATGAAGTCCATTGAAATATGCTCCCACTTCCATTCGGGCATCACCGGTTGTACCAACAAACCGGGTGGCTTCTTGTGATCGGCCTTAACTTGTAAGCAAGTAAGGCACTCACTCACATACTTAGCCACATCACGCTTCATGCCCGGCCACCAATACAATTCCTTCAAGTCAAAGTACATCTTATCCGACCCGGGATGGACCGAATAAGGTGATAGGTGGGCTTCATTCATAATAAGCGTTCTTAAATCGCCGAATATAGGAATCCAAAGTCTTTCCACCATGTAAAGCCCGTTATCATTCTTTCGGTCAAAAAGTTGCTCCATGCCATCTAGGTTTTCGTTTCCAAAGTTTTCCGGTAGGGTGGCTTGGATTTGGGCTTCAATAATCCGATCACGAATACTTGGCCCTACCGTGAGGCTCATAGCTCGAGCCCGTCTTGGTTTCACTCTCTCCTTTCGGCTTAAGGCATCAGCTACTACATTTGCCTTGCCCGGGTGGTAACGGATGTCACAATCATAATCACTAAATAGCTCTAACCAACGCCTTTGCCTCATGTTCAATTCACTTTGGTTGAAGATGTGTTGGAGACTTTTGTGATCGGTATAAATCACACATTTGGTGCCATAGAGATAATGTCTCCAACACTTCAAGGCAAACACAACCGCTCCCAATTCCAAATCATGAGTCGGGTAGTTCTTCTCATGCACCTTCAATTGACGAGAGGCATAAGCAATGACTTTACCCCTTTGCATAAGAACGCAACCCAACCCTTGCCCCGAAGCATCACAATAAACCACAAAATCTTCTATCCCATCCGGTAATGTCAAAATAGGAGCATCACATAGCATATCCTTAAGGGTTTGGAAGGCGTTCTCTTGTCTTTCGCCCCATTCGAAGTTTCTATCTTTTTGAGTCAAAAGGGTGAGTGGTTGTGCAATACGGGAGAAGTTTTCAATAAACCTTCTATAGTAACCCGCCAATCCAAGGAATTGGCGGATCTCGGATGGCGTTTCGGGTCTTCTCCAATTCTTGACCGCTTCAATCTTGCTTGGGTCCACATGAATACCATCCTTGCTCACTACGTGACCAAGGAAGTGGACCTCTTCCAACCAAAACTCACACTTGGAAAATTTCGCGTACAACTTCTCCTTCCTTAGTAATTCAAGCACTTCACGCAAGTGCTTAACATGCTCCTCCTTTGTCTTCGAGTATACAAGTATGTCATCAATGAACACAATAACGGACTTGTCTAAATATGGTTGACACACCCGGTTCATCAAGTCCATGAACACCGCCGGTGCATTGGTCAACCCAAAAGGCATTACGGTGAATTCAAAATGGCCATACCTTGTGCGAAAAGCCGTTTTGGGGATGTCATCTTCATGTACTCGAAGTTGATGATAACCCGAGCGAAGATCGATTTTTGAGAAGTGCTTAGCTCCTTGAAGTTGGTCAAACAAGTCATCAATTCTAGGGAGAGGATATCGGTTCTTCACGGTGAGCTTGTTTAATTCCCGGTAATCAATACACATTCTGAAGGATCCATCTTTCTTTTTAACGAAGAGAACAGGAGCACCCCAAGGAGATTGACTAGGGCGAATGAAACCCTTCTCTTGGAGTTCCTTGAGTTGAGTTTGTAGCTCTTGCATTTCGGTTAAGGCTAGTCTATAAGGAGCTTTTGCTATGGGCGCGGCTTCGGGAATAAGATTGATACGAAAATCAAGTTCACGGGGCGGAGGTAACCCCGGTAAGTCGTCCGGAAAAACATCGGGGAAATCACAAACAATAGGAACGGTCTTCAATTCTACCCTTGTGGTGGTAGCACTAAAGACTTTAGAATTAGGGGAATCGGAGATTTCGCCTTGTACCCTAAGAACTTTACCGTTGGCCAAAGGTATCTTAACAACTCTCTCACCACAATCAATCGTCGCATTAACCGCCGCTAACCAATCCATACCCACTATAATATCAAAACTACCAATGTCAAGAGGCATAAGGTCAATGAAGAAGTCAACGTCTTCCAAGGTCAAAACACAATCACGGAGTATTTGGCTAATTCTAGTTAGTGACCCGTTCACCATTTCAATGTCAAGCACATAGTTTAGAGCACAAGGATGCACATCAATCAGGGGAACAAAATTAGAAGACACGAGGCTATAATCGGCCCCGGAATCAAATAAAACGGTGGCATAGAGACCATTAAGGAGAAAAGTACCTGCTACAACGTTGGGATCATTGCGGGCTTCATTTACATTGGCCGCAAAGGCTCGGCCGCGTGGTGGCACTTGGTGGCCTTGTTGCCCCCGGTTTTGATTAGGCCCAACCATTTGGAGTTGATTGGGGTGGACGGCTACTTGGACTTGTTGTCCCACCCATCGAGGACAATCATTACGATAGTGGTCACGGCTACCACATTCAAAACACTCGCCCCTTCTTTGGTTACCTTGAGGAGGAACGGCCCGAATAGGAGCCGCATTCATTGGGCCCGTTCTTGGAGCCCTACAGTTCTTGGAGGCGTGCCCAACTTGGTGGCAATTGTAGCATGCACCACATGGAGTGGTGGCGGGATGGTGCCTGTTGCACCTCCCACAGAAAGGATGAGGCCCGGTATAAGGCCTCCTAGCCGGTTCTACCGCCGCCATTATTCTACCCCTGTTAGCATTCTTGGGGTCAAACCTCCCCATTTTCCTTACCCCGCTCGACTCCCCCACTTCCTTCCTCTTGTTTGATGAGGATTTGCTCAAAACACCACTCCTTAATAAATCTTCAGTCACACTCCCGGCTTGGTTGACCGCATTAGCCAAGGAAGTAGGCATGTTTGAGTTAACATAAGATCGGACTTGAGGGTTCAAGCCCAACACAAATTTTTGGATGGCTTGTGGCTCGGTACCCACCAAGTGAGGAATGAGAGTAGACAACTCTTGGAATCGTCTCACATAGCCCTTGTAATCGGCTCCTTCCATATTGAGGTTTGCAAATTCTATGGTTAAATTCTGTAGCTCGTACGGAGGACAAAACTTGGCTTTCACTTTGTCTTTGAAGTCAATCCACTCCAAATTCTGAGTCCGCCTCTACCACGGTCTACCACGGCCCCTACCACAGCCTCTACCACGGCCTCTACCACGGCCTCTACCTCGCCTTTGGCTCAGGAGCTCCACCACGACCCCTACCACGGCCACTACCACGGCCTCTACCACGGCCTCTACCACGGCTCTACCACGGACCTCTACCACGACCCCTACCACGGCCCCTACCACGGCCTCTACCACGGCCTCTACCTCCGCCTCTACCCCCCTGTACTTCCGGTTGAGCTTCCGGTTGACCACGGCCTTACCTCAGCCAAGTTTGGCTCAGGAGCTCTACCACGACCCCTGCCACGGCCCCTACCACGGCCTCTACCCGGCCTCTACCACGGCCTCTACCACGGCCTCTACCACGGCTTGACCACGGCCTCTACCACGGCTTTGAGCGATTACCTCAGCCAAGTTTGTCAGGTCTACCACGACCCCTACCACGGGCCCTACCACGGCCTCTACCACGGCCTCTACCACGGCCTCTACCACGGCCTCGACAGCCTGGCTCCAGGAGCTCTACCACGACCCCTACCACGGCCCCTACCACGGCTTCTACCACGGCCTCTACCACGGCCTCGACCTCCCTGTACATCCGGTTGAGCTTCCGGTTGAGCGGCTTGACCAGGCCTCTACCAGGCCTCTGCCAAGTTTGGCTCAGGAGCTCTACCACGACCCCTGCCACGGCCCCTACCACGGCCTCTACCACGGCCTCTACCACGGCCTATACCACCGCTCTACCACGACCTCTACCACGGCCTCGACCACGGCCTCTACCACGGCCTCTACCACGGCCTCTACCACGGCCTCTACCACGGCCTCTACCAGGAGCTCTACCACGACCCTACCACGGCCCCTACCACGGCTTCTACCACGGCCTCTACCACGGCCTCGACCTCCCTGTACATCCGGTTGAGCTTCCGGTTGAGGCTCTTACTTCAGCCAAGTTTGGCTCAGGAGCTCTACCACGACCCCTACCACGGCCCCTACCACGCCTCTACCACGGCCTCTACCACGGCCTCTACCACGCTCTACCACGGCTCTACCACGGCCTCTACCACGGCCTCTACCACGGCCTCTACCAGGCTCTACCACGGCCTCTACCACGGCCTCTACCACGGCCTCTACCACGGCCTCTACCACGGCCTCTACCACGGCCTCTACCACGCCTGTACCAGGAGCTTACCACGGCTCCACGGCCTCTACCACGCCTCTACCACGGCCTCTACCACGGCCTCTACCACGGCCTCTACCACGGCCTCTACCACGGCCTCTACCACGGCCTCTACCACGGCCTCTACCACGGCCTCTACCACGGCCTCTACCACGGCCTCTACCTGAGCCTTACCTCAGCCAAGTTTGGCTCCAGGAGCTCCACCACGACCCCTACCACGGCCCCTACCACAGCCTCTACCACGGCCTCTACCACGGCCTCTACCACGGCCTCTACCACGGCCTCTCAGGAGCTCTACCACGACCCCTACCACGGCCCCTACCACGGCCTCTACCACGGCCTCTACCTCCGCTCTACCACGCCTCTACCACGGCCTCTACCACGGCCTCTACCACGGCCTCTACCACGGCCTCTACCTCCCTGTACCGGTTGGCTCAGGAGCTCTACCACGACCCCTACCACGGCCCTACCACGGCCTCTACCACGGCCTCTACCACGGCCTCTACCACGCCTCTACCACGGCTTCTACCACGACCCTCTACCACGACCCCTACCACGGCCTCTACCACGGCTCTACCACGGCCTCTACCACGGCCTCTACCACGGCCTCTACCACGGCCTCTACCACGGCCTCTACCAGGCCTCTACCACGACCCCTACCACGGCCCTACCACGGCCTCTACCACGGCCTCTACCACGGCCTCTACCACGGCCTCTACCACGGCCTCTACCACGGCCTCTACCTCAGCCAAGTTTGGCTCAGGAGCTCTACCACGACCCCTACCACGGCCTTACCTCAGCCAAGTTTGGCTCAGGAGCTCTACCACGACCCCTACCACGGCCCCTACCACAGCCTCTACCACGGCCTCTACCACGGCCTCTACCACGCCTCTACCACGGCCTCTACCACGCCCTACCAGGCCTCTACCACGGCCTCTACCACGGCCTCTACCACGGCCTCTACCACGGCCTCTACCACGGCCTCTACCACGGCCTCTACCACGGCCTCTACCACGGCCTCTACCACGGCCTCTACCACGGCCTCTACCACGGCCTCTACCACGGCCTCTACCACGCCTCTACCACGGCCTCTACCACGGCCTCTACCACGCCTCAGCCAAGTTCGGCTCTCAGGAGCTCTACCACGCCCTACCACGGCCTCTACCACGGCCTCTACCACGGCCTCTACCACGGCCTCTACCTCCCTGTACTTCCGGTTGAGCTTCCGGTTGAGGCTCTTCTTCTTCAGCCCTATAATTTGTTCGGACCCTTCTTGGTCTTTCCATTTCTATAAAACAAGTGACACGTTGACCCGAGAGTTAGTCTCAAATGCTCGCATGTTAGTCACACAAGTAGTCATGCCCTCATACCGATACCAACTCCCACCGGTCCCTCTTCTTCATGTTCTTCGGCTTGAGGTTGATCATTTTCATTTTCTGGGGCTTCGTTGTTTTGAGGCCCATTATTTTGCCCAAGACTTGCCGTGACTTGAGCAATGATGGTTGGCATGATACCGGCAACCGTCTGGGCAATAACCTCAGCCAAGTTTGGCTCAGGAGCTCTACCACGACCCCTACCACGGCCTCTACCACGGCCTCTACCACGGCCTCTACCACGGCCTCTACCTCCCTTGTACCCGGTTGAGCTTCCGGTTGAGGCCCTCACCAAGTTTGGCGGCTCACCACGGACCCCTACCACGACCTCTACCACGGCCTCTACCACGGCCTCTACCACGGCCTCTACCACGGCCTCTACCTCCCTGTACTTCCGGTTGAGCTTCCGGTTGAGGCTCTTCTTCTTCAGCCCTATAATTTGTTCGGACCCTTCTTGGTCTTTCCATTTCTATAAAACAAGTGACACGTTGACCCGAGAGTTAGTCTCAAATGCTCGCATGTTAGTCACACAAGTAGTCATGCCCTCATACCGATACCACATACTCATTTCATAACATTATGCTAAGGCAACAGTGTTAAAATCGTAAGGGGTTTACATATCATATCATCACGTTGCATTTATTGCCATATTTTATCATTAAATTAAGTACTCATGTTCCTTTCATCATGTAATTAAACAACTAACACGAATGATTCAAAGTATAATCCGAATTCGATATGCTCTCTAGTTATCAACCGGGTATGTATACAAGGTGTACCAACGGCTAACCTTCCACCCAATCAACTTCCATTAAGCATATCGGTTCCTTATTATACTTTAAGCCACACGTGCGCAATCCACGATGTCATGAACTTGCTATAGTATCGGGTAACCATAAAAGAGTTGATCGGGTTCTTTTAGGGTTGCCGCAATATTATACTAAGTTAATGGCATCCCTTCATTTTGCCCTAACTCATCACATTAGCTTCAACAAATAACAACAACAAATCATAGTAACCACATTCATCACATTGAATTTAAGCTATCACACAAGTGGTCTTAACTACGAACTCACACGGGGATTCACAAAATTCATATTGCACACGAATTTCCTAACCATGCATGCTATATGAAGAGTTTTAACTTAAGCCGTAGTCTAGGTCAAACCGCCTAATTCTCTACGACCACGCATGGGCCACCATTCTGTAACACCCCGAGCCGGAGCTCGAAATGTCACGGAAATCATACAGCACCTGGTGGAATTACAATAGAATAAACTAAATGCAATTAACGATTCGGTGAATCCAAGACATAGCAAACAAGTAACAAAATACAACAGGAGCAAATAGCCATCAACGTTAACATAATACATTCAAGGATGGCAAACGATCCTAAGTATAATGCAAAAGGAGGGTCAATGAATCCTTGATCCATGAGGTCCAAGTCCGGGTTAGACAGCAAGCAAGCAACTAAACACCACGTCCGGGGAGAACCTGATTACCTGAAAAGTGTACTAAGCATAGTCAACACAAGGTTGGTGAGTTCGTAGTAATGGTTCGTAACGAACCAACATCAATAATCACAATATAAGAATAGAGGCTAGACATGACTTACAGCGAGCCTCTAAGTACACAATATCGTCCAACAACAAGATTACACAAAAGAAATGAGAGTGTAATGAGGATGCACAAATGATGTATGTATCAATGCAAGTGCCAAATGAATGAATAAGCAAATATGCCTATCCCAAGCGTGACCTTCAATCACGTATGCAACGATACCACATACTCATTTCATAACATTATGCTAAGGCAACAGTGTTAAAATCGTAAGGGGTTTACATATCATATCATCACGTTGCATTTATTGCCATATTTTATCATTAAATTAAGTACTCATGTTCCTTTCATCATGTAATTAAACAACTAACACGAATGATTCAAAGTATAATCCGAATTCGATATGCTCTCTAGTTATCAACCGGGTATGTATACAAGGTGTACCAACGGCTAACCTTCCACCCAATCAACTTCCATTAAGCATATCGGTTCCTTATTATACTTTAAGCCACACGTGCGCAATCCACGATGTCATGAACTTGCTATAGTATCGGGTAACCATAAAAGAGTTGATCGGGTTCTTTTAGGGTTGCCGCAATATTATACTAAGTTAATGGCATCCCTTCATTTTGCCCTAACTCATCACATTAGCTTCAACAAATAACAACAACAAATCATAGTAACCACATTCATCACATTGAATTTAAGCTATCACACAAGTGGTCTTAACTACGAACTCACACGGGGATTCACAAAATTCATATTGCACACGAATTTCCTAACCATGCATGCTATATGAAGAGTTTTAACTTAAGCCGTAGTCTAGGTCAAACCGCCTAATTCTCTACGACCACGCATGGGCCACCATTCTGTAACACCCCGAGCCGGAGCTCGAAATGTCACGGAAATCATACAGCACCTGGTGGAATTACAATAGAATAAACTAAATGCAATTAACGATTCGGTGAATCCAAGACATAGCAAACAAGTAACAAAATACAACAGGAGCAAATAGCCATCAACGTTAACATAATACATTCAAGGATGGCAAACGATCCTAAGTATAATGCAAAAGGAGGGTCAATGAATCCTTGATCCATGAGGTCCAAGTCCGGGTTAGACAGCAAGCAAGCAACTAAACACCACGTCCGGGGAGAACCTGATTACCTGAAAAGTGTACTAAGCATAGTCAACACAAGGTTGGTGAGTTCGTAGTAATGGTTCGTAACGAACCAACATCAATAATCACAATATAAACCAACTATACGTACATACACTTTAGAGGATTCTACTTTCTTCAAGTCCCAGATGCTTATGTATAGGGTCACCCGCAGCCTTCCCACCACATCTAAAACCCAATGAATGCATAACCGACTTCCATGTATGTACGTCTATCCTAATGTATAAGTAACACTTAACGAAAACACAATCCAAGTCAAACAAACGACAAGACACGTCACATCAATCCAACAATCATGTCAAACAATCAATACATCAATAGATACAAGTAAACACGCCAGGTTTACACTTTTCAGCCCGAATCCCAAGCGGGTAGGGAGATACGAAACTCACCTTGATCGGCAAAGAAGTTAGTAAAAGATTACAAACGAGTAATAGGGTCCACACGTCCACAACCTATAATTACACATCATCATACCGTAATGTCAACTACACAATCTCAACAATTGGAAAATCGACACACATAAATCACAGTGACTATGCACTGCGCCGCAGTGGGCAAGAACTAAGCCCACTGCGCCGCAGTGGCAACTAAGCCCACTGCGCCGCAGTGGCAAGAACTAAGCCCACTGCGCCGCAGTGAGCAAGAACCCTGCACTGCGCCGCAGTGAGCAAGAACCTGCCCACTGCGCCGCAGTGAGCAAGAACTGCCACTGCGCCGCAGTGAGCAAGAACTGCACTGCGCCGCAGTGAGCAAGAACCCTGCCCACTGCGCCGCAGTGAGCAAGAACCCTGCCCACTGCGCCGCAGTGAGCAAAACTGCACTGCGCCGCAGTGAGCCAAGGAGTCACTGCGCCGCAGTGAGCAAGAACCTGCCCACTGCGCCGCAGTGGCAAAACCCTGCCCACTGCGCCGCAGTGAGCCAAGAGCACTGCGCCGCAGTGAGCAAGAACCCTGCCCACTGCGCCGCAGTGAGCAAGAACCCTGCCCACTGCGCCGCAGTGAGCCAAGGAGCACTGCGCCGCAGTGAGCAAGAACTGCCCACTGCGCCGCAGTGAGCAAGAACCCTGCCCACTGCGCCGCAGTGAGCAAAATGCACTGCGCCGCAGTGAGCAAGAACCTGCACTGCGCCGCAGTGAGCAAGAATGCCCACTGCGCCGCAGTGAGCAAGAACTGCACTGCGCCGCAGTGAGCAAGAATGCCCACTGCGCCGCAGTGAGCAAGAACTGCACTGCGCCGCAGTGAGCAAGAATGCACTGCGCCGCAGTGAGCAAGAACCTGCCCACTGCGCCGCAGTGAGCAAGAACCTGCCCACTGCGCCGCAGTGAGCAAAACCTGCCCACTGCGCCGCAGTGAGCAAGAGGCCACTGCGCCGCAGTGAGCAAGAACCCTGCCCACTGCGCCGCAGTGGGCAAGAACTAAGCCCACTGCGCCGCAGTGGCTAAACTGGACAGGACCAGAAACAATGCACTGCGCCGCAGTGAGCAAGAACCCTGCCCACTGCGCCGCAGTGGCTAAACTGGACCAGGGCCAGTAATATAGCACTGCGCCGCAGTGAGCCAGAGGAGGGCTCACTGCGCCGCAGTGACCACACACTGCAGCCAGCACCCACAAATTCTTCAAACCCTAACCCTAACCCAAAACTCCATTTTACCATTTTAAAGACTCGAAATCACATCAAATCAACTAGAAACACATGAACAAACATAAATAGAAGTAAATGGGTTGATTTAGACTTACCAAAACTCTTCCTAGTGCTCAAATCCGAATTTAGGTCAAAATGGGTGAAATGTTAGAACTTGGCCTTTGATTCTTCAAGGATGGCGACAATGAGAAGATGATGATTACGATTCTTGTATTATAGCAATTCCAAAACACAATTTAGATGGAAGAAAATGAAAACTAGATGGGGGGGTTTCTTTTACTAGAGAGGATAGAAGAGAAAGAGAGAGATGAGAGAAATGAGAAAAGGATAAGGGGAATGGGTCTTGGGGAGGGGCTGGGGGGGGGGGGGGGGGGGGGGGGGGGGGGGGGGGGGGGGGGGGGGGGGGGGGGGGGGGGGGGGGGGGGGGGGGGGGGGGGGGGGGGGGGGGGGGGGGGGGGGGGGGGGGGGGGGGGGGGGGGGGGAGGGAGGGAGAAGGATAAGGGGGGGTGGGGAGGGGCTGGTGGGTCATGGACTACCCACGGGCCGACCCGTTTCCCTTCTCAACCACAATACCATTAGTTGCACAATTAAGTACCGACTACACATACGACGACCCGACTAATATACCACATAGTCATAAAATCACAAAACGACCCAATTAATTCATTACTTAAATTGTTAGTCATATTACACGAAAAGTCAACGGGTCAAAATTCACGGATGTTACAATTTGAATGTTGAAACTTAAAATTTAGACATGAGCTATTTGCTTTATAACAATATAGTATATAGATATATAGATATAGATGTATGCATACATGTAGCTAGTTTATTGTTCTATTGTCTTTCACTTGTTTATATATGCTCTTGTTTGACAGATGAGCAATAAGTGCAGTCAGCTGATTCTTGATGAAGCACCACCACAACTATCTGCTGATTCTCGTAATGACCCTCTAAAGTTCATATATTGGAGGAAACAGTTTGAAGCTTACGTTAAGTCAAAGAGTCTTCGGCTGTGGAGAATCATCGAATTTGGAAACTATGTTCCACACAAAGTTTCACCAGATGGAAACGGCACGATCGTTAAACCAGAAAGTGAATGGTCTGAAGAGGATGAAGCAAAATTTTGTGAAAATTATTTAGCGATACGTCTTCTGTATAGTGTCCTACCGTATGAAACCTTTGAGATAATCTTATTCTGCAATACTGCTCATGATATTTGGATTACTCTCAAGGACTCCAAAATCGATGATCTTAGGCCTACCCACCCTATTTGTTCCATGATCTATGGGTCTACTGGAGCTACCCACTTTGATCAATTAGCCAAGATTTTGACCGGATACGAGATCACCGGTGCTCGATCTAGTGGTATTTTTATGGGGATTCTATTTATCGCTGTAGGATTCCTATTCAAGATCACTGCAGTTCCTTTTCGGGCGGCTGTAGGACGGACGGCCGCCTATAGGTGGTAGGGTAGGGTGGGTGGTACCGCTCAGATTGCGGCCAATCTTCCTAACCGCGCGCGGGCTTAGAGCGCGTGAAACTCATCACTACCTCGTAAGGGCGTTGAGACCATAGCATGTTACACGAAAGCGCCGCTTTCTCTGTAGTATTGTCACACAGCTGCCCCCAACAATTTGAGACCTTTCAAATTGTGACTACTTCTATTTCTTCTGAGTATAAACGTTTCAGTCGTATTATCAATCAGTTGAGGGCTCTTGGGAAAACGTATACTAATGAAAAATGCGTAGAAAGATTTCTTGATGCCCTTCCTTCTTCTTGGGATGATAAGGTGAAAGATATTCGTGAAAAGGAAAACTTTTCTGTGCGATCCTTGGATCAACTTATCAAGGTTCTATTAGCTTACCGTAAAATAGATTTCTACAGGATTTGAAGATGACTCAGATGAGGATGCTATTTACTGATTGTGTCATTTTGTTTGCTTTTTTGTGTACGAGTATTGACATATTTATCTATTTGGACCTTAATAACGAAATTTCACACTATCTCTACTTTACTGCTTGTTATATTTAATTTCGATACTTGTTTTTATGATTTTATTCACGCATATGCCAATATGTATTTTAATGGTTGTGCTAATTTTCTTCACTTATGCCAATATGTATTCTGAAACGCTCTAGACCACAACATTCGTATCAGTCTAAAAAGGTCACATTAAGAGGCTAACGTGCACCAAATCTTGTTTCAACCAGGCCCAATTCTTCTTGATATATAAAGCAGTAATGACAAGTTTCAATCCTTGCCAATGAGCCGATGAGGTAGTTTAGTACTTATTGATCTCTTTCATTATAATTTTCATATTGATAATTGCTTTAATGCCTTAAAGTTCGTCCATATTTTTTTCCCCCAATGTTTACTTATCCAGCGGGTGCCCTTACTTTTTAGCAATGTTTGATGGTATACCGTTAAAAAGTAGTGATGTACGGATCATCAAAACTAATTATACTTATGATGTTTAAGCCTTAAAAGGCATTGAGATTCAATCCATCTTGTGTCCATTATGGGATCACCTACCTGAGCAAATGAACCATATATTTGGTAATTCTAGAGTCATGCTTGAACTAATTTTAGTTAGGCTCCACATTCCTATTCCCGATGTTACACCCTTAACCCTTTTAAGTACTAAGTTGGATCAACTAAGTGTCTTCAATGGGAGTTCCACCTATAACTTGGATGTTTTTAATTTTGATTTTTGATTCTACCTACTTCAATTCCTATTTTTGAAATGCAGAACAGATAAATGGCTAACACCCCCAACTTTTAATTTTGATTTTTGATTCTACCTACTTCAATTCCTATTTTTGGATCAAATGTTGTGATAGGTAATCTTTTGCTTTAGACGTAACGGGTTCATTAACACATATTCACTGTTCAAAGAACATAAAATAATAATTGACTTTTCGAGTTTTTTTTTTTAATTTACTTTGACCGTAAATATTTTTTTTTACTAAGCTTGAACTCGAAATTGACATGATCCAAACATGAGGCCATTGAGGGGGCCTTTGCCCTTCAAGTCACATGGGTAACACTTTATGGTAATGACAAATGAATGAATCACCAAATCAATCACTTCGCTAAAATCACAGAGTCGAAACATTAAATTCATATGCATCTTTCTTAGTAAGAATTAGTTGATGGATGAAGTATTATAACAACCTAGTGTGGTTTCCTACATAAAACAAAATAATGGCTCTGGACTTTTGGTGTGCGCATTAGATAGTTTTGGTTATGGACATGTAATCTAAAAAGAAATATTGGTTTTTGTTTGATTAACCATTAAAAAACTTTTTTCTAAATAATGAATGTTGAATGACTATTAATTAAGTCAATGTGGGAACCTTTCAGCCCTTGGGCGCCGCGTACAAAATATCAACACAATGGGTATAGACTATAGAGATGCTCAGAGTCGGAGAAAATTTTAAAAATAGTACTCGTATGGTAACAAGAAAAGAATGTGAGAGTTTTTTTTCTTTTTTCAAAGTTATACAAAAATTTTATAATTTAATCAATCACGGTCACACTTGACTTTCAAAAACAACATAACGTTTATCTTTTTTTTGCCAATGCAAATTGTAAATGTCACGTGACTTGACAAAAATTTATTTTAGCATTTTATTTTCCCTAATTACCATTACCATATATACTATTTTTTAATTTAATTCTAATTCTAATCGCATATATATTACGAGGAGAATAGTGCAAATATGGTAATTTAATTATGATAACCGGCCAGAGTCTAACAAAATCTTATATGATATTTAAACTTTCCAAATCTTTTGTTTGATTCCATTCCGTAATTGTCTCTATCTATTTATAGTGATTATCCAATTTGTTTACGTTACAATAACAATAATCAGTAACCGAAAATACATCCCTACAAAGCCTATATCGATACACATCGAACATGTTCATCTCAAAGTTTGTAATATTCCGGCCGTTTACTAATTAAACAAGGTTGGTTTTTTACTTTACTTTTGTTTGTTTTTTATTGTTCTTGATGATAATGCTTCTGATAATCAATTAAGGCCGATCGTTTTCTATGTTTGTTTTCTTTTTATATACTTTTCGTGTACGTGGTTAAAGCCCTCTGGAAACAGAGGTCATGCCCACCAATAAGGTTGGAGGTCTCTCTACTTTTGGTAGGGGTAAGGCTGTCTACATATCAACCTCCCCATACACCGTCGAAGACGGTATTGAGACCCAAAACCCGTGGAAGACGGCATTGGGAGTTACTTTTTTACTTTTCGTATATGTGTTTTGCCACCGGCCGATTGTATATTATTTTAATTTTGAAACAAATCTTCTTTTATTTTGTTTCTAGTTATTAGAATATGATTTTTGCTAGACATATATATATGTATGAATGCACCACATGTAGTTACTTGTATTAATCGATCTTATTGGTATGCTCTTGTTTGACAGATGAACAATATGTGCAGACGGTGCAGTCAGCTGCCTCTTGATGAAGCACCACCAAAACTGTCTTCTGTTCAATTATATGAAGCTGAATCGTTCATACAATGGATGAAACAGTTTGAACTTTACGTTAAGTCAAAGAGTCTTCGGCTGTGGAGAATCATCGAATTTGGAGACTATGTTCCACAGAAAGTTTCACCAGATGGAAATGGGATGATTGATAAACCAGAAAGTGAATGGTCTGAAGAGGATGAAGCAAAAGTTTGTGAAAATTATTTAGCAATACGTCTTCTGTATAGTGTCCTACCAATAAAAGCGGAATCAATCTATTTCTGCGATACTGCTCATGATATATGGAAAACTCTTAAGGACTCCAAAATTTGTGATGTTACTCAACATTTTGAGACCTTTAAGATTTGGAGTGGTACTCCTATTTCTCCCGCGTATAACTGTTTCAGTCGTATTATCAATCAGTTGAGGGTTCTTGGGAAAACGTACGTCGAAAGATTTCTTGATGCCCTTCCTTCCGAGTGGGATGATAAGGTGAAAGATACTCGAGAAAAGGAAAACCTTTCTGTGCTATCTTTCGATGAACTTATGGAGGTTCTACAAGCTACTTTGGGAACCCTTCGAAGAAATCCAAGAAGAGCTTCAACTGACCCTGATATATATTTCTACAGGATGAAGATGACTCAGATGAGGATGCTATTTACTGATTGTGTCATTTTGTTTGCTTTTTTGTGTGTTACTCCATCCATATTTATCTATTTGGACCTTAATAATGAAATTTCACATTTGAAAGACATATCTCTACTTTAGTACTTGTTATTTTAATTTCGATACTTGTTTTTATGATTTTATTCACGCATATGCCAATATGTATTTTAATGGTTGTGCTAATTTTCTTCACTTATGCCAATATGTATTCTGAAACGCTCTACGTACCGCCAATCGACCACAACATTCGTATCAGTCTAAAAAGGTCACATTAAGAGGCTAACGTGCACCAAATCTTGTTTCAACCAGGCCCAATTCTTCTTGATATATAAAGCAGTAATGACAAGTTTCAATCCTTGCCAATGAGGTAGTTTAGTACTTATTGATCTCTTTCATTATAATTTTCATATTGATAATTGCTTTAATGCCTTAAAGTTCGTCCATATTTTTTCCCCCAATGTTTACTTATCCAGCGGGTGCCCTTACTTTTTAGCAATGTTTGATGGTATACCGTTAAAAAGTAGTGATGTACGGATCATCAAAACTAATTATACTTATGATGTTTAAGCCTTAAAAGGCATTGAGATTCAATCCATCTTGTGTCCATTATGGGATCACCTACCTGAGCAAATGAACCATATATTTGGTAATTCTAGAGTCATGCTTGAACTAATTTTAGTTAGGCTCCACATTCCTATTCCCGATGTTACACCCTTAACCCTTTTAAGTACTAAGTTGGATCAAAGAGATGATGATGATGAAAAAGTATAAGTCAGTCTTGGAAGATATTTGTTTAATTTGGTTGTGGATAGCTTGGAAACATTGTAACTAAGTGTCTTCAATGGGAGTTCCACCTATAACTTGGATGTTTTTAATTTTGATTTTTGATTCTACCTACTTCAATTCCTATTTTTGGATCAAATGTTGTGATAGGTAATCTTTTGCTTTAGACGTAACGGGTTCATTAACACATATTCACTGTTCAAAGAACATAAAATAATAATTGACTTTTCGAGTTTATTTTTTTTGTTTAGTTTGACCGTAAGTATTTTTTTTTTACTCAAGCTTGAACTCGAAATTAAGGTTTGGTCGAGATCAATTCGTGTTTCGAGCCATGACTTTGGTAATTGAGTCGAGCTCAAACTTGACTGTGTGTCTACTCAACTCGATTACGCTCATAACCTTCGGGTCTACAATTGTAAGATTGTATAGCTAGTCCCTAGTCGATCCTACATATAATTGAACTTTATACATTATTTATTTGGATTTATATTTACACACTAAAATAAAAGTATCATTTGCTTACGGACGTACTTTTTCTTTTCATTCATGTTATTAGAAAAAGAAAAAGATGGTCAATTGGTTCACCTTTGGAGATGTGTATAAAACTTAACATTAACCAGTCTTAAAGAATCAAAAAAATTTTGCCATTGCAAATGTCATGTTCTTGACAAAAATTTATTTTAGCATTTTATTCTTTTGCCTAATTACTATTGAGTAGTTGTGTACGTACATCATATTAATTGGCCGTTAAAAAAAATTGTGAGAATATGAGAGCTTCAGATTAGAGAAAATTTTAATTTTAAATATAGAAGGGTTTTGCTAAATGAAAGAACTTTCGTTAAGATGCATTAAATAGTTGTAAACTTACCATAAAATTCAGAAATGAACTTTTGATATGAAAAGATATATAATCTTTTTACCATAAAATTCAGAAGTGAACTTTTGATATGAAAAGATATATAATCTTTTTATACATGTTATGTGAAGGCCTAAGACTTCATTTAACATTTTCTTTAAATATAATATATACGCCGGGAACTAGAAAAAAAGTTGAAAGAATGAATCTAAATCCCTATTTGTATTTTTTTCTTTAAATTTATATAAATTTCATTATTTCATCCATCACGATCACTTGACTGTCAAAAACAACATACGAGTAGCTTTTATCTTTTTTGCCAACGCAAATTGTGGATGTCACGTGACTTGGCAAAAGTTTATTTTTTAATTTTTTTTACCATTACCATATATAATGTATAAATTCTAATTCTAATCGCATATATATTACGAGGAGAATAGTGCAAATATGGTAATTTAATTATGATAACCGGCCAGAGTCTAACAAAATCTTATATGATATTTAAACTTTCCAAATCTTTTGTTTGATTCCATCCCGTAATTGTCTCTATCTATTTATAGTGATTATCCAATTTGTTTACGTAACAATAAGTCAATAACAATAATCATTAATCGAAAATACATCCCTACAAAGCCTATATCGATACACATCGAACGTGTCGATCTCAAAGTTTGTAATATTCCGGCCGTTTACTAATTAAACAAGGTTGGATTTATTTTTATTTTGTTTGTTTATAATTGTTCTTGATAAACTACCAAGTTCTACTCTCTTCATCATCTTTACAGAACAGTTTAGACCGATCATCTTTCATGTTTGTTTTTTTATTTATTTATATACTTTTCGTGTATGTGTTTTGCTACCGGCCGATTGTATATTCTTTTAGTTTTGAAACAAATCTTCTTGTATTTTAATTTGTTTCAAGTTATTAAAATATGATTTTTGCTAAACATATACTCAATCCATTCCATTGAAAGTGTCCAATTTTAAATTTTCAAAGTCTATCTTTTATAAGTTTGACCTCGAATATTTTTTGTTGAATTATATAATTGCTGATTAAAGTTATACTCAATGAAAACACATCTAAATCTCGACCAATTCATATAACTTTCATCAAGTATTATGCAATACAAATAAATATATTTTTGGTCAAAGTTACAAAAGAAAGACTTTGAAAATTCAAAAACTAGACACTTTTAATGGGACGGAACACACATTTAGTTTATTGTTCTATTGTCTATCACTTGTATTAATCTTATGGGTATGCTCTTGTTTGACAGATGAACAATATGTGCAGTCAGCTGACTCTTGATGAAGCACCACCACAATTGTCTGCTGACCCTCTAAAGTTCATATATTGGAGGAAACAGTTTGAAGTTTACGTTAAGTCAAAGAGTCTTCGGCTGTGGAGAATCATCGAATTTGGAAACTATGTTCCACACAAAGTTTCACCAGATGGAAACGGCACAATTGTTAAACCAGAAAGTGAATGGTCTGAAGAGGATGAAGCAAAATTTTGTGAAAATTATTTAGCAATGCGTCTTCTGTATAGTGCCCCTATCAAATGTCGACTTTGAGATGATCTATTTCTGCGATACTGCTCATGATATTTGGATAACTCTTAAGGACTCCAAAATCGATGACCTTACTCAACAGTTTGAGACCTTTCAAATTCGTGAAAGTGTTTCGTTAAGCTATGACCGTTTCACTCGTATTATTAGATGCTTGAAGGATCTTGGAAAAACGTGTATACTAATGAAGAACGCGTCGAAAAATTTCTTGATGCCCTTCCTTCCGAGTGGGATGATAAGGTGAAAGATACTCGAGAAAAGGAAAACCTTTCTGTGCTATCTTTCGATGAACTTATGGAGGTTCTACAAGCTACTTTGGGAACCCTTGGAAGAAATCCAAGATTTCTTGCTGATTGTGTCCTTTTTTTTCTCTCTCTTTTTTTTTTTTTTTTCTTTTCTTATTCGTGATTCTTGTGTAGGGCGATAATTTTGAATTTCAAAATTTGAAATATATGGAGTTATTAAGATCGTAAATCACGAGTCAGACATATTTTTCTATGGCCTTAATAATGATTAATGACATTAGAAATTGATCTCTCTCACTTGTACTAATTTTTATTTTGATATATTTGCTTTAAGATTTTTTTGACGGCAAATAAAAATCTTTAGTTGTTATCTGTAAATTATTGTACAATGACTCCAATGCGTTAAAGTTCATCCCTTTTTACCCCATGTTTACTTTCCCGAAAAGTGCCATTATTTTTTTAACAACTAGCATAATACACGCGCAATACGACATTTGTCATGGTAGCGACGATGTGGTGGTGTGGCGACTGTTGGTAGTAGAGGCGACATCGAGTGTTATAGATAATTGATATAAAAGTAATTCATGTAAAATCTTAAATTAAGATATTTTAAAAGATAAAGGACTTGATAGTGCAATTTAATCATTAAAGACATTTTAAATAATTCCCCCTATATAACTTTTAACAATGGGCTATTCTTTTTATAATATAGTATAAATAATACAAAAGGGGGTTCGTTACTACATTTCCAATGTTAAAAAAAAAATGGATGCTCTCTGTCCAATTTTAAATGTTCTATTTTTGAATTTTCGAGTTTTTCTCTTTCTACATAACCAGTAAATATTACCTTTTTACTCAAATTCAAACCCGAACTTGAAATTAACGTTTGGTCAAGATCAATTCGTGTTTCGAGCTCTGAGTTTGGTAATTGAGTCGAGCTCGAACTTGACATTGTGTCTACTAGCTAGACTCGATCGATTACACCCATAACCTTCGGTTCTAAAATCGTGAGATGTGTCGACTCGACTTGACAATAAAAGTATTCTTTGCTAACATACTTTTGAGTTAATTACAGAAATCGTCCTTGTCGTGGACCGTCACTTGCAGCTTTCATCCCTACCTTTCAAAAATTACAGTTTTAGTCCAAAACAACTTTGCTCCGTCAACACTTTTGGTCCTAACTACTAAAGTCCGTTTAAAAACCTATCATGTGCTAGTCACGTGATGGGTATTTTTGTCTTTTCAATTATTCATGGACCAAAAGTGTAATTATAAATTAAAGATAAGAAAACTAAAAAAGAAAAAGAAAAGCCAGATTTATAATATACATACACACATCCCAACCCACCTTCATGAACTTCATTCATTTCACCACCATTGTCTTCATTCTCCAAGAAACAGTTTCTGAAGCAAGGCTACCCATACTCTCCGATCTATATCTCTGATATGTGTATACATACATTATACATATACGTATATGTCTCTGATCTATATCTATAACTCCGACACAAAGAAAAGTGGTAGCGGTGGGTGGAGGTGTTGGTGGCGGTTGGCTGTTTGTTCCTCAATGCTCCGATTTTGGTGCCTTCGATGGTGTGGTTGTTTGGGTGGTCACTGATCTATGCAATTACTCCACTCAAATTGGGTTACCAATGCTTGAAAAACTATTGGAAAACACAAGTTCGGAGAAAAATGGTAGAAAATGATTTTTGTATTGTGTGTGTATTTTTTTTCATTTTATATATTTTATATTATCAAATGGATCTATACATTTTTATATTGTTTGGAGATAAAAAATAAATAGGTTATTCTTATTTTGTGTATTTGGGTATGAAAATATGAAAACTGGGTATATGAATGCTTGTATTATTCAATTGTCTTCATATTAGTTCAAATGTAATAGTAACTTATCTCAATTCTTTTCCCATTTATTGTCACGTGAAATGCAAAATATTAGTAAGAAAATGGATCTTGAGTTGTTTATTATCTTCCTCTCTTATGATTATGTACATATATAAATATTTGACATTAGATCTGTGATATTTTAATCTGATTGAGATATGGATGATTAAATAATGGAAGGTTATATTGTGATAATTGGTTTGAAATATATAGATCTATAATTATGTGTATGTGTATATAGATATGATGAAATTGAATTGATGATGATGATAACAGATACAAAAACGTAAACCGATATTGATGATGATTAAGAATTGGGGATTTTTGTTTTTAACACTTTTGGTCCTTGTATTAATGAAATGACTAAATTACCCATCACGTGCAGGTCATGTGATGGATTTTTAAGCGGACGTTAGCAGTCAGGACCAAAAGTGTTGACGGAGCAAAGTTTTTTGCACTAAAACTGTAATTTTTGAAAGTTAAGGACGAAAACTGCAAGTGGAGGTTCACGACAGAGACGATTTTTGTAATTAACTCATACTTTTTTCCATTCATTTTATTAGAAAAAGAAAAAGATGGTCAAGCGGTTCAACTTTAGAGATGTGTATAGAACTTAACATTAACCAGTCTTAAAGAATCAAAAAAATTTTGCCATTGTAAATGTCATGTTCTTGACAAATTTTTATTTTAGCATTTTATTTTTGCCTAATTACCATATATATAAAATCGCTACTACGAAGAGTTACAAGAATATATTTGAGAATAGTAGCAAATATGGTAGTTATCTTAATTAATTATGATAACCAGAGTAACAAAATCTATAATTTTGAAAAGTCATTATACTCGTATTATATTTAAACTTTTCAAATCTTTTTTTTTATTCCACCCGTAATAATTAATCACAATTTCAAGAATATCTCAATCCTGTTTTAGTTTATCTATCTACCAATAAACTAAAACAGGATTAAGATGTTCTTTAAACGACACGTGGCGTAATCCTTGATCGACATGTGTCCTTTTAATTTATTTATTAAGTTAGTTTTTTTAATTGTATATAGATTCAATTTCCTTATTAGACTTAGAATTAAACTCTAACTCTTGGCTTATAGATACAAAACACATTATAACCTTATTTGATTGATCGCTTTCTTAATAATAAAATTGTCTCTTTTTATTTCTCAATTCTTCAACTCTTATTACTTATATTACTTATAACAATAAGTTATTAACATGAAGACTTCAAAATTTTGAGTTTACGATCCGAAATCACAAGGCTATTTGTCGTCATCCATTATGCTTACAAGTTCCGATTTTGATGTGATTGTAAAAATTTAAGGTAAATCCAAAACTTTAACTAAACATATATTATATTTATCATTACTCATTACTGTTTATTATAACTTAGTTTTACTTTAATCGCAATTTATTTCATACTCACGAATCATGTATAAGACATATTTGAATTTCCTTATGATACAATCTATATAACTACCGTACATCGTACGGGTATTAAGACTAGTAATATAACTAAAAGAGGAGGTTGGGGGTACACTTGACACCCCTAATCCCCTCCTTTAGCCTAATTTTTCCTCCTAATTAATCCTCTATTTTTCTATATTTTTTTAATTAAAACTTTGCTAGACCGACCTATTAATTAATAAAAAATAAAAAACAATTTTTTAATCCTTAAAACTCTCCCAAAAATTATTATATATATACAACCTAGGAAAAACCCTCAAATAAACAAAAGTAACAAATTTGCCAATAAAAAAGAAATTGAAAAAAAGGCCGTTGCCATATTTTCTTCGAGGTAAGTACCCAAAAATTATTATATATATACAACCTAGAAAAGCCATCAAATAAACAAAAGTAACAAATTTGCCAATAAGAAAGAAATTGAAAAAAAGGCCGTTGCCATATTTTCTTCGAGGTATGATGTGTAATTTCTAGTCTTAAATTTAATAACACGAAATACCTAGCTACTGTCTACTACACACTTGCGGGCAGTGTACCCGATCGTATGCAATATAGTTGACTTGGTAAATCCGAGGTCGAACACAAGGACTTTGTAAGCAATTGTTAAAATAAAGTAATTCAAATGAAAGGGGGGGTTTTGTGACCGAATTGTCACGTTGAAATTAGTTAGAAAATGGTTAGTAATCCCTCAGGATTATTCGAAAAGAATCCGGTATGACCGGGGCAGGGTTCGTCGGAAGACGAAAGTAAAAATGATTTTTGTAACAATAATATTAAAAGGGCACCTACTTGGATCAGCTTACATGCCAATCATCGGGTCTAAACATTACTTGAATTGTTGAACGACTTAAAAAGTAGTCAAGATGAACTTCCGTTATACTTGAAACTTTAATTGCTCGAAATATAGTTATCGCTTCTGCAAATAATTTCTACTCAAAACAACTAAGCATTAAGAACCTAAGTTGATTTTATGATTTAACCTTTAAAAGCTTTCTTCCGAACTGCTTATTCACCTAATCAGATTCCTCTATCATAGATGTTTACACACTCAAAATGAATTTAATTGTTTAAAATCTTTATCGCTAGTTTCTTCCGAACTCCAACGACTTTAGGTTAATTAAAGACCGAATAACCGTTTCATAAATCAATTGACAATGACATAGATTTCTTCCGAACTTCTAATCACAATTATCAATCAATAAATATAAAAGATAAAATCAATATTTAAACTCAAATAAATGCGGTTCTTCGATTAAACATGAAAATCTTGTTCAACAATTGCAAATAACATCAATCGACCCTATGACATGTTCACTACCCAAGCGGGTGCTGAGAAATTTAGCTACTCATAATGAAAAGATAAAAACAAACAATAATATATGAAGACATATTGTACCGAATGTTGAAATCGATTCAAGAATGATTAACAATAACGAAATAAATCTCCAATCGTGTTCTTGATCTTCAAAGATGAGTCTCCAATGGAAAACCCTTCAAAAATCTCTTAAAATCGGCTGGAGGTGTAAAAGTTAGGGTTAAGGAATGATTAAACAAGCCTTAAATAGTTTCCAAAAACTTCAGATTTTTGACCCCCATTGCGGCGCAACTAGGGTAGTTGCGGCGCAATGGGCCTTTGACTCTGTGTTGACTTTGACTTTCGTTGACTGAGGCTGGATTAGAACTGAGGTGTTGCGGCGCAACTAGCTACGTTGCGGCGCAACTTAACTCTCTGGAATTCTGTTGCGGCGCAACTAGCGGTTGCGGCGCAATGCCTTGTTTGCCAGCTTTGACTTTTGTTGACCAGCTGCAATCTTCATCCTAATGCTTCGAAAATCATCCGTTAGCACTTATTTCACCTCAAGAATGTCGTTTTCTCCAGAATTACGCTCAAATACCTGTCAGTAACCTGAAACACTAACAAATACCATAAACGCACCAAATGTATACTAAAAGCGACTAAATCCGATGTGAAATGGGTATAAATGTTAGGACCAGTTCACCTGGAACTGGCCAGTCACCAGTTCACACTTGCCAGTCACCAGTTGCATCTGGAGACTAGTGAAACTGGTGACCAAGATGATTTGTCGAGAAATATATTGAAGTCCAGTTGCACCGTACAGTTAACGCAACTGAAGACTTCCTCCAGTTGAGAACTGACCAAGTTGAAGAAGCATTCCAGTTGGAGTCGAAGACAACAAATGGAAGATAGAGAATGGCAATGGCAGCGAAGCCCAGTTGGCATTCTAGTCAGTTACAAACTGGAGACCATTAGTGGAAAGCCCTTACAAAGCTTTACACTGATTACGAGGAATTGACTTGTATACTTTATGTACCTTTACCCGGATAATAAGCATTAACTTATTATTTAAGTACTAAAAGGTACATAAAGGTGGTTGAGTAAAGTCACTTTAACATGCGACTTTACACTGCCTTTTAAGGAATTAAATGATATTCCTTAAATGCTCCCAACCACATTTGTACGGCCAAAGTTAACATCCCAATGTTAACTTTGCCTATAAATACAAGTCGTTGCACAACCAAGAATATTACTTCTTCGAATAAACTTCGATAGAATTCATACTTTGCAAACCTGCAATATTCTTGGTGAACCTGTGCAATATTCTCTCAATCGCTAAAAGGAACATTTCACAACTTTAAGTGTTTCGATTGTCTTGAGAAATTCCGAGTGTAGATCAATTGTATTTCATAGGTTGTTAGGATATTTACATTCGTGTATTATCTTGGTTCCGCATCAACCTTGTAATTTGTTTAATATCAATAAATAAATTACACATTGAAAATTACATATTGTCTCATCAAGTTATCTTACAAATTATTTGTATTATTGCATTGTTCTTTACTTATTGTCATTTATATAAGTAATCTATCTAGAACTTGGTATATACACACTGCAACTGGTCGTCTCCAGTTCAGTGCATATATTGCAAAGTAACTCCACCATCGACATAGAGGTGTCTTCAGTAGTACCATCTAACGAGTTGGGACTTACAAGTGGTATCAGAGCGGAAGGCTAATAAACTTGCCTAGATCTGCTTAGATGAACACTACTGAAGGTGGAGATGGTTCTGGTTCAGGTGAAAACCCATTGAATAATAATGCCCAACCTTTTCAAAATGTTAACACCAATCCTCCTCCTCCTACTGCCCCAAACCATGTCCATGTACACTACTCTAACACTCCTGTTCCAAAATTTGATGGAACAGTGAGACATTCGGTACATGGAAGGCTAGAATGCTTTTGCATTTTGGTGGGATTGAAAGGTATATGTTGAAAATCCTTAAGGATGGACCATATATACCTATGTCCCTTGGGGTCAGTCCTCTTCTTGATCCAACTGGAAGAAGAGGTTCAAGGGAAAAGCCAGAAGACCATTGGTCTGATGAGGATCGCTGACTGGTGGACTTGGACACCAGACTGAAAAACATGATCCTTGGGGCTGTCCCTGAAGACCTAATTCCAACACTTGTGTTGTTTCCCAGTGCCAAGTCTATGTGGGATGAATTAGTGATTCAATTTGAAGGAGGTGATGACACTATTGTCACCAGAAAAGTTGCTTTGAATAAGAAGTATGAATCCTTCTTTGCCTTGCCCAATGAAAGTCTAACTGGTACATACACCAGATTTTCTAGCCTCATCAATCAGTTGAGAGGTTTGGGTGTAGAGAAGGATAAGGATATTCTTCTTGAGAAGTTTTGTGATATTCTTCCTTCCAAATGGGAAAACATGGTTCTTGTCTTGAGACAAGGTAAAACCTTGCACACTCACACTCTTGCATCGCTCTATGGAGCCTTCAGATTCACTGAAGATAATAATGCAGCAAGACTTGTGGCTGAGCAAGATGCCATGAACCATGCCCAGAGTCCCAAGGTTGCTAGTGTAACTGAGCGACCTTGTGCTGCTTTAATGTCTACTGAGAGTGTCCAGGTACACTCGATGAAGGAGATGTTAAACAGTTTCTTAAACTCTGGACTGACCACTGAAAATAGTGATGGTTGTAATGAAACTGACGATGATGATCTGGTCGCCATGATTGCTAAAACCTTTAACAGGTTTAAGCATAAATCCAAAAGATTTAATGGCCCCAATAATGCTTTCAGCTCCAGCTCTCTGGATAAGACCAATCTTACATGCTATAAGTGTGGCAAGAAAGGTCACTCGATGAAGGAGATGTTAAACAGTTTCTTGAACTCTGGACTGACCACTGAAAATAGTGATGGTTGTAATGAAACTGACGATGATGATCTGGTCGCCATGATTGCTAAAACCTTTAACAGGTTTAAGCATAAATCCAAAAGATTTAATGGCCCCAATAATGCTTTCAGCTCCAGCTCTCTGGATAAGACCAATCTTACATGCTATAAGTGTGGCAAGAAAGGTCATTTTATGAAGGAATGTAGATCTAGTCAGTTGAACAACCAAACTGGCCCCTCTGTCCCTAATTTCAATCGGCCTGATGATAGCTACAAAGCTAAATACAAGAAGCTTAAGGCCCAGATTGCCCTCCTGTCCATGCAAAAGGAAAAGGATCAGTGCTTAATGGCACAAACTGAGGGAAAATGGGAGTACTCTGATGACTCATCTGATGATGAAGAAGAGGAAAGGGACATGTGTTTCATGGCCTTGGAAGATCAACAACAGCAGCATGTGGTGAAAGAAGATGTCATCTCTGGAAGATGGGTGGACATCATACTGAAGAAGGTATGTGACTATGATAACCAGGTTGACCCTGAACTAAAACTGGACCTGGCTGAATCATTAAGTGGTGATTTGGCATTTGTGGAAACTGTAAGAGCTGATAGTGAAAGATATCTTGACACTATCTTAATTGAACTGAACAATGTTAAACCACAACTAAATGATTTGCAAAGTGTCCAGTTGGCTCTCAAGGAGTCAGTTTAAAAGATTGAGGCTTTAGAACTTGATAATCAAAAATTATTTTCTGATTTGAAAAAGCACAAAAGATTATCAAGTCATGGGTAAAAGCATCTGGCAAAAACTATGATGCATTTTCAAGAACTATCGATGCCCAGAAAAATGCATGGAAATCTGAAGATCTGGAGATGGCAGCTCTTATACCAGATCTTCATGCATTGCCTCCAGCTCTCAAGGTTGAAACACCTTATGATCAACCTGAAGCTGTTGAAATTGAAACCTTTGAGACCACCCCCATTGAGGTTAAAACAGGAGCCAAACAGGCTAAAGCTCCAGTCAAAAAGGCCACTGGTAACAAGCCTTTACCTCAAAAGTCTAAGGTGCCCAAGACCCAACAGACTAAAGCACCAGTTGAACCTAGGTCCAAGGTTCAACTGCCTGAAAAATAATATTTTGGTTAATCTGGAAAGTCAACTCCAACTTTTGTCTCGGCAGGTTCAGAGTTGTACTGCCCGGATTAACAATCTGGAAGGAGGTTTATCACCTCCAGTTTTCAAACAAAATATTAAACAACTCCCTTCTATACCTAAACAAAAGAATGTTCCATCTGGAACAAAATCTGGTAAAAATAAAGGGAGCAAGTATCAAGTACCAATAGTTTTTACTCCTGCACCTGGAGCTGGTGATAAAGGTCCAGATGCAGCCTCCAGTTCAACACCTCAACAATCAACTGTGGCTTCTGTAGATAAGTCCAGTGAACCCATCAAGAAAAGATGGGTTCACAAAAAGAACTAATGATTTTTGTGTGTGTGTAGGGCGATCGAAAGAAGAATATCTGGTATCTGGACAGCGCTGCTGGCCGGACTATGACCGGATGTAAGCCCCTACTGGAAGAGTTCACTGTCCAAGATGGACCGACAGTGACTTTTGGTAATGATCAATCTGGAAAGACTGAAGGATATGGCGTGCTCAATAATGGACAAGTCGAATTCAAAAGAGTTGCATTTGTGAATGGTTTGAAATATAACTTGATCTGTGTAAGCCAACTTTGCGATGATGGCTTCAGAGTATTGTTCGATATTGCACAAGGCACCATATTTAACAAGGATTGGAAAGTGGTGATGATTGCACCAAGAAAAGGAAATGTGTACATCATGGATATGGAACCTGCTCCAAAAGAGCAATGTTTCTATACCAAAGCTGATGAGGACACCAACTGGCTATGGCATAAAAGGTTATCCCACCTAAATTTCAAAAACATTAACAAGTTGTCTCGCAAGCAACTGGTTGATGGGATACCTCAAATTTCCTTCAATAAGGAAAAGCCATGTCCAGAGTGTGAGATGGGTAAGCAGAAAAGAGCCAGTTTTAAAACTAGGCAAAATTTTAGCATCACTGAACCTCTTCACATGCTACATATGGATCTTTTTGGTCCAGTGAATGTTCAAACTAGAGCTGGAAAGAAGTACACTCTAGTTGTGGTTGATGAATTCACCAGATATTGCTGGGTGGTATTCATCAGATCCAAAAGTGATGCATCTGCTGAAATCATCTCTCTTGTCAAACGAATTGAGCTCAAGTATACTCGAAAAGTTTGTCAGTTGCGAAGTGATAATGGTACTGAATTCCAAAACAAAGTACTTGAAACATTTTGCAATGACACTGGCATCTCTCAAAACTTCTCATCAGTTCACTTTCCAGAGCAAAATGGAGTTGTGGAAAGAAAGAATCGTACACTGATAGAAGCGGCCAGAAACATGCTATCTGAATCTGGTCTTCCCACCAGTTTTTGGGCTGAGGCAGTTGCAACTGCTTATCACACCCAAAACCGGTCAGTCTACATCAAGAGACATAAGAAGACTGCCTACGAAGTACTCAGGAATCGAAAACCAAATATTGGATATTTCCATGTATTTGGTTGTCCAGTTTATATATTGAACGATTCCAGTCAGCTTGGAAAGTTTGATGCAAAAGCTGATGAAGGAGTATTTTTAGGCTATTCAGATATTCGAAAGGCCTTTAGAGTTTACAATTATAGACTCCAAAAGGTTCATGAGACAATTCATGTCACATTTGATGAATCAACTGAAGCAATCAACAAGAGACCAAGCCTTGATATTTCTCCAGTCATTCCAATCAATTTTGGTGAAACTGACCAAGTTCATCGGTCAGTTGTTTCACCAAAAGATGTTTCCAGTTACAACAAATTGGAACCAATTAAGAAGAAGAAAAGCACCAGTGACACATCATTTTATCCTTCCATCAATTTCAACTTACCACAAGAATTGGTGATTGGATCTGATGTTCGTGCCATTCCAATATCAGCACCAGTTCAAGCACCTACTTCTCCAGTTGTTCGTGAAATGCCTTCAAATGAGGAATTTCATGATGCTAATAGAGACCTCATTGACTCTGATGAGGATGTAGAAGTTGTTTGGACTGATCCTTCTCCAGATGCTGCTGCAACTGAAAAAGATCGCCAGGTGACTTGCACTGATATTGTAGTTCACCAGCCTAGTCAATACACTAGATGGACTAAAGCCCACCCAATTGAACAAATTGTGGGTGATCCAACTAGTGGGGTTCAGACTAGAAGAGCCACCAGTGAGCAATGCTTAAACGTCACCTTCTTATCTTTAATTGAACCAAAGAAGATTGACGAGGCTATGGCAGACCCAAGCAGGGTGGAAGCTATGCAAGAAGAGCTCCTCCAGTTTGAAAGGAACAATGTTTGGGAACTTGTTCCTTGTCCACCAGGGTTAAAGAAAGAACCTATTGGTACCAGATGGGTCTACCGAAACAAAATGGATGAAGATGGCCAGGTTGTAAGAAACAAGGCCAGACTAGTTGCCCAGGGTTATTGTCAAGCAGAGGGCGTTGACTTTGATGAAACTTTTGCTCCAGTTGCAAGACTTGAAGCCATAAGAATATTTTTGGCTTATGCAGCCCATCTGCAGTTTAAGGTCTTCCAGATGGATGTCAAAAGTGCGTTCCTAAATGGAACATTGGAAGAAGAAGTTTATGTTAAGCAGACTCCAGGTTTCATCGATGAAAAGCATCCACATTGGGTCTATAGACTGAACAAAGCTTTGTATGGTCTTAGACAAGCCCCAAGAGCCTGGTATGATACTTTAACTAAACATCTTCTTAAAAATGGCTTTCTAAGAGGTGCAATAGATAATACCTTGTTTATCTTGAAAGAAAGAAGTAATATCTTATTGGTACAAATTTATGTTGATGACATTATTTTTGGTTCAACTGATGATGCAATGTGTAAAAGGTTTTCTAAAATCATGTCATCTGAGTATGAGATGAGCTTAATGGGTGAATTAACATTTTTCTTAGGTCTTCAGATTAAACAAACTGGAAATGGAATTTTCATAAACCAAGGAAAATATGTCAGAGATTTGTTAAGAAAATACAAATATGATTCAATCCCATCGAAAAACACACCTATTGCAGCACCATTGAATTTGGACTCTGACCCAACTGGCAAACCAGTTAACATAACTGACTATAGAGGTATGGTTGGTTCACTAATGTACTTAACTGCCAGTCGACCAGATATAATGTTTGCAACATGTTTATGTGCCAGGTTTCAGGCTAACCCTAAAGAATCACATTTGCACGCTGTAAAGCGTATCTTTAGATACCTGAAAGGGTGTCCTAATCTTGGTCTTTGGTACCCCAAAGGCTTAGGATTAGATCTAATGGGTTATTCAATTCTGATCATGTAGGTTGTAAGATAGATAGAAAATCAACAACTGGTGGTTGTCATTTCCTTGGAGGAAAACTGGTAAGTTGGACCAGCAAGAAGCAGACTTCAGTCTCTATGTCCACTGCTGAGGCAGAGTACATTTCTGCGGCCAGTTGTTGTGCCCAGATTCTCTGGATCAAGAACCAGTTACTAGATTATGGTCAGAAGTATACCAAGACCCCAATCTTTTGTGACAACACCAGTGCAATTGCTATCTCTCACAACCCAGTGATGCACTAAAAAACAAAGCATATTGACATCAGGTATCATTTTATTCGTGATCATGTTATGAAAGGAGATATTGAAATTCATTTCATCCCCACTGACAAACAGTTAGCTGATGTTTTTACTAAACCTCTCGATGAGAAAACCTTTAAACATCTCATCAGCGAACTCGGAATGTTAAACCCTTAACTGGAGCTTTCTTTGTTATTGAACGCGTCAGTAACACTGATGAAGTTCTCCAGTTGAGGAGGTCCAGATTATCCTTGCTCGCCAGGCTATCGAACGCCTTTGTGATACTATCTTGGCACTAATTGATATCTGGATCATCATTTTAGGGGGAAAGACTCAAAATAATTTTCTGACTAAAATTCGTTTTTTGTTTGAAAATGCAACTGGAGAACCCTCCAGTTGGAAACTGGTACTGGATTGATCCTCCAGTTACCAGGTTCAGTCTTGTCTTTTTTTTATAACGTTACAAATACTTGGTCAATATATGTGACACGTGATGATACTCGAGTGTTTTAAACCACTTGATATCGTGATCTGACGTGTTTGAAACCATTTTAGTACTTAACAACTGTTTGTATTGGGAAAACAAAAAGTGAGTGGGCGCGTGGGTAAGATAAGCCGTCGTAGCATTTAATGCTGACATAGAAGCATTTAATGTTTACATGGCAAATCATTATTTTATTTCAAATTCAAACCAACTTTTGTAAAAATATCTACAAAAAGGATTGTCTTTATTAAAATATAATTTTGGTGTTTCATTGGGATCTTGAATCCCTTTATAAATACCCTTATTTACTCCGAACTCATTTACTTCCTTCTCTTACATTCCTTCATTTACTTCCAATCATCAAAATTGCTTCATTTTTCTCTTTGCTTCACAAATCAAAAACCCTAAATCCAAATTTCATTTTCATTCTTCTATGGCTCCTAGATCATCTCGTTCAAGAGATGTAAATCTCTTGACTGTTCCATATAATCCCTCACCAGATGTCACACAGGCACCTGGTGCCCCTAGTAGTGCTTCGGTCATAAAACTAAATCCAAATAATCCTATGGCCAGCCTACGAGGATCTCAAGGGTCCGATACTCTTATTGGTAGAATTCAAAAGTTCTTAAAGAATTCTCCAATAGGACCCTCATTCTCTCTAAACCCACGTAAGTTGTTTCACAACTACTTATGTGAGTTTTGGTACACTGCCGTTCTTTCTTCCGATTGTTCCTCCATCAGTTTCACATTAAAGGATGGAACAATCCAGTGTACCTTGTCAGCTGATGTATTGAGGGATGCCTTACGCCTCAATTACTGGAGAGAGGGTGAATCTCCAGTCGTTTTGCCCCCAAATATAAACTTTCGCCAAGTACTTCTTGAAATGGGACACAGGGAGTGTTTGGAGAATGGGGTGTTGAAGACAAAAGGTGCGATGACCATGAAGGGCCTTACACCTTCATGGAGGTATTTTTTCATCCACCTGGTGGAGAGCATGGGTGGAGTTCTGGTGGACTTGACCAGATTAACTCCTCGCAAGCAGAGATGGCTTACTGCTTGTGGAACGGATTGAGAGTGGACTTTGCAGATATTCTGTATAGAAGCCTGGTTCAAAAGCTAAAGGGCACAAGGGGTGTTTGTATTCCCTTTTCAAGGTTCCTCTCAATTTTGTTTTAAGCAAATTCTGGGCAGGGAAGCATATAATAGTACAGATTCACCGTACACTGCTCCAGATATGCTAAGGAATCTAGACTCACTGGTATCTGAAGCTGGTGAGGTCGAAATTCCTAAACGAATGCAACTGGCATTCGCTTCAACTGATGCACCTCTTGAAGGTGAGTCAGAAAGGCAACTGGGCGGGCCTCAAAATAATGAGGGACCTCCAGTGTGTCTAATGTTGTGGTTGAGGATAGAGCAACCATAACTGAAGCAACCCCCATCACATCTATCCCTGGTGAAGATACTTCGGTATCTGATCCATCAACAGATGTACCCATCCAGGAAACTGGGGAAGGTCATCTGGAGACTGACCAGGTAACTGGTCAGCCCTCAGTTACATTCATGGATCTGGACATGGGTGTTAATGACGAGGAAATCCTTATTGAATCTTTGGATTCTGAAGGTACTGAAACAGACCAGGAGATTCTTGATGCTTCTGTACAAGCTCAAGACCCTTCATCTCCAGTCTCACTTCCAGATGCATCAATTTCATTTTCACCACCACAAGTAAATGTGCCTATAGATATATCTTTACCAATAAATTTCGCTCCTTTACCAACTGGGCAATTCTCACTTGCTCGAGAAATGCCCCCACCACCGTCGCCGTTGTTCACACCTGAGCATTCTCAGCATGAACAACACATTGTTCTTCCAGTCCTTTCTTCAACCACCACTCCAATAATTTCTTCAACTGCTGGCCTGACAACTGGGGAGACTTCCATCAGTTTGCCTCCTCCAGTTGCTCCAGTAGTAACTGCTAGTGGTCCAGTGACACCTTCTTCTTTGTCACTGGACAGTCAAGTTGTCTCACTACAAGCCGATCTCCAAAACCTTCTTACCAGGGTGGAGGAGATTCAGAAGACACTTGATAAGAACACCAAGTCCTTCTCCAGATACCACAAAGATCATTTGACAAACATTAAGGTGGTCGATCTGGGGATCAACAAGTTTTCATCTAATGAAGACTTGGTGTTCAGAAAGCTTAATGAGTTGGTCACTGGCTGCAACAATCTGGCTGGTACTCTAAAGGAAGCCTTTGACCTAACTCACTCCAAGGTCTCCAGTTCAATCTCCAACTTGCTGGGAAATACTGTCAGAACTTCAGAAGTTGACTTGAAAGAGATTGAAAGGCAGGTTAAGGAACTTATTGAAAGACCTGGCCTAGATGTAACTGGCCTTGGAGAGCAGTTGATGACTTCGGTTGGTCAGAAAATAGAGGATACGCTGGGTGCTAGAGAAGAGCAGTTGGTTGAAAGGGTGATGTCTGAGATCACCAAGCTGGCCACTCCTCAGGTTGATCTGGCCCCACTTACCAGTGAGATCAACCAGTTGAGGGGCAGCATAGAAAGTTTGAACACCTAGGTATCTCTACATGCTCAATCTATAGAGAAACTGACAACTGAAGTGGAAAATCTGAAGAAGATGGATGATGAGGTTAAGGATAAGGTTGTCTCCGGTTTGGATGAGGACTCTAAGATCTTGAATGAATTAAAAACTGGTCAAGACCAAGTTGTTGCAAATGTCTTGACCCAGTCTAAGGAGACGAACCACTTATGGAGGTCCTTCAGGATGATGTGTGGAATTTTCAAAGAGTGTAAGGACTTGCAGTCATGGCAGCCTCTTGACCGGTTGCCATCTCACCCCTCTGAATGGGAAGGTATTAGGGCAGGTCTAGATGCTGCCAAGGGGGAAAGAAGTTCAGTCCTTACACGACCAGTTGCACCTGGAAGGACTCCATCTGGATCTGGAAGAGAATTGGTTGTGGCTACCAGTACTGAAGCTGGTGAGCAAAGAGTGGGTGGATCTGGTGATATTGGAGATAGGGGGAATGTTGTCTTGGATAAGGGTAAAGGTTTGGCTGTTGAAGCATCTGCCCAGCCGGCCACTGATGAAATGTTAGAAACTGGTAATGCTGACATACTTCCTCCAGTTTCAGATAGTGATAGCAGAAGACTGGCCAGACTTGGAAATGACATTAAAGAAAAGAAAAAGATGAAACAAAGAAACCAAGCTGAAGCCAGGGCACATCTTGCACAAATCAAGTTACTTGATATGAGTGATGCCAATCTTTTGGGTGTCACTGCTGAGGAGTATGCCAGGATTAAAAATGATCCCAGGATAGTTGACCAGTTGAATGAAATGCTGGATGTAGAACTGGACAGACACTATGCTGAGGATGAAGCAGAATTTGATGCCAGAAGTTTAAACATTTCAGTGGAGAAGGCTAAGGAGATAAGGGCCAGTGGATTCTTAAACGTATTGCAAATGTTAAGAAGGTTGTGAAGAATGTATTGAATCCACCAAGAAGAAGGATTCCACAACCAAGAAGACCACTGACAAGAGATGCAAGATGCTGACCTTAGCACATTCGTTGAATCAACTGGCGAGGTATCCAATGAAGACATTAAGTCCGCTGTACTGGCTGCTGGTGCTGGGAGTATAAAAATAACAAATGAATCTGAAGCTAGAGGCTACTACTCCCAGATCATGTCAACCAGAAGACATAGTGGTACTATCAATAGTGTCAATGTTACAATCAAGCCAGGCACCAAAGTTTTCCAAGTCGAAGTTAAGTATACTGGTGGGCCACTGGTTAGAACTGATGATCCTGGTGCTATGCAATATGGGTTCAGCGAATGGGTTGAGATGGTGAATATACTGGATGCAAAGGCACAAAAGAATAGGTTCGAGAAAGCATGGGTAAACTTTCTAAGGGGGAAGATTCAACATAAAAGAAAATCTTGAGCAAAAGTTGAATATTGACCCTGAAGATACTCAGCCTATCTCTTCAGTTGCCAAGAGAAGAAGAACTGGCGAAGGGCCATCTCATTAAGTTCTTTCTTCAGTTATCTACTTGTAATTTGTATTTACATTCTGTAACTTGTATAAATTTCATTCCCTTGTATAAATGAAGTTACCAGTTTGTAACCACAAGGTAGATAATAGATTAAAATCTAACAAACATAAAAGAAAAACCTAAGGCATTTATTGATCTATAAAAATGCCTTAGATAAACTTAGATAGATTTAAATCAAACAAGTCCTTCCAGTTCACACTTGTACAGATACAAGAACTAGAAAAGACTTAGACTATATTTCTAGACAAATAGGGGGAATTTGTTAGGACCAGTTCACTTGGAACTGGCCAGTCACCAGTTCACACTTGCCAGTCACCAGTTGCATCTGGAGACTAGTGAAACTGGTGACCAAGATGATTTGTCGAGAAATATATTGAAGTCCAGTTGCACCGTACAGTTAACGCAACTGAAGACTTCCTCCAGTTGAGAACTGACCAAGTTGAAGAAGCATTCCAGTTGGAGTCGAAGACAACAAATGGAAGATAGAGAATGGCAATGGCAGCGAAGCCCAGTTGGCATTCTAGTCAGTTACAAACTGGAGACCATTAGTGGAAAGCCCTTACAAAGCTTTACACTAATTACGAGGAATTGACTTGTATACTTTATGTACCTTTACCCGGATAATAAGCATTAACTTATTATTTAAGTACTAAAAGGTACATAAAGGTGGTTGAGTAAAGTCACTTTAACATGCGACTTTACACTGTCTTTTAAGGAATTAAATGCTATTCCTTAAATGCTCCAACCACATTTGTACGGCCAAAGTTAACATCCCAATGTTAACTTTGCCTATAAATACAAGTCATTGCACAACCAAGAATATTACTTCTTCGAATAAACTTCGATAGAATTCATACTTTGCAAACCTGCAATATTCTTGGTGAACTTGTGCAATATTCTCTCAATCGCTAAAAGGAACATTTCACAACTTTAAGTGTTTCGATTGTCTTGAGAAATTCCGAGTGTAGATCAATTGTATTTCATAGGTTGTTAGGATATTTACATTCGTGTATTATCTTGGTTCCGCATCAACCTTGTAATTTGTTTAATATCAATAAATAAATTACACATTGAAAATTACATATTGTCTCATCAAGTTATCTTACAAATTATTTGTATTATTGCATTGTTCTTTACTTATTGTCATTTATATAAGTAATCTATTTAGAACTTGGTATATACACACTGCAACTGGTCGTCTCCAGTTCAGTGCATATATTGCAAAGTAACTCCACCATCGACATAGAGGTGTCTTCAGTAGTACCATCTAACGAGTTGGGACTTACATACGACACATCAAATCCCCCCACACTTAAGCTTTGCTTGTCCTCAAGCAATTCCAAGCTGAAAAAAAATAATAACCTTGGTACATAATGGAAACCACATTTCAGTAATCAAAAAGAAGCTCAACCATAATTGTAAAAGAGAAGAGATGGTTAGGCAGTTTTAATCTTAAATGAAAACCGGAATGTTTGACAATATTCGACTGATATACAAGCCTTAATAACACGACTAAGCACAAAAGAAACGAATCAGTGATATCTCGTCTATCCTACTCCAACTAACTTACTTTTGGGGTTGAATATTTGAATAATCACTCAATGCCTAGTCGTGATGCATACTCTTTTACCATAGGCTTGTACTAGGTTCGTTCCTTCACCGCCATGGCGCAAGCACCACAGCGTTAATCAGAAGAGGTCTTCAAGGGTTGTAATAAACTCTGGGGCTAATCAAGGTATTTAAAAGGGTATGGAAATTTGGGTAAACAAATGGTGTTAAAAAGAAAATAACACAACATTTAACAAAGTTTTTACATAATAGTCTAATCCATAAACAATCCCATGTCATTAGTTGCCAACGGTCCAAAAACCCGAGAAGCTGTCCAGACAATACCCCCAATAGACGATTAAAAACCGACACCATTGTGGTGTATGACATTAAACAACTCAATCAACCAATACTAACCATGTTGACTTATACAAACTTGCCAACCCGAATATGATAACCAAATAATGTAACAATGTAAACCTTTTTGTTGGTTATAAAGATGCACCAACCCAACTCAATAAATTGAAGTAAAAATGAAGCTTTTGTTGGTGTTATAGATGAACCAACTAATAAAAATGATTTGACAAAAGGTGAGAAATACCAACTGACAGCCCAAGCTCTTTTTCATTTTTTTTCTATTTTTTTTTCTTCTGTTTTTCAATTCTTTTATTCTTTTTTTTTGTGAGCTACTTTTACTCTGACTAATTGGCATTCTCTTAATAATGTTGAAACAGTGACAAATCATATACTCATATGCTCAAATGAACGATCCAGACTTTATCCAAACAAACATGACGAAATCAATCTATTCCCAGTAACCGAGAATATCCCAACCTGACATAAAGGACAACCCCAAACCATCCACTAGCATAGGCAACCAATGACCCACCAGGACTTCGACTATCGGTATGGTTAGGAAAGGTGTATATTTAGGGTGGATTTAATAACAAAGAACAGGCTAATGACAACATGTTTTCTATTGTTTCTTGCACTAAAAGTGAGTGCAACATAAGGGTTTTAACAGGTGGTTCATTAACCAGTGTAGTTAGCTACTAAGCACATTAACAAAACATGCACATAACAATTATTTTACGAAACAAAGGGTGAACATACAAAGAACAAATGGTTTTATCCTAAATTTGCCTCTTCTGATAAATAACACGGAACGATCAACCAGGACAAGTTCTAGAATCAACGCAATCACCGGCACACTCATAGCAAATGAAATAACCCGGAAATGGAAAATCAACCTCAAACTTGCACATCACAGTTCAGAGCTCTAAATAGAACCCTTACCCTTGGATAAATCCAAAAGCCTATGAGAGGGACAAATTTACAAGGCTAATAATTCCAAAACCGTAACACCTAGCATAACTAGCAATGAATCAATAATCTCACAATTTTGGGTGTTTTGGTGCTATAAGTGTGCTAGTCATATTATTAATCCAGAAGGGATTGCCTAATTAATCAGTCAAAACACATTCCACATATTAAACTTTGTACCAAGGGTGTAGTCAAATTGCTTATTAATATCTATAATTAAGTGACAAAAGCAATTAACTACAAGGACAAGCATGCAAAAGTTTAAAATTCCTCTAAAAATACCCGACTTTTTCCTATTTACCACCCCCCACACTTGAGTTGGACAATGCCCTCAATGTCCAATAAACTAAGGCAAACTATGGAAAATAGGGGAAAGTAAACAAAAGAAAAATCAAGAACAAGAAAAACTTGCCGGGTATGACGGTGTTCCATGCTTGAATGATGCCAACAAGAATATGGGCGCTGAACTTACTGCCAGCATATGCATATGACAAACTTGCTATCCAACATGAACACACAATTAAAAGCCAACAGATATATCATAAAGCATGCAACATCCTATCCCTACTTATTCAAACGGAAATGGAAATAAAATATGATGTCTCATCACCCCGTAGGGTGGATACAAACCAAACAAATAGAAATTAAGAAAAGTACGGAAATTAAAATTGTTCAAACAAATAGTACAAGCCATCACAACCAATAGACGGCAGCAGCATCATCCCATAGCATATCACTGAGGAGGGTGAGGGTAACCAGGCATAGGCCCTGTATCAAAAAACGATCCAACCACCTGCTCAGCAAACGATGGCTCTGCCGAACCTGACCCTCCAGCATCCGCACCAGCCTGCGTACCTGCAAAAGAACCAAAACTAACAGGGTGATCTGGACCCCTTCCCCCAAGATCATGGGAAGGAGCCACCTCGAACTGGCGCTCTGGTGGAAAGAAGAAACCACCACCAGCCCTGTGCTCCGGAATGAAGATACTGGGAGGATGATAATCTGGAATAGGCTCAGGTCGCTGGAACTCCACACCCCTATACTGGGCCTCCCACATCGGCTGATAACGCTGCTGATCATGCATCACACGCCCCATACCCGAACCAATCCATCTAAAATCACTATCCATCCTAGTCTGGAACTGCTGCTGAGATTGCCACATGTTATTGACAGTGGCCTCAAGTGTAGAAAAGTCCCATGTACCTGCAGGGGCGGCAGAAGAAGAAGATGCCTCCGCAGTAGGAGTAGTAGTGGCACGACGCTTAAAACGTCGTGCGGGCTCAGGCTGCTGCTCAGGTGCCTGCTGTGGTGCTTCTTCCATCTCCTCATCATCATCACCACCTTCACCTTCCTCCTCATCATCGGTGGCAGCTCCACCAAAAGCAACTAACTGATAAAGATCATTCTTATGAGCTCTAGGGCGAAGCAAACCAAAGCGATGCAAATCATTATAAGTAAAGGGCTTCATCGGTTTCCAATTCAAATTCACCCCAACATTAGCCCTATCATCCTCTAACTGAAAATGCTTGACCATTTTTGTGATAAAATGGCCACAAACCAAACCCCTGTCTCGCACCCCCTTTATCCCCATATGTTTAGCAAGCACATACGGGGCACAAGCGGTCTTGTAATGATCTCCCTCCTGAAATAACCTTAACAACCACAAGTCATCAATATAAAGTTTGTCCGGGTGATTAGTCCGCTGGACAAAGAAATAAACTAGCATCTTGTGGAACAATCTCAATATGGGCGACTCAATTGTATTCGCCCCACAAGCCCCTTTCCAAGCCTTACCTCCTGAAATCCTACGGTAGTAATCTCTCTCATCTCCCAAGTCCTTATGGAACCCCTGGGTCTTCCTAATAGCAAAACTCAAAACATTCCTAAAAATAGGATCATCCAACATCTCCTGAGGGTACATACCCGTACACACTCCAAACTCTGCAATAGACATGTGCCTGTTCAAACCCCCACAGCGAAAGAAGATTACCTTATCATCATGGACATTCGTGGTTGAATCAATCTTTTCAACATTAATAGTGGAATAAACTTCCAAACACCATTCCTTACACACACTCTCCCTATTCCTAAATATATCAAACCACAATCCATATTCTCTGTCAAACCTATTACCATCCGGATCAGTGCCCCTACCCATCAGTTGCATAAAACCACTAATATCCGCACGCACATTAAGTAAATCAAGCATTGTACTTTCCATATACATGGGCTCGATAATATCCTTGTTATACAAAGTGGCCAACCGATTCGTGTATCGAGTCTTAGCCTCTGGAGAAGCATGGGGAAATCGAAGCCAAGGGTGAACTGGAACGCCCATAGCAACGGCCTCATCAGTAAGACTAGTCTCAGCAGTTGAGGCTCTAGCTTTGCCTCTTCCTCCACGGCTAGAACTTGCGGGTTCCTACACATACAAGAAACCATTAAAACGATCAAACCTTGATATAAGCATATATATATAAGCATAACCATGGCAGGGTCGAAAATGGCCGAGTTGCGGCGCAACCACCCTAGTTACGGCGCAACTTAACTGGCTGTATTTTCAGTTTCGGCGTAACTAAGAGTTGCGGCGCAACGCAATGCTTTTCTGGGCAGGGACGAACAACAGCAGTACAAAACCACAAAATCACAAACAAACTCAAATCTTCATTATTCTAGGGTTTATCAATCTTATTAGCAAAACAAACCTTAATTAACCCTAAATCAATTTGAGTAAATCATACTATGAACAAAGCATCAAACTCCCATCACACATACCCACATTGTGCTTACAAATCCATCACAAATTCAAAAAAATTAAGAAGCAAAACTAATTAAAATCCATATAGATTCGAATTATTCAAGAACACTATGAAAGTAATGAATTAAAATCAAGAATAGAGGTTAAAGAAACACATACCTTTCCGGTTCTTGTCATTGTGTGAAAGATTAAAGTCAAATAAGTGAAAAATTGAAGAAAATAGGGAGGAAGGAGGAGTGAATCGGCTAGGGTTCTTGGAGGAAAAAGGACTTCAATAATTGTTAAGTGTTTGTGTGTGTAGAAGACTCAACCGATCCCCTTTTTGATTTAAAAGGCTTTGACCCGGTTAAACCCGGGTTGCGGCGCAATGACACCTACCATTCTTAATTGCGGCGCAATGACATTAATTTTGAATTTCGAATTTTTTTTATTTTAAATTTTCTGATTTTCTAAAAACAATACATTGCGGCGCAATAACCTCCTTGCGGCGCAACAAAATTACAGGGAGTTAAGTTGCGGCGCAACTTATGTAGTTGCGGCGCAACGAAATTGAACCAAGCCCATTGCGGCGCAATGACACTAGTTGCGGCGCAATGGGACCCCCCATACTTACCTTCGTTTTCTCCTTGAAAACGACTTACCGGAAGGCGTGAGAGTGGCTACCACCTGCAATTCTTATTAAAACACAATACCAAGTAAACATAAAACAATTTACTGAAAACAAGAAACACGGGTTGCCTCCCGCGAAGCGCTTAATTTATTAACGAGTCTTTAGCTCGACTCAAAGTCCTTCAAGTTCACTTGTTGATGGCATAAAAGCCAATTTCGAACACCTCCGCATTCTCTTCATCTTCTTCATGGTAATGCTTCAAGCGGTGTCCATTCACAATAAAACTATTATTCGGGCCAATCAACTCCACATATCCGGACGAATAACTCTTCTTCACCACATAAGGTCCTGTCCACTTCGACTTGAGCTTTGGTGCTTTGAGTTTGTACTTTGACTGAAACAAAAGTACTTTGTCACCGGCTTTAAACTCCTTTCTCTTGATCTTGCTATCATGCCAAGCTTTTGTACGTTCCTTGTAAAGCATGGAACTGTCATAAGCTTGCAACCTCATCTCATCCAACTCGTGCAACTGCAAAAACCTTTTCTCACCTGCCGAGATCAAATCCATATTGCAATTTTGCAAAGCCCAATAGGCTTTGTGTTCAATCTCAACCGGGAGATGACAAGTTTTACCATAAAGAAGCTTATAAGGGGTAGTACCAATTGGCGTCTTGTAGGCGGTTCTAAACGCCCACAAGGCATCATCAAGCTTCTTAGCCCATATCTTGGGGTTATCATGCACAGTCTTTTCAAGAATACGCTTTAAGGCCCTATTGGTGTTTTCCACTTAGCCGCTTGTTTGAGGGTGATAAGAAGTGGAGAACCTATGGGTCACTCCATACTTCTGTAAAACCTTAGCAAGCTGGTGATTCGCGAAATGTGTCCCGCGATCACTTATTAAGGCCTTTGGTACACCAAATCGACTAAACAACTTTTTCAAAAAATCAATTACCACTTTAGCATCATTAGTCGGAAGGGCTGTAGCCTCGGCCCACTTGGACACATAATCAACGGCTACCAAAATATAAAGAAACTTATTCGATGGAGGAAAAGGACCCATAAAATCAATCCCCCATACATCAAAAACCTCACATACCTGAATCATCTGTTGAGGCATTTCGTCTCTTCTTGTGATATTACCTTGGCGCTGACAAGCATCACACACTTCCACCAAAGTCTTTGTTTCCTTGAAAATAGTAGGCCAGTAGAAACCTGCATCATAAACTTTCTTACCGGTTACAGACGGTCCATAATGACCACCGGTTGGACCATAATGACAAGCATCCAAAATCTTCCGGGTTTCAGCACCGGACACACATCTCCTGATCATTCCATCTGCACACATTCTAAACAAATATGGTTCTTCCCAGAAATAATGCTTAATCTCAGAAAAGAATTTCTTTTTCTGTTGATAAGACATTTCTTTGGGAATGACATCTGCAGAAAGATAGTTAGCAATGTCTGCATACCATGGCGTTTCCTCAACATCAATCTGCATTAGATACTCATCAGGAAACGCATCATCAATATCATGCTCTTTCAACTCCTCAAGGTGAGGGTTTTCAAGTCTACTTAAGTGGTCGGCCGCTAAATTTTCAGCCCCTTTCTTATCCTTTATCTCAATGTCAAACTCTTGCAAAAGCAAGATCCAACGGATGAGACGAGGTTTAGCATCTTGTTTAGAAAACAAGTACTTTAGGGCTGAGTGATCGGTAAAAACAACGGTCTTACTAAGCACTAAGTATGATCTAAACTTATCAAAGGCATAAACAACCGCAAGCAACTCTTTTTCAGTAGTGGTATAATTCTGTTGAGCACTGTTGAGAGTCTTGCTAGCAAAATAAATAGGACGGAAATGATTACCTTCTCGTTGTCCTAAAACAGCTCCAACTGCAAAATCACTTGCATCACACATTAGTTCAAATGGTTGAGACCAATCGGGAGAAACCATAATGGGTGAATGAGTCAACCGGTCTTTGAGAAGTTCAAATGCCTTTAAACAATCCGAGTTGAACTCGAAAGGCACATCTTTCTCAAGCAAATGGGTCATAGGTCGGGTAATTTTAGAAAAATCCTTAATAAATCGACGATAGAACCCGGCATGACCTAAGAAACTTCTAACGGCCTTTACATTAGTTGGAGGAGGCAATTTAGCAATTACATCAATTTTAGCCTTGTCTACCTCAATCCCCACACTAGACACCTTATGTCCTAAAACTATGCCCTCTCTTACCATAAAGTGGCATTTTCCCAATTGAGAACAAGGTGTGCCTGGTCACATCGCTCAAGCATCTTATCCAAGTTGGAAAGACACTTATCAAAAGAATCACCAAAGACAGAAAAGTCATCCATGAAAACCTCCATAGATGTCTCCAACATGTCTTGGAATATCGCGATCATGCACCTTTGGAAGGTGGCGGGAGCATTACATAATCCAAATGGCATCCTACGATAAGCATAAGTACCAAAAGGACATGTAAAGGTCGTTTTCTCTTGATCATTGGTGTCAATGGGTATTTGAAAGTACCCGGAGAAACCATCAAGAAAACAAAAATACTCGTTTCCGGCTAACCGTTCGAGAATTTGGTCAATAAAAGGTAAGGGAAAATGGTCTTTACGGGTTGCATCATTTAACTTCCTATAGTCAATACACACCCGCCACCCGGTAACCGTTCTAGTAGGTACTAATTCATTACGGTCATTGGTCACAACGGTCATTCCCCCCTTCTTCGGTACACAATGGACCGGACTCACCCATGGACTGTCAGAGATAGGATAAATAATTCCAGCATCTAAAAGTTTAATTATCTCTTTCTTAACTACATCTTTCATATTCGGATTAAGCCTCCTTTGTCTTTGAACAACCGGTTTACAATTTTCATGCAAATTAATTTTATGCTTACAAAATTCGGGGCTAATTCCGGGTATGTCAGATGTACGCCAAGCAAAAGCCCTTTTATGGGACTTTAAAACAGTCATTAACTTACATTTTTCATCATCCGAAAGTGATGATGAAATGACAACAGGAAGAAGTGACTTACCTTCGAGGAATGCATATTCCAAGTGCACGGGAAGTGGCTTGAGCTCCAAATCGGTTGGTGGATTCTCCACCGAAGTTTCAATCTTCAACCCATCCCGTTCTATCTCCTCAAAAGTTTCATCTTCCGGTGGTGACACATCAATGCTTAGAGCCATGATTTCTTGCACCATCTCCTCAACCATAACTTGTTCTTCTCCACTACAAGCGAGCAACGCTTCTCCTTCATCCATATCCAAAAAATCCATTAACTCCGTTTCTAAAGCATCATCTTCATCAATCACATCTATCCTGAAACAAGTATCATCATAGGAGTAAGGATGCTTCAGTGCTCTATCAACATTAAAAATAATCCGGTCATCCCCGACCCCTAAGGAAATCTCCTTAGCCTTAACCCGGATGATAGCATCCGCGGTGTTCAGGAATGGGCGACCAAGAATGAGAGGGACTTTGGCGTCCGCCTCCATCTCGAGAATAACAAAATCGACCGGGAATACCATATGTCCTACCTTAATTTGCAAATTTTCCGCTATCCCCATGGGATATTGGAAAGAACGATCCGCGAGCCTAATGCTCATACGGGTAGGGGTCAACTCTCCTAAGGACAACTTCCTATAGACAGAATAAGGCATCAAATTGATACTGGCCCCAAGATCGGCCAATGCCTCACACAAAAATGCACCGAAAGAGCAAGCAATTAGAAAACTCCCTGGATCTTCCAACTTGGGAGGAATCTGATTCTGAATTATTGCTGAACACTCGGCGCTAAGTACTGCAGTCTTCGCCTCTTCCAGCTTCCGTTTGTCACTGACGAGTTCCTTGAGGAACTTAGCATAATTGGGCATACCTGCAATCAAATCAACTAAAGGAACCGTTATGTTAACCGATTGAATCAAATCAACAAACTTCTTAAAATTTTCCTTGATCTTCTCTTTCCTCAACCGTTGAGGAAATGGAATCTTCGGTTGATAAGGCTTCACTGTCAGTTTCTCAACTGGTTTAGATGGAACAGCCGGTGTCTGCACGGCTGGGTTCGGCTCCATCTCAACCTCATCATCAACTGTTTCATCAGCTTCATTAACCTGCACAAGTGGAGTAGAATCATCAGGAAAAGGGTTTGCAGAATTATAAGTCTTACCTGCCCTCGTAGTGATTGCATTCACTTGCTCATTTCGAGCATTAGGAGGGGTGTACTTCTGCCCTGATCCTTGATTGCTTGACTGAGGCTTGGGATTCTGCTGAGTATTACTCGGTAAAGTACCGGGTGGTCTGTTGGAATTTCCTAGCCTTTCAATCCTTCCTTCTAAGTCTTTAATTGTGGCTTGATGATTCTTTGCCCCTTGATCCAGCTTGTGCCCGATTCCATCCAATCGAGTAGTTAAAGCATCCAACACAGAACTCACCTTCTTGGACTCTTCTGCAATATGTTCATTAGTTGCCTTCTGGGCACCAATAAAGTCCTTCACTATCTCTCTGAGTTCTGAATCCGCGCCTCGCTGATTGTTGAACCTACTAAACCTGTTACCAACAAAACCAGAATTGTTAGTATTATAGGAAGATGATGAAGGATAAGAATTACCTGACTGCCGGTTTTGATAACCGGTGTTTTGGTTGAAGTTCCCCTGTGGTTGGTTCTGAACATAGTTAACATCTTCAGCTGGCTTATGGGGGCAATCCTCAGTGTAATGCAAATCCCCACAATAATCACAACCATCAGCCATAACCTTCACATCTCTTTCAAGGCTCTTGAACCTGCTTTCTTGCCCATCAAACCTCTCATTCATTTGCTTTGAGAGAGCCTTAACTTCAGAGACAAGCTTTGAATCTTCACTACTCTCAACCTTAGCCACAGTGCTTCTACTGGATCTCTTGGTTCGGTCCTCATCTCTGGTCGAATTCTCCTTCGCCATATCTTCAAGAATCTTGTATCCCTCATTCGGGGAAATGTTGTTTAGACTACCCCCAAATGCATAACCGAGCTCCCTCTTAGTCTTTCTATCCAGTCCATCGTAGAAAATCTCAAAACTCACTTCAGTACCCATACCATGTCCAGGGCAATTCCTTAGCATCTCCTTGAATCTCTTCCAAGCATCTACAACATCTTCACCACTGTCTTGAGTAAAGGCCCTGATTTGATTTTCCAGCTGCCTTTGAGTTCTTAAAGAATAGAACTCATCAATGAATCCTTCCCTAAGTTCAGCCCAAGTAGAAAAGGAATTATCCGGCAACTCCTTAAACCATGCAGATGCTTCTCCAACAAGAGTCAAAGGAAAAAGCTCTAATTTCACAGCTTCAGCTTGCCCTTGCCCATACTGATATAATCGGCAAATCTTTTAAAGAGAAGTCTACCGAAATCTGAGGAGGACGGATAGCTGTGCCTCGGTTGGCTGGAATATCTCTTCTTCGTTCCCCGTAAAGACGGGTGTTCGGATCTCTCGGTTGTTCATCACCCATTCCGTTTCTCCTCGGTTGTTGATTAATATTAAGGTTGGTTCGAGGTATGACAATACTGTTCGGTTCAGGTGTTTGAATTTTCTCTTCTGTATCTGAGTCCTCTCCTGTCCCAAACACTCTACCTGCTTCTTTCAACCTTTCAATTAATTGATCTTCTGATGCTGAACTTTTCTTGATATAGAATTCGTCTAAGGAAATGTCCTGTTGGACTTGGTCTGCGGTTTCTGGATCTACTTTGTCTGATGTGGATGGTTCTGGGTTGTTTTTCTGCACTAAACGACGTCTGACTTTCCCTGGATTAGATAAAGGACTAAGCAAAGGTCGGCCAGAAGCTCTTGTGTTCATCAACTAGCAAGAACCTGCACAATCACCACAAACAAACCGTCAACCGCACCTGTGGTATAATTGAAATGAAATAAAATAAAATCTATCTAGTAAAGCAATAACTTTCTCACAAATGAATGTGAAAAAGGATCGAACTACAAAATAAAACAATTACTAAACACAAGTCCCCGGCAGCGGCGCCAAAAACTTGATGTGTAATTTCTAGTCTTAAATTTATAAACACGAAATACCTAGCTACTGTCTACTACACACTTGCGGGCAATGTACCCGATCGTATGCAATATAGTTGACTTGGTAAATCCGAGGTCGAACACAAGGACTTTGTAAGCAATTGTTAAAATAAAGTAATTCAAATGAAAGGGGGGTTTTGTGACCGAATTGTCACGTTGCAATTAGTTAGAAAATGGTTAGTAATCCCTCAGGATTATTCGAAAAGAATCCGGTATGACCGGGGCAGGGTTCGTCGGAAGACGAAAGTAAAAATGATTTTTGTAACAATAATATTAAAAGGGCACCTACTTGGATCAGCTTACATGCCAATCATCGGGTCTAAACATTACTTGAATTGTTGAACGACTTAAAAGTAGTCAAGATGAACTTCCGTTATACTTGAAACTTTAATTGCTCGAAATATAGTTATCGCTTCCGCAAATAATTTCTACTCAAAACAACTAAGCATTAAGAACCTAAGTTGATTTTATGATTTAACCTTTAAAAGCTTTCTTCCGAACTGCTTATTCACCTAATCAGATTCCTCTATCATAGATGTTTACACACTCAAAATGAATTTAATTGTTTAAAATCTTTATCGCTAGTTTCTTCCGAACTCCAACGACTTTAGGTTAATTAAAGACCGAATAACCGTTTCATAAATCAATTGACAATGACATAGATTTCTTCCGAACTTCTAATCACAATTATCAATCAATAAATATAAAAGATAAAATCAATATTTAAACTCAAATAAATGCGGTTCTTCGATTAAACATGAAAATCTTGTTCAACAATTGCAAGTAACATCAATCGACCCTATGACATGTTCACTACCCAAGCGGGTGCTGAGAAATTTAGCTACTCATAATGAAAAGATAAAAACAAACAATAATATATGAAGACATATTGTACCGAATGTTGAAATCGATTTAAGAATGATTAACAATAACGAAATAAATCTCCAATCGTGTTCTTGATCTTCAAAGATGAGTCTCCAATGGAAAACCCTTCAAAAATCTCTTAAAATCGGCTGGAGGTGTAAAAGTTAGGGTTAAGGAATGATTAAACAAGCCTTAAATAGTTTCCAAAAACTTCAGATTTTCGACCCCCATTGCGGCGCAACTAGGGTAGTTGCGGCGCAATGGGCCTTTGACTCTGTGTTGACTTTGACTTTCGTTGACTGAGGCTGGATTAGAACTGAAGGTGTTGCGGCGCAACTAGCTACGTTGCGGCGCAACTTAACTCTCTCGAATTCTGTTGCGGCGCAACTAGCGGTTGCGGCGCAATGCCATGTATATTTGACATGTATTTTTAGACATTATTATTCATTTAGTTAATATTATTGTGTATGTGGTCTTATATTTTGGTTGCACAACCATCGGGTGCAACGACAGAAACTATAGCCACCGTCATCATGAAAGGTTTTTATGTAACTTTTTTTTTATATGAGTTTGTTTATTTTGTAAATTAATTAGGGTTTAATTATGTTTTTGTTTTTTTTTTTTTTAAATAAAATTTTGTTTATCTAAATTTGAATTATCAGCATTAACCATGTATATTTGACATGTATTTTTAGACATTATTATTCATTTAGTTAATATTATTGTGTATGTGGTCTTATATTTTGGTTGCACAACCATCGGGTGCAACGACAGAAACTATAGCCACCGTCATCATGAAAGGTTTTTATGTAACTTTTTTTTTAAAATTTTGTTTATCTAAATTTGAATTATCAGCATTAACCATGTATATTTGACATGTATTTTTAGACATTATTATTCATTTAGTTAATATTATTGTGTATGTGGTCTTATATTTTGGTTGCACAACCATCGGGTGCAACGGCAGAAACTATAGCCACCGTCATCATGAAAGGTTTTTATGTAACTTTTTTTTTATTTTTGTTTTTTTTTTTTTTAAATAAAATTTTGTTTATCTAAATTTGAATTATCAGCATTAACCATGTATATTTGACATGTATTTTTAGACATTATTATTCATTTAGTTAATATTATTGTGTATGTGGTCTTATATTTTGGTTGCACAACCATCGGGTGCAACGGCAGAAACTATAGCCACCGTCATCATGAAAGGTTTTTATGTAACTTTTTTTTTATATTTTTTTTTTTTTTTTTTTTTAGTTTGTTGTTTTTTTTTTTTTTTTTAAATAAAATTTTGTTTATCTAAATTTGAATTATCAGCATTAACCATGTATATTTGACATGTATTTTTAGACATTATTATTCATTTAGTTAATATTATTGTGTATGTGGTCTTATATTTTGGTTGCACAACCATCGGGTGCAACGGCAGAAACTATAGCCACCGTCATCATGAAAGGTTTTTATGTAACTTTTTTTTTAAATAAAATTTTGTTTATCTAAATTTGAATTATCAGCATTAACCATGTATATTTGACATGTATTTTTAGACATTATTATTCATTTAGTTAATATTATTGTGTATGTGGTCTTATATTTTGGTTGCACAACCATCACGTGCAACGACAGAAACTATAGCCACCGTCATCATGAAAGGTTTTTATGTAACTTTTTTTTTATATGAGTTTGTTTATTTTTTTTTTTTTTTTTTTTTTTTTTTTTTTTTTTTTTTTTTTTTTTTTTTTTTTTTTATTCTTCACGATAATTTTTTTTTTTCATTTTTTAGTTGAATTTTCTTTTTAATAAATTTATTTTTATATATTTGCCCATTCTGCTTAATGTTTATATTGTGGCTTATTTCATGTTTTGTTTATTAACTGGTGGGGTTAAGCTTTATAGAGCATTCTCCTTATTTTTTTTATATATTTTTTAATTGTATTAAAAAATAAGAAACAAATCTTTTTATCCTTAAAACTCTCCCAAAAATTATTATATATATACAACATTGGAAAAAAACCTCACGTATTTTCAAAAAAAGGGTTCCACAACCCTCACGCATTCTCAAAAAAAATAAAATTCGACTTACTCAACAAAAAAGGGTTTTTTTTATATATTTTGTTCATGTTTAAACATTATTGTTTGACATTGAATTCTTATGTTATTATTATTTTTATTCATCTCTTTTAATTTAGTTTGTTGTGCTATTCAATTTTTTTTTTTAAATAAAATTTTGTTTATCTAAATTTGAATTATCAGCATTAACCATGTATATTTGACATGTATTTTTAGACATTATTATTCATTTAGTTAATATTATTGTGTATGTGGTCTTATATTTTGGTTGCACAACCATCGGGTGCAACGACAGAAACTATAGCCACCGTCATCATGAAAGGTTTTTATGTAACTTTTTTTTTATATGAGTTTGTTTATTTTGTAAATTAATTAGGGTTTAATTATGTTTTTAGTTTTTGTTTTTTTCCCCAGCAATTTATGTCTTATCTTATTTAAAACTTTTATTAATTTATATATCTTGAGACTACCCGCCTGAGCACTAGTAGCCTATATATGTACGCATCAACAACTTGCAAATCAAACATAATCTCACGGTTTGAAACATCCTGTTTTGCTAATTAAATAAGGTTCGTTATTATTTTTTTTCTTGATAATGCTTCTGATAATCTACCTATGCTAATTTCTTTATTTTTGTTCTTTACAAATATTTTTAATGCGTGTTTTTTGTTTTTATCTTGTGTATATGTTATGCTATCTGATTGTCTTCCTTTTTGTTATGAAGCAAATTCTGTTGTATATTGATATGCTTCATATTATAACAATGTGGTATTTATAAACATAGCTACGGTAACACGTAGCAAGTATTGCGTTGTAAACCATAGCCTTGAGGCTACTTTTGGAAAAATCCCATGACTCGAGTGTATGTAGCAATATAATTTATGAACTTTATATACAAAACACTCGAAATTCAATCAAGTAACTTTGGTGTTCATGATCCTATTCTGTGATTGTGTGATATTATTTTTTTTATTAAATTGCTTTTGTGTGTTATGAGATTGTAAATCATGAGAAAAAAAAAATCTTTTTTGACCTTAGTTATCAAATTTTACATCAGAAACAGACCTCTTTACATGTACTAATAATTTATATTTCAATTCTAAATTTTAACATTGCTTCTAATTTTAAGTCAAATCATTGTTTATTGCTGCTATTGCTATCACTACAAATAATGTTGCATTTGTCTTCACTTTTAGTTAGCGTGAACAAATTATAAATTTTGTCACGTTTTTATGTGTGTAAAAATATATAGAAATAAAAGTGTGTAGAAATTTCTCCACACTAAAAAGTGTGTAGAACTAAAAGTTCACACTTTTAGTTAGCGTGAACAAATGGGGTGTTACAAAATAATTATGAAAGTTCACACTAAAAAGTGTGAACTTTTAGTTCTACACACTTTTTAGTGTGGATAAATTTCTACACACTTTTAGTTCTACATATATTTACACACATAAAAGCGTGACAAAATTTTTAATTTGTTCACGCTAACTAAAAGTGTGTACAGATACAACATTATTTGTAGTGTATTCACGTATCTTGATCTCAATTTAAAAATTTGGATAAACTTTTTTATAACGCCAAATTTCTTTCAACACCGTTACTTTTAAATAA
>CM067167.1:265024999-265118316 GCA_034093135.1 Erigeron breviscapus
CAGAAACTATAGCCACCGTCATCATGAAAGGTTTTTATGTAACTTTTTTTTTATATGAGTTTGTTTATTTTGTAAATTAATTAGGGTTTAATTATGTTTTTAGTTTTTTTTTCCCCAGCAATTTATGTCTTATCTTATTTAAAACTTTTATTAATTTATATATCTTGAGACTACCCGCCTGAGCACTAGTAGCCTATATATGTACGCATCAACAACTTGCAAATCAAACATAATCTCACGGTTTGAAACATCCTGTTTTGCTAATTAAATAAGGTTCGTTATTATTTTTTTTCTTGATAATGCTTCTGATAATCTACCTATGCTAATTTCTTTATTTTTGTTCTTTACAAATATTTTTAATGCGTGTTTTTTGTTTTTATCTTGTGTATATGTTATGCTATCTGATTGTCTTCCTTTTTGTTATGAAGCAAATTCTGTTGTATATTGATATGCTTCATATTATAACAATGTGGTATTTATAAACATAGCTACGGTAACACGTAGCAAGTATTGCGTTGTAAACCATAGCCTTGAGGCTACTTTTGGAAAAATCCCATGACTCGAGTGTATGTAGCAATATAATTTATGAACTTTATATACAAAACACTCGAAATTCAATCAAGTAACTTTGGTGTTCATGATCCTATTCTGTGATTGTGTGATATTATTTTTTTTATTAAATTGCTTTTGTGTGTTATGAGATTGTAAATCATGAGAAAAAAAAAATCTTTTTTGACCTTAGTTATCAAATTTTACATCAGAAACAGACCTCTTTACATGTACTAATAATTTATATTTCAATTCTAAATTTTAACATTGCTTTACTAATTAAGTCAAATCTTATTTATTGTAGCTATTGCTATCACTACAAATAATGTTGCATTTGTCACACTTTTAGTTTGCGTGAACAAATTAAAAATTTTGTCACGTTTTTATGTGTGTAAAAATATGTAGAACTAAAAGTGTGTAGAAATTTATCCACACTAAAAAGTGTGTAGAACTAAAAGTGTGTAGAAATTTCTCCACACTAAAAAGTGTGTAGAACTAAAAGTTCACACTTTTAGTTAGCGTGAACAAATGGGGTGTTACAAAATAATTATGAAAGTTCACACTAAAATGTGTGAACTTTTAGTTCTACACACTTTTTAGTGTGGATAAATTTCTACACACTTTTAGTTTCTACATATTTTTACACACATAAAAGCGTGACAAAATTTTAATTTATTCACGCTAACTAAAAGTGTGAACAAATACAACATTATTTGTAATGTATTCACTTGTAATCTTGGTGTATCTCAATTTAAAAATTTGGATAAACTTTTTTATAACGCCAAATTTCTTTCAACACCGTTACTTTTAAATAATCCTAAATACGTATGTGATTACACCTAGCATTGGCAATTCTGATATGCTCTTCTTTAACAGATGGACAATAAGAACATTCTGACTTTAGATGGTAGAGATATGTATGTATTTGTTAAAGGTTTATTTTGTACTTAGCTGATAGTTAGAGTATAATAATGTAATTAGTTATTTATCTTTTGTATTTAAGCCACTTAATGGCCTCACTTTCAAGGTTAATGAAAATTTAATCATTCACCACTATTCTCTGAATTCCTTCATATTTCTCATGGTATCAGAGACAGATTCTGATCCATCTTCATTCATATTTTGTTTTCCGATTCACAAATAGTATTCGTATCGTGAATATTATATATCCATTTGATTCAATAATTCCATTCGTGAATAATGTGTAGCCGTGAATAGATTTCCATGTGCCACCGTCCATTCTTTAATTTGTGATAACATTCACCGTCCAATCTTTTGAATCAATTATTCCATATATTTTTTTGATTCAACTTTTTCTTCAATTCAAGCCGCCGCTCGATCTAAACCCTTAAACCATTTTTTTGTTAAGAGTTGTCTATACGTGGGTATTCTTATACGATGCAATTCCTATACTTTCCAAATTTCTTTGTGTAACTATCTTTATACGTAGCTATCTCTTTCTATACGGCATTATTATCCAGTTTCTATAAGATATAATTCATATACTTTCCTGCTTCTATACGTACCTATTTCTATAAGAGGTTGTCTTCCTATACGACTTTGATTCTATACGGGCATGTTAAGAATCATATACGACTATATTCAAGATGACTACGGGAGACAAGTCAGGAGAAGACAAAAACAAAAACAAGTCAGGTGAAGGCGTCGATGCCATCACTGTTGATCATGAATTGTATGTTCATCAGAATGACACGTCTGGTAATTTCTCTCTGGCAACCCAAAAATTGAATGGGGACAATTACAATGAATGGAAACGTTCAGCTGAGATTTTTCTGGGAGCGAAAAACAAGTTAGGCTTTGTTACGGGTACGTGTATTCGACCTGATGCTACATCTCTTCTGTTGGGTGCATGGGATAGATGTAACAATTTGGTCATCTCATGGATTCTTCACTCGGTGAAACCAGATATTCGCACGAGTATACTTTATTTCAGTACTGCAGCAGAAATTTGGAAAGATTTGAAAGAACGGTTTGCACAATCCAACATTCCTCGCAAGTTTCAGGTTCACAAGTTCATCACTACACTGACACAGGGAACTAACTCTATTGCTACATACTATACTCAGCTGAAAACCGCTTGGGATGAGTATATGTCTTTACTTGCTATACCAGCTTGTACTTGTGGGACAAATAAAGCCTTCTTGGACATATTGCAGGAACAACAAGTGATGCAGTTTTTGATGGGTTTAAACGATACATATATACCCATTCGTGGATCAATTCTTATGAAAAATCCTTTGCCTTCCCTCAGTGAAGCCTACCGACTAGTTGTGCAGGAGGAATCTCAACGTGAATGCAACTCCTCTTTTGCTGTTGGTATTGATTCCACTGCACTGGCTGCTAATAAGGGAAATTCTTCTAAACAACCACTCTCTTTTGGACAATCTAGGTGGAGCAACACTACCACTAATTCTCAGGGAGTTACATTCGGTGTTGCACCAAATGGAAAGCGTTCAAGGTTCTTTTGCACCACGTGCAACATTTGGGGCCACAGTCTTGAACGGTGTTACAAAACCAACCCAAGCTTGCGTGAGAAGAAGATTGTTAATTCAGCGCAGGTAAATGTTACAGAGAATTCAACTCTTGCAGGTACTTCCAATGCATCTGGCCCCGCATTCACCAAAGAGCAGATGGCACAGTTAACTGCGATGCTTGCCCAACACAATCTTGCCCCACATAGTGGGACACCAGCTGATATGTCTTCTGCATTTATGGCTGGTAAGCGCTTTTGTTTCATTTCTACGTGCTTATATAATCTATGGGTCACGGATAGTGGGGCTACTGATCATATGACGCCACATCTTCACATGTTTCTTGAATCATAGTGTCGGGATAACAACCGTTGAGGGTATTCAAGGATGAGGACACTTACATCATCATCCATACGTTTACAATTCATCATATCAACGTTACGTTACAACTAAACGTTCATACACAATCCACATGTTAAACGATATCGTTAACAACAACGTTATGCCACAAATGTGGACTTACTCGTTATGCCACTAATCGTGGACTTACTCATTACGTTATGCCACTAATCGTGGACTTACTCATTACGTTATGCCACTAATCGTGGACTTACTCATTATCACAATATTTCATCACAACAAGCGTTCATACATACGTTTACGGAAAGCAAAACATTTACGTTCACAAATCATCGTTTTATATCAAATCATTTTCCATAAATCGTTAAAACGTTTACGTAAAACAAGTACACTTTTCACCCCAAATATAAGAGAAAACGGGGCTACGAAACTCACCTTTGCCGAGCAAGATAAGTAAATGATAAGTTATATACGCCCAAGATTCGCCACACGTTCACCACCTAACAATCATACAATATACATTCACTATTAATACCTTACTTGAGTTCAAAAGGTGGTGTTCGACTTTAGACGACTACCTGGACTCACACAAGACATTAGAGAAGCCTAGACATGATTTGATTGAAAGCTAGACTCGATCCAAGAAGATGGAAACCCAAGCTTACAAAAACAGGAAATTGCCAAAAGGGGAAGGCCGTAAATTACGGCTATGGCCACTGTAATTTACGGTGGTTCAATATTAACGAGCGTAAGGTACGTGCAATTCTAGCGTAGGTTACGGTGGGTCACAAAAGCCCTAGCGTAGGTTACGCCCTTCCTAGCGTAAGCTACGCCTAGCTAGAAACATCACTTTTTGGCGTCTGGAACTCCATTTTTGGGCGTAAACAGAAGGTTTTGGGCGTAAAGTAAAATCGACACTTGGAGATAGGCGTAACCTACGACCTCTTGACCGTAACCTACGCCCCCTAATATTCAACCAGCGTAAGCTACGCCCATAATGGGCGTAAGTTACGCTCCACCTGCACCAGCCCGACCTGCAGCAGCTAAGAACTTGAAAAACGACCCATTTCGACTTGGAAACACTAATTTGACTCAAAAATCAGTTTGGGGGACTTGGAAACACCTCATTGAACATAACCAAGCAAAGTTTAACACAACCCATCTCAAAACCTTCAATCAAAACACATAAACACTCTTAAATTCATTATTAACCTAAAACAAAACCCTAGCAAACCCTAATTTCAAAATAAGTTTGATTCGACCTGAAATGAGTTGGGAAAACGAATTGTGCAGCTAAGGGACAAGTTAAATGACATGAAACAATGAATTTAAGGTGGAGGTTACTTACCAAAATCACTAAATCTTCAAATTCGGGTTTGTGGAGTTTAAAAGGGGAAGAACACTTGAACACTTCAAATTTCTTGCACTATAATGTTTATTATTATTATTACTAGATCTTATTATTATTATTATTATTATTATTATTATTATTATTACTAGATCTTGTTAATTCATACACAACATCGTAAATTTTAGGGTTTTAAGTGAGAATTTAATGAGATATGGCTTTGGTAGATGGAAGGAAGAAAAGGGAGTGAATGAGGGGAGAGAGGGAGGATAAGATTTTTGGTGAAGTAAAAATGAATGGATGGATGGATGTGAGGGTGAGAGGGGCCGGCCAAGGGGTCTCAATTATGAGGCCCCGCTCCGCTAAATTCGACAAATAGCTATACGTTATCCATTTATTCTCTAAAACAAATCCGTAATTACAAATAAATTCAACGTTATATTAAAACACGATCAAACGTTCGATAATTCATATAAATTCACGTAATCGTTCACATTTTATTACATTCAATCAAAAGTCAAACCAAGTCAAAAGTCACGAATGTTACATTATTCCCCCGTTAAAGGAATTTCGTCCCGAAATTCTAAGTTAACTAGACTCGCTAAACAAGTGGGGATACTTAGCTTTCATCGAATCTTCCCGTTCCCAAGTAACCTCGGGTCCACGTCTTGCTTGCCATCTAACTTTAACAATCGTATATCGTGTATTCTTTAACTTCTTAGTTTGTCGATCTAAGATTTCTACCGGTTCCTCCACAAATTTCAACGCTTTATCGACTCGGACTTCATCTAGGGGCACATGAAGCGTTGGGTTGGCCAAACACTTCCTAAGGTTACAAACATGAAAAACATTGTGGACTCCACTCAAGTCTTGAGGAAGTTCCAAACGATACGCTACCGGGCCAATTCGTTCCAAAATCTTAAATGGGCCAATATATCTTGGACCCAACTTACCACGTTTCACAAAACGGACCACTCCCTTCCACGGAGACACTTTGAGTAACACAAAATCACCAACTTCGAATTCGAGAGGTCGTCGTCTAACATTGGCATACTTTAGTTGTCGTTCTCGGGCCACTCTCAACTTCTCCTTGATTTGAGAAATCACTTTAGTCGTTTCCACAACAATCTCGGGTCCAATGAGTTAGCTTTCACCAACTTCCGCCCAAGCTACAGGTGATCGACAATCTCTCCCATACAAAGCCTTAAATGGGGCCATTTGTATGCTAGCATGATAGCTATTGTTATAGGAGAATTCGACCAAAGGGAGATGCACATCCCAATTACCACCGAAATCTATGGCACAAGCTCTTAACATATCTTCTAACGTTTGAATTGTCCTTTCACTTTGACCATCGGTTTGTGGATGGAACGCCGTACTCATGTCAAGTCGAGTACCCATCGCTTTTTGAAACGCCTTCCAAAACTTTGAAGTAAATCGGGCATCCCGATCGGTTATTATGGAAATTGGCATTCCATGTTTGGATATCACTTCTTTGATGTACAAGCGTGCCATGGTTTCAAATTTGTCGTCCTCCCGGATGGCCAAGAAGTGAGCCGACTTAGTCAACCGGTCAATAATCACCCAAATGGTGTCCTTCCCACTACTCGTTCTTGGCAACTTCGTTATGAAGTCCATAGCAATTTCTTCCCACTTCCACACCGGTGTTCTCGGTTGAACTAGCAAACCGGGTGGTTTCTTGTGATCGGCCTTTACTTGCAAGCATGTGATGCATTCACTAACGTATCTAGCAATATCTCTCTTCATTCCCGGCCACCAATACAAATCCCTCAACCCGAAATACATCTTGTCGGAACCCGGGTGAACCGAGTAGGCCGACTTATGAGCTTCATTCATTAATTTCATCCGAAGCCCACCCAAAACGGGGATCCATAACCGTTCAACAAAATATAACCCATCGTCTTCTTTTCTATCAAATTGTTCCTCTAAGCCATGTAAAGCTTCGTTGATGAAGTTTTCCGGCCTAGTTGCCAATCTTTGTGCCTCAATGATAGAGTCACGAACACTCCTTTGTACGGTAAGGCTCATGGCTCTAACTCGCCTCGGTTTCACACGTTCCTTTCGACTCAATGCATCGGCTACCACGTTGGCTTTACCCGGATGGTAACGAATAACACAATCATAGTCGCTAAAGAGCTCCAACCATCTTCGTTGCCTCATATTTAGTTCACTTTGGTCAAAAATGTGTTGAAGGCTTTTGTGATCGGTATAGATCACGCTCTTGGTGCCATACAAGTAGTGCCTCCAACATTTTAAAGCAAACACGACCGCTCCCAATTCCAAGTCATGGGTTGGGTAATTCTTCTCATGCACCTTCAGTTGCCTAGATGCATAAGCAATCACCTTACCCCGTTGCATTAAGACACAACCCAATCCTTGCCCGGATGCATCACAATAAACAACAAAATCATCGGCTCCATCGGGCAAGCTTAAGATGGGTGCATCACACAACTTGTCTTTTAACAATTGGAATGCTTGTTCTTGTTTTTCGCCCCAATCAAACCTCCTTTCTCTTTGAGTCAACAAGGTTAAAGGTTGGGCGATTTTTGAGAAGCCCTCGATGAATCTTCTATAATAGCCCGCCAAACCAAGAAATTGACGAATCTCGGTGGGCGTCTCGGGCCTTCTCCAATTCTTTACCGCTTCAATCTTACTCGGATCGACGTGTATACCCTCCTTGCTCACCACATGTCCAAGGAAGTGGACTTCTTCCAACCAAAATTCACACTTGGAAAACTTGGCATATAACTTTTCCTTTCGAAGTAACTCCAAGACTAGCTTCAAATGCTCCGCGTGATCTTCCTTCGTCTTAGAATAGATAAGTATGTCATCAATGAAAACAATGACAAACTTATCCAAATACGGATCACACACCCGGTTCATCAAGTCCATGAACACCGTCGGTGCATTAGTTAGGCCGAAGGGCATGACCGTGAATTCAAAGTGCCCATATCGGGTTCGGAAGGCCGTTTTTGGAATATCATCTTCATGTACCCGCAATTGATGGTAACCCGACCGCAAGTCAATCTTTGAGAAATATTTAGCGCCTTGGAGTTGGTCAAACAAATCATCAATTCTAGGAAGAGGATAGCGATTTTTCACCGTTAGTTTATTCAATTCTCTATAATCGATGCACATTCGGAAAGACCCGTCTTTCTTTTTGACAAATAAGACCGGTGCTCCCCACGGTGATTGACTAGGGCGGATGAAACCCTTTTCTTGAAGTTCTTTGAGTTGGGTAGCCAACTCTTGCATTTCGGTCATGGCTAGGCGATACGGTGCCTTGGCCACGGGGGAAGCGTTAGGAACAAGATCAATACGGAAATCGAGTTGACGAGAGGGAGGCAAACCCGGTAAATCATCCGGAAAGACATCCGCAAACCCGTTGACTACGGGCACGGTCTTCAATTCAACCTTGGTGACGTTAACATTATACACTTTACTTTCCCAAGACTCGGACCTTTCACCTTGAACCACTAATTCCTCACCATTCTCTAACGGTATTCTAACTATTTTATTACCACAATCAATTACCGCGTTAACGGACGACATCCAATCCATACCAACGATCACGTCAAAACTACCAATATCAAAAGGGACCAAATCTATGTAAAATGGGTGGTCGTTCAAATCTAAGATACAATCACGTGCAACTTGACTAACTCTAGACAAACCACCATTTACCATTTCGAGTTCAAAATAATACGTCAACGGGCTAAGACTAGCATTAATCAACGGAATAAAATCATTGGATATGAGGCTAAAATCGGCTCCGGAATCAAATAACACGGTGGCATATTGGTCATTGAGAAGAAAAGTACCTGCCACAACGTTTGGATCAACATGAGCCTCGGCCGCATTCACGGCAAAAGCTCTACCACGGGGGGCCAATTATTGACGAGGAGCTTGAGGAAGTTGTTGTTGTTGGCCTTGAAGTCCCCGGTTTTGATTTGGACCGGCAATTTGTAGTTGATTCGGGTGCACGGTCACTTGAACTTGTTGGCCGATGAGATTTGGACATGTGTTTCGGTAGTGCTCTTGACTACCACATTCATAGCAATTGCCCCGAGCCGGAAAACGAGCATTAAGAGGAACAACATTCAATGGTGCACCCCTAGGATTAGTGGGGCACATCTTGGCCATATGGCCCGGTTGATTGCAATAGAAACACGCTTCGCAACGATATTGAGGCCTATGGTGACGGTTACACCTAGGGCACAAAGGAGCCGTCCCGGCATAACCTTCTTTAACCGGCATAGTCGCCGCAAACACCTTCCCACCTCTAGTTGGTTTCTTGTTGTGATACCTCTCCACCTTCTTGGTACCACTAGACTCGGCTACTTCTTTTCTCTTGCCATCACTTTTGCTCAACTTGCCACCCCTAATAAGTTCCAATGTCACGCTAGCGGTGCGGGTGGTTGCCTCTTTGTATGTCAAAGGCATGGTGGGGTGAGAAACAAGCATCCTCACTTCATGAGGCAACCCCGCAACATACTTCTCAATTTTCACATCATCGGGTCTCACATAATGGGGAATGAGTCTAGAGAGTTGGCCAAAACGGCGAGTGTAACTCTCATAGTCTCCACCCTTCATGGCAAGCTTAGAGAATTCTTCTTGCAAATTCCTCATTTCGTGTGCCGGACAATATTTAGTAATTATCATTCTTTTGAAGTCTCCCCAAGGAAGGTTGTTAGCCGCATCGATCCCCAATTCCTCAACCTCCTCATTCCACCATTCAAGAGCATCACCTTTCAACATGCCGGTGACATAAGAAATTCGTTGGTGATAAGCACAACCACTCCGAACAATGATTGATTCAATTGTCTCCAACCATTCCAAACAACCCGTGGCACCACCTTCTCCCTTAAATTCCGGAGCTCCACAAAGTTTGAAGTCTTTAAACAAACATCCTTGTTGGTAAGCAAATTGTCCTCTTGGTTGCACAAAACCTTCTTCTCCATCATCACCGTTTGCATTCACATCCTCATCTTCATTTTGAACATGAACCGCTTCATCTTCCGGTTCTTCTTGTTCATTTCTAGCTTCCATGGCCGTTTGGATTCGGGCCACAAGATCCGGCATGAGATCATTTAGAGCTTGAGTGATAGCCTCGGCGGTTACCGGAGGATTGGCACCACCCCGGCCACCTCGGCCACCACGGCCTCCACGACCCCCTCTACCACCACGTCCACCTACAAATTCTTCTTCTTCTTCTTGAGCACGAGGGCGGCGAATAACTCTTTTTGGTCTAACCATCCTTTCCTGAACACACGTGTTAGATTAGCAAGTTAATTCTCACACTTCACACACGAATAATCGAAATCGACCGTCACATAACAAACAATACATCCCTAATTTCTCCTAATCCGTCACAAGAACACATAATTCTATGGGGATATTATCATGGCAATAAGCTAAGGCATTATCGTTTCATGCAATTCATAATCAACATCACAATCACAAGTCAATTAACACAATATAAAAAGGGGTCAAGTCATAACAAGGTGGGTGAAGTATAGTCCGAATCTTAACTTCAACATTCAACACATTAAAAGTGTTTGTATACAGGGTGTACCATCGGCTAACCCTCCACACCGTTAATATATTGAATGGATGTCAAGACTCGGTTCCGTTATACTCTCTAAGTATTGGCCGGGTATGTATACAGGGTGTACCATCGGCTAACCCTCCACCCAACCAACACTCATTAAGCATACCGGGTTACCTACTATACTTCATCCACAATGCGCAATCCACAAGGTCATTAACTTTATATGACATAGGGTAACCATAGATTTGTTGATCAGGCGCCTCTAGGGTTACCGAGTGTCATACTCCGTTAATGCCATCGTTTCACTTTGCTAGGGTTAACAACAAAAGTTCAAGAATATTCATCAACGTTCATTCGGTAAGTCACGGTGTATCCCGACACTCATACATGCATCAATCAAGTCATCACATAACAATCAAGTCAGCAATCAAGGAAAACCTACGAACTCCGTTTACACAAGTCTCATGCTTCACACAATTCACGTTACACACATAGTTTCCTATCATGCATGCTAATTATGAAGATGTGGGTGCAATGGTTATAGGCTAGGTCAAACCACCTAATTCTCTACAACCTGGCTCTGATACCATTCTGTAACACCCCAACATGGCGGAATCATGGGATGTCACACGAAAAGCATAGCACGACATGGAAAATTAAGTAGAGACAATACTATATGCAAATAAGGATTGGGCAATCCATAAATCAAGTTCAAATACGAGTACAAAATACAACATGGAATCACAAATTGCATAAGGAGCACATGCCATCAAAGTTACAAAAGAGCATAATCCAAAAATGATGGCCGATAATCCTAAGCACAACCCGTCAAGGGAAAACGATGAATCACGGATCCAAAAGTCAAGCCCAAATCCTAGTAAAGTCATGCAATCACCCATTACGTCCTTGATTAGCTTGGTTACCTGAAAAGTGTACTAAAACGGGTCAACATAAAGTTGGTGAGTTCGTAGGTTTAAACGTTAAAATCATAGTGTCGGGATAACAACCGTTGAGGGTATTCAAGGATGAGGACACTTACATCATCATCCATACGTTTACAATTCATCATATCAACGTTACGTTACAACTAAACGTTCATACACAATCCACACGTTAAACGATATCGTTAACAACAACGTTATGCCACAAATGTGGACTTACTCGTTATGCCACTAGCGTGGACTTACTCATTACGTTATGCCACTAATCGTGGACTTACTCATTACGTTATGCCACTAATCGTGGACTTACTCATTATCACAATATTTCATCACAACAAGCGTTCATACATACGTTTACGGAAAGCAAAACATTTACGTTCACAAATCATCGTTTTATATCAAATCATTTTCCATAAATCGTTAAAACGTTTACGTAAAACAAGTACACTTTTCACCCCAAATATAAGAGAAAACGGGGCTACGAAACTCACCTTTGCCGAGCAAGATAAGTAAATGATAAGTTATATACGCCCAAGATTCGCCACACGTTCACCACCTAACAATCATACAATATACATTCACTATTAATACCTTACTTGAGTTCAAAAGGTGGTGTTCGACTTTAGACGACTACCTGGACTCACACAAGACATTAGAGAAGCCTAGACATGATTTGATTGAAAGCTAGACTCGATCCAAGAAGATGGAAACCCAAGCTTACAAAAACAGGAAATTGCCAAAAGGGGAAGGCCGTAAATTACGGCTATGGCCACCGTAATTTACGGTGGTTCAATATTAACGAGCGTAAGGTACGTGCAATTCTAGCGTAGGTTACGGTGGGTCACAAAAGCCCTAGCGTAGGTTACGCCCTTCCTAGCGTAAGCTACGCCTAGCTAGAAACATCACTTTTTGGCGTCTGGAACTCCATTTTTGGGCGTAAACAGAAGGTTTTGGGCGTAAAGTAAAATCGACACTTGGAGATAGGCGTAACCTACGGCCTCTTGACCGTAACCTACGCCCCCTAATATTCAACCAGCGTAAGCTACGCCCATAATGGGCGTAAGTTACGCTCCACCTGCACCAGCCCGACCTGCAGCAGCTAAGAACTTGAAAAACGACCCATTTCGACTTGGAAACACTAATTTGACTCAAAAATCAGTTTGGGGGACTTGGAAACACCTCATTGAACATAACCAAGCAAAGTTTAACACAACCCATCTCAAAACCTTCAATCAAAACACATAAACACACTTAAATTCATTATTAACCTAAAACAAAACCCTAGCAAACCCTAATTTCAAAATAAGTTTGATTCGACCTGAAATGAGTTGGGAAAACGAATTGTGCAGCTAAGGGACAAGTTAAATGACATGAAACAATGAATTTAAGGTGGAGGTTACTTACCAAAATCACTAAATCTTCAAATTCGGGTTTGTGGAGTTTAAAAGGGGAAGAACACTTGAACACTTCAAATTTCTTGCACTATAATGTTTATTATTATTATTACTAGATCTTGTTAATTCATACACAACATCGTAAATTTTAGGGTTTTAAGTGAGAATTTAATGAGATATGGCTTTGGTAGATGGAAGGAAGAAAAGGGACAATGAGGGGAGAGAGGGAGGATAAGATTTTTGGTGAAGTAAAAATGAATGGATGGATGGATGTGAGGGTGAGAGGGGCCGGCCAAGGGGTCTCAATTATGAGGCCCCGCTCCGCTAAATTCGACAAATAGCTATACGTTATCCATTTATTCTCTAAAACAAATCCGTAATTACAAATAAATTCAACGTTATATTAAAACACGATCAAACGTTCGATAATTCATATAAATTCACGTAATCGTTCACATTTTATTACATTCAATCAAAAGTCAAACCAAGTCAAAAGTCACGAATGTTACAGTAGTGTTCAGCAAGGCCTTTACTTTGTTGCTCAAACAACCACATGTGTTCCTGCACCCTCCCTACCTTTTTCTGCATCAGCAAATAAGTGTTCTGCACAGCTTTGGCATTCCCGTCTAGGACATTTACCTTTTGATAGGATTAATTGTATTAGCTCTTTGCAATGTAATCCTTCTAGTCCTGATGTAATATGCGATACTTGTCTAAGGCTAGAATGCATAGTGGAACACCCCGAGCTAGGCTCAAAATGCACCGAAAAGCATGACACAAGATGGAATTATCGTAGAATGAGACTATATGAATTTAAAAGGATTCCGTGAACCCAACAATATGATTACAATGTCACGAAAGCATAAGGAGCATACAACCATCAAAAGTTTACAAAATGATATCAAAAGATGGCTAATGATCCTAAGCAAGACCCATCAACGGGTAATGAATCACGGATCCATGGTCATAGTCCAACTCCTAGCAATGCACATCAAGCTCTTAGGTTATCTTGGTTACCTAAAAAGTGTACTAAACAATGTCAACACTAGGTTGGTGAGTTCGTAGGAAAGAAAGAACAAGAACACGTACCAATGCCATCCACACATAAACAAGCATAAAGAACGAGAAATTTGGTATCAATTAAGTGTCTAACATGTTCTATGATTTCACACTTGTACACAATGTCCCTCGATTGTCCTCATGTCATCCATAATGTCATCAAGTACTTAAAGTACCCGTATAATGCCATCAAGCACTTAAAGTGCCCGTTTATATTGTCATCTTGTCCCTCATGTCCCTCATTATTCTCAACACATCACAAATTGCTCATCAATGACCATCAATGTCCACACATCACCAAAACACCATGCGTATATACTTCATACGATATTACTTTTGAGAAGTCATAAATGCTTATATATAGGGTCACCCGCAGCCTTCCCACCACATCTACAACCTTTCAAAGGTATTACCGTCCTTCCATATATACCCAACTAACCTAGTAAACATTCAAACATGCACATACAATAATCATATAATAACCACATATTTGCACGTCAACAAAACCATCAAAAACAACCATTCAATTCACAAATGTCATCATGAACAAAGTACACCTTTCAGCCCGACTCTTAAACGAGTAAGGGAAGCTATGAAAACTCACCTTTGCCTTGATTATCGAATTTAGAGTGAGCTAGAACGTCAATTAATCGCCAAACGATCACAACCTATCATGATATACATGCACGTATCAATATATACTATCATGTCCTCATTTAACTTTTATGGACTTTTGGATTGAACTCGGGACTTGAACACGCACTATGACTTGGGTAAGATAACTTAAGAGACCAGAAAGGACCTATTTGAATGCTCGTTTCGTGCCAAGGAAAGTGAAACTCAAGCTAGGAAATCAAAACAGGAAAATGAACTTTAGAGGGGGGCGTAAGCTACGGTCTGACCCACCGTAGGTTACGCTGGTCAGATTTGTTCTAGCGTAAGGTACGGCGAGCAAGTTTCAAAGGGCGTAAGTTACGCTGAGGAGCACCGTAGGTTACGCTTGCCTACAAATGAGCGTTTTGGCGTCTGGTTTCCAAGTTTCTAGCGTAAACAGAGGCATTTTGGAAAAATGAAGATGGAGAGCAGCGTAAGCTACGCCAGGCTGGGCGTAACTTACGCCGGGTGCTGAACAAACACACCAGCAGGTGTTCTTGACACAAACTCGACCCAAAACCCTAATTTCTTGACATTTAGACCATGAAATCGATTTGCACAGCTCCAAGACTCATTTTTAAGCATAGTTAGACATAATTAGGTATAACTAAACATGTTTCATCATTCAAATCCAACCCTTTAACCCATTTACATGCTTAATTCGATCTTGACCCATTTGTAACTCAAAATCGACCCAAAACCTAGTTTTTGGCTTAGAAATCGTTTTGAGAAGTTCATTGACCCGTTTTTATACATAACTAACTCGTTTGAACATAAACCACTCAATAATTCATTTCATGATATCACTTTTGACCCAAAAACGATTTTTGACCTAAATTAAAACCTTTGAAACCCTAATTTTGGTTTTTGAAGCTAAAAAGGCCAAGAGTGTCTAGACTTAGTTGAAAGACATGTTTAATTACTTGAAATAATGAATTTGAGCTAGAAATCACTTACCAAAACTTCCACAAGAAGTCAAACTCGAATTTGACCTAGTTGAAGACTTTTCTTGCACTTTGCACTTTGAATTTTTGATATGTTGTAAGAATGATGATATAGATGATGATTTTGTTATTAATCTTGTTGAAATCACAATAAATGAGGCAAGATCTTAGAGAGAGAGAGGGAGATTTGAGAGTGTGTATGCATTTAGTGAGATAGAGAGAGAAGTGTAAGAGAATTGAATGAATGGTTGGGAGGTTATGGGGTAGGGTTGGGTTGTCTTGGATGGGTCATGGGTTGGGTATAACCCATGGATAGGATCCATATACATTTTACTAGTTAAATTCAATGTCATCTAAATGAAAATCGATTAGCACTAACTAATGACCTCGACTAGCACATAAATCTCAAATTAAGTAATAAATTGACCCATAAAGAACACATTGCACTCAATTGAACCTCAAATTGCACTTGAACTACATTGGTTAACTTGATAATTAGGTAAATTGTACATATGATCATAGAGTCAAGAATCACAATTGTTACATCATTCCCCCGTTAAGGGAATTTCGTCCCGAAATTCGATAGAACCCTAATCACTAAACAAATGCGGGTATTTAGACCTCAATAAAGTCTTCCCGCTCCCAAGTGAATTCGGCTCCACGCCTTGCATGCCATCGAACTTTGACTATCGTATAACGTTTGTTCTTCATTTTCTTGACCTCTCGTTCCAAGATCTCTACCGGTTCTTCAACAAAGTTGAGTTTCTTGTCCACTCGAATCTCATCCATGGGCACATGTAGTGTAGGATCCGCCAAGCACTTTCTTAAGTTGCAAATATGGAACACGTCATGCACACCACTAAGTTCTTGAGGTAATTTCAATCGATATGCTACTTTGCCCACTCGTTCGATGATCTCGAAAGGTCCAATGTATCTTGGTCCAAGCTTACCTCTCTTTACAAAGCGAACAACACCTTTCCACGGGGAGACTTTCAAAAGCACATGATCACCAACATTGAACTCCAATGGTCTACGCCTCACATCGGCGTATTTCTTTTGTCTCTCTCGGGCCAATTGTAATCTCTCTTTAATTTGAGAAACCACTTTTGTCGTTTCGACCACTATTTCCGGCCCAATGAGTTGGCTTTCACCAATCTCCGCCCAAGCGAGTGGAGAACGACACTTTCTACCATAAAGTGCCCTAAATGGTGCCATTTGAATACTCGCATGATAGCTATTATTATACGAGAACTCAACTAACGGTAAATGATCTTCCCAACTTCCACCAAATTCAATTGCACAAGCCCTCAACATGTCTTCAAGCGTTTGGATGGTTCTCTCGGTTTGTCCATCCGTTTGAGGATGAAACGCCGTACTCATGTCAAGTTGAGTACCCATTGCTCGTTGAAAGGCTTCCCAAAAATTTGATTTGAACCAGCTATCTCTATCGGAGATAATAGAAACCGGAACCCCATGTTTAGACACCACTTCTTTAATGTACAAACGAGCTAGGGTGTCAAACTTATCGGTCTCACGAATGGCTAAGAAGTGAGCCGATTTTGTCAACCGATCCACAATCACCCATATAGTATCACGACCACTTCTTGTCTTCGGTAACTTCGTGATAAAGTCCATTGCAATCCGTTCCCATTTCCATTCCGGTGTCACCGGTTGCACCAACAAACCAGGTGGCTTCTTATGATCGGCTTTCACTTGTAAGCAAGTAAGGCACTCACTCACATATTTAGCCACATCACGTTTCATGCCCGGCCACCAATAGAAATCTTTCAAATCAAAGTACATCTTATCCGACCCCGGATGGACCGAATAAGCCGACTTATGTGCTTCATTCATAAGAAATGTTCTCAAATTGCCGAAAATGGGAATCCAAAGCCTTTCAACTAGGTATAGCTAGTCGTGGGCAAAGGAACCGAACCGGTTCCTCAGGAACCGGTTCTTGAGGAACCGGTTCTTGGTCAACGTTGACTGGAACCGGTTCTTCAAGAACCGGATCTTGGTCAACGTTGACTGGAACCGGTTCTTGAGGAACCGGTTCTGAGGAACCGGTTCTTGAGGAACCGGTTCTTGGTCAACGTTGACTGGAACCGGTTCTGAGGAACCGAACCGGTTCCTGAGGAACCGGTTCTTGAGGAACCGGTTCTTGGTCAACGTTGACTGGAACCGGTTCTTCAAGAACCGGAACCGGTTCGGGACCGGTTCTTGGTCTTGAAAACCCGAACCGATGGAACCGAAATATAGGTTCGGAAGTTTTTTTTTCTCCAGAACTTAACGGCCGTTAGGTTTTTTTTTTTTTCCAGAACTTAACGGCCGTTAGAGGTATTTTTTTCATCGTAAATCGATTTTGGGCCACTTGATTGTTAATACATCGAGCCTTAAGACCTAAAATACCTTCATAATGATAATATCTAGTGAATTAACACAAAAAACTCCAAGTTATTTCACAAAAAACACTTGAAAAAAATTAAAAACTCACTAATAATTCACTATAATTCATTTAACGGCCGTTAAGGCCACTTTTTTTTCATCGTAATTCGATTTTGGGGCACTTGATTGTTAATACACCGAGCCATAAGACCTTAAATACCTTCATAATGATAATATCTAGTGAATTAACACAAAAAACTCCAAGTTATCTAAGTTATTTCACAAAAAACACTTGAAAAAAATTAAAAACTCACTAATAATTCACTATAATTCATTTAACGGCCGTTAAGGCCACTTTTTTTTCATCGTAATTCGATTTTGGGGCACTTGATTGTTAATACACCGAGCCATAAGACCTTAAATACCTTCTTAATGATAATATCTAGTGAATTAACACAAAAAACTCCAAGTTATTTCACAAAAAACACTTGAAAAAAATTAAAAACTCACTAATAATTCACTATAATTCATTTAACGGCCGTTAGAGGTCTTTTTTTCATCGTAATTCGATTTTGGGGCACTTGATTGTTAATACACCGAGCCATAAGACCTTAAATACCTTCATAATGATAATATCTAGTGAATTAACACAAAAAACTCCAAGTTATTTCACAAAAAACACTTGAAAAAAATTAAAAACTCACTAATAATTCACTATAATTCATTCAAAGTCTAGAAAATGCATACTTTTATTATAGACCATCTTAATCTTCAACAAAGTTCAAAGTCTTCAATCAAATACAATGTCTTAAACCAAATAACAAGTCTTCAAACAAATACAAATTCTTAAACAAATTAAATAACAAGTCTTCAAAGTCTTCAAATTGTCTTCATCATTGTCTTCAAATTGTCTTCATTTGTCTTCATTTGTCTTGATTGGTCTTCTTGAAACAAATACAAATTCTTAAACAAATTAAATAACAAGTCTTCAAAGTCTTCAAATTGTCTTCATTGTCTTCATCATTGTCTTCAAATTTGTCTTCAAATTGTCTTCATTTGTCTTCAAATTGTCTTCATTTGTCTTGATTGGTCTTCTTGAAACAAATACAGAGTCTTGAAAAAAATAAAAACTCACTAATAATTCACTATAATTCATTTAACGGCCGTTAAGGCCACTTTTTTTCATCGTAATTCAATTTTGGGGCACTTGATTGTTAATACACCGAGCCATAAGACCTTAAATACCTTCATAATGATAATATCTAGTGAATTAACACAAAAAACTCCAAGTTATTTCACAAAAAACACTTGAAAAAAATTAAAAACTCACTAATAATTCACTATAATTCATTTAACGGCCGTTAAGGCCACTTTTTTTTCATCGTAATTCGATTTTGGGGCACTTGATTGTTAATACACCGAGCCATAAGACCTTAAATACCTTCATAATGATAATATCTAGTGAATTAACACAAAAAACTCCAAGTTATTTCACAAAAAACACTTGAAAAAAATTAAAAACTCACTAATAATTCACTATAATTCATTCAAAGTCTAGAAAATGCATACTTTTATTATAGACCATCTTAATCTTCAACAAAGTTCAAAGTCTTCAATCAAATACAATGTCTTCAACCAAATACAATGTCTTCAACCAAATACAATGTCTTCAACCAAATGACAATGTCTTAAACCAAATAACAAGTCTTCAAACAAATACAAATTCTTAAACAAATTAAATAACAAGTCTTCAAAGTCTTCAAATTGTCTTCATTGTCTTCATCATTGTCTTCAAATTTGTCTTCAAATTGTCTTCATTTGTCTTCATTTGTCTTGATTGGTCTTCTTGAAACAAATACAAAGTCTTGAAACAAATACATAGTCTTGAAACAAATACATAGCATTGAAACAAATACATAGTCTTCAAATGGTCTTCATCTTCAATCTTCATCAAGTGGGATTGGTTGAGCTTGAGCTTCATCAAGTGCAATCTCTTCATCGGAAAGTGATAAGGATGTACCTTCTTCAACTTCTTCATGGTGAATATGTTCTTCAAGGTCCAAAGTATCTTCAAGGCATTTTTAATGGTCAAGTTGGAAAGTCCTTCACGAACCGCCTCCGTCGAATAATGAAAAATAGTGCCATCATTTCCTAATGTTTGTTGACCTTGTGAGGTGGTACCCCCATCTTGTGCTTTTTTCACCGCACAATGAAGTCTAACATGTTTGTCCAAAGTCGAGTTTGCACCTTTAAAGAGATTGTGACAATAATTACACCGAGCCTTAACAACACCATTCGACAACTTAACCAATTGAAAGTGTTGAAATACGGGAGCCGTTCTTTTATGATCCGTTATTATTTCCACCATCGTTGCCGCCTCACTTGTGGAACCAATACCGGTAGATTGCGTTTGTGAAGCGGAATTAGACTCCATTTTGTGAGAGATTTGATATATATTATATATATAGTGTATATATATAATATATATATATATATATATATATATATATATTTTTGTGATATATAAATATAAAATATGTAGAGATATAATGATTTTGGTAAGAGATTTATGAATACATAGTGATTTTGTAAGATATATGGAGTGTTTGTAAGTGATGGAATGTGTAAAAATAAGCCTAAATGATGCTACATATATATACTAGTTGTATAATGGCAAAATGGTAATTATTGGGTGAATCTAACGGCTCCTAACGGTCAAAAAGGACCAAAAGTGGCAGATTCTAACGGCTAGTAACGGCTAGTTTGACTGGGTCGGTTCTTGGGACCGGTTCTTGGGATCGGTTCTTGGAACCGGTTCCTGAGGAACCGGTTTGGGACCGGTTCTTTGAAAAAAATGTGGAACCGGTTCCTAACTGCCGGTTCTTGAGGAACCGGGACCGGTTCCTGAGGAACCGGTTCCAATCGGTTCCGGTTCTTGGTTTTTTTGGAACCGGTTCTTTGGAACCGGTTTTTTTGCCCACGTCTAGGTATAGCCCATTGTCTTCTTTTCGATCGAATTGTTGCTCCATGCCATCTAATCTCTCATTACCAAAGTTTTCCGGTAAAGTAGCTTGTACTTGAGCTTCTATGATGCGGTCACGAATACTTTGTCCCACCGTGAGGCTCATGGCTCTTACCCTTCTCGGCTTGACCCTTTCCTTTCTACTCAATGCATCGGCTACGACATTAGCTTTGCCCGGATGGTAGCGAATGTCACAATCATAATCGCTAAAAAGTTTGAGCCATCTTCTTTGTCTCATATTCAACTCACTTTGATTAAAAATATGTTGGAGACTTTTATGATCAGTGTAGATTACACATTTGGTGCCATAAAGGTAATGTCTCCAACATTTCAAAGCGAAAACAACCGCTCCCAACTCCAAATCATGAGTGGGGTAGTTTTTCTCATGCACTTTAAGTTGACGGGAGGCATAAGCAATGACCTTGCCCCGTTGCATAAGTACACACCCCAATCCTTGACCCGAAGCATCACAATATACCACAAAATCTTCAATTCCATCCGGAAGACTCAAGATAGGAGCATCACACAACATGTCTTTGAGAGTTTGAAAGGCAATTTCTTGTTTCTCGCCCCATTCAAACTTCTTCTCCTTTTGAGTTAAGAGGGTAAGTGGTTGTGCTATCTTGGAGAAATTTTCAATAAACCTCCGATAATAGCCCGCCAATCCAAGAAATTGACGAATCTCGGATGGCGTCTCGGGTCGTCTCCAATTCTTGACCGCTTCAATCTTGCTAGGATCTACATGGATCCCATCTTTACTAACCACATGACCAAGGAAATGAACTTCTTCCAACCAAAACTCGCACTTAGAAAATTTCGCGTATAACTTCTCTTTTCTAAGCAATTCTAGCACTTCCCGCAAATGCTCGGCGTGATCTTCCTTTGTTTTTGAGTAAACAAGTATGTCATCAATAAAGACAATGACCGACTTGTCCAAGTATGGTCGACACACCCGGTTCATCAAATCCATGAACACCGCCGGTGCATTAGTCAAACCAAACGGCATAACGGTAAATTCAAAATGACCATACCTCGTACGAAACGCCGTCTTTGGTATGTCATCTTCATGGACTCTAAGTTGATGATAACCCGAACGGAGATCGATTTTTGAGAAATATTTGGCACCTTGCAATTGATCAAATAGGTCGTCGATTCTAGGAAGTGGATACCGGTTCTTCACCGTGAGCTTGTTCAATTCCCGATAATCGATACACATCCTAAAAGACCCATCCTTCTTCTTTACAAATAAAATAGGAGCTCCCCAAGGCGATTGACTAGGACGAATGAACCCTTTCTCTTGAAGTTCCTTGAGTTGAGATTCTAATTCTTGCATTTCCGTCAAAGCAAGTCTATATGGAGCTTTAGCCACGGGCGCGGCTTCGGGAATCAAATTGATACGAAAGTCAAGTTGACGAGACGGGGGTAGACCCGGTAGATCATCCGGAAAGACATCGGAAAAGTCATGAACAATAGGAACGGTTTTCAATTCTACCTTTGTGACGGTAGCACTAAAAACCTTGGAACTAGAGGAATCGGATGTTTCACCTTGGACTCTAAGAACTTTACCATTAGACAACGGTATTTTGACCACTCTTTCACCACAATCAATGACCGCATTCACCGCCATCATCCAATCCATACCCACAATGATGTCAAAGCTTCCAATATCGAAAGGCATAAGATCAATGAAAAATTGGACGTCGTTTAAAGTCAAGATACAATCACGAAGCACTTGACTAAGTCTAGTTAAAGCACCATTGACCATCTCAATATCAAGCACATAATTTAAGGCACAAGGATGAACATCTATCAAAGGAACAAAACTATGGGACATGAAACTATAATCGGCTCCGGAATCAAACAACACCGTGGCATAATGACCGTTAAGAAGAAATGTACCTGCCACCACATTTGGATCATTGCGGGCTTTCATTTGCATTCACCGCAAAGGCTCTTCCCCTAGGTTGCACTTGATGGCCTTGTTGGCCACGGTTTTGGTTAGGACCGGTGATTTGAAGTTGATTTGGATGAACCGCCACTTGAACATTTTGTCCTACCCATTGAGGACAAGTATTACGGTAATGATCGGTGCTTCCACATTCATAACAACCTCCCCGTTGACCCCTTTGATTGTTAGCTTGAGGAGGAAATGCTCGGAGAGGAACCGCATGGGTAGGAGCCACTCTCGGGGCCCTACAATCTCTAGCAAGATGACCGATTTGATTGCAATTATGACATGTCCCACAAGGAGTGGTGAGAGCATGATGTCGGGAGCATCTATTACAAAGTGGATGAGGACCCACATAAGCTTTCTTTGCCGGTTCAATTGCCGCAAACACTTTTCCTTTATTAGGGCGTTTAGGGTCAAACCTACCCATTTTCTTCACCCCACTTGACTCCGGTACATCCTTCCTTTTTGATGATGATACTTTGCTCAACTCACCGCTTCTAAGTAGATCCTCGGTAACACTACCGGCTCGATTAATGGCTTCCGTCAAGGAGGTAGGCATGATATTATTCACCAAGTGTCGGACTTGTGGTGTCAATCCCATAACAAACTTTTCAATAGCACGGGCCTCGGGAGACACCAAGTGTGGGATAAGAGTTGACAAATCTTGGAATCGCCGAATGTACCCCTTATAATCCGCCCCATTCATTTGGAGTTGAATGAACTCCAAGGTTAGAGTTTGAAGCTCATAGGGTGGACAAAATCTCTCCTTCACCAAAATTTTGAATTGATCCCAAGGTATAGCATTGCCCGCCCCCACTTCCTTGTTCCACCAACTCAATGCATCACCCCTAAACATGCCGGTTGAGTAAGTAACTTGATCATCATAAGTACAATGGCTCCTAGCAATCACCGCTTCAATCTCTTCAAGCCACCTTATACATGCCGTGGGGACCCCACTCCCATCAAACTCTGGGGCTCCACAACTCTTGAAATCTTTGAAAGTGCACCCTTGACGGTACACTCCGTGTTGATTGAACATTGGAACATAGTTATCATGCATTACCGGTGCCTCTTCTTCTTCCACTACCACCGGTTGAACACCTTCATTGTTCACGTTCACTTGAGCTTCAACATTTGGCACCGTATTATTGGGTGCTTGAAGAGATGCCTTGACTTGGGCAACTATGGTAGGCATGATGTTTGTGACCGTTTGAGCGATCACGGTTGCCAAGTCGGGTGTTGGTGCTTCACCACCACCTTGAACTCTCTCTTGACCTCTTCCACGGCCCCTACCTCGGCCTCTACCACCACCTCTACCTCTACCACCACCACGACCTCTTCCTTGAACTTCCGGTTGTGGCTCTGGAGTATTCTCTCTATAAGTAGTCTCGGCTCTTCTTGGCCTCACCATTACTATAAAACAAGGAACACGTCGACTCGAAAAGTTAGCCTCAAGATGCTCGCATGTTAGTCACACAAGTAGTTAATGCTCTCATGTCGACATATCACACATAAATCATATCATTACACTAAGGCAAAAGTACTAATGCTCTAGGGGAATCGTTATGTATCATGCCATCATACCAAGTTCATAATAATTGTTTATCATCAAACCACATACTCATGTTCCATGCATCACACAACCAAGCAACTAAACAAGCGGTTTAAAGTATAATCCAAATCCGATATACTCTCTAGTTATTGATTGGGTTTGTATACAGGGTGTACCAGCGGCTAACCCTCCACCCAACCAACTCCCATTAAGCATATCGGTTTCTTATTATACTCTAAGCCAAACATGTGCAATCCGTGATGTCATTAACTTGTTATAATACCGGGTAACCATAAAATAGTTGATCAGGCTCTTTTAGGGTTGCCACAATATTATATCATGTTAACGCCATAACTTCATTTTGCCCTAAATCATCAAACAACATCAATTCAAATCATTTCAATCCAAAATATGCACATGACCTCATTGACCTCAAGTAACCACATTGACCTCATGCACTTGACCACTACACAACAACACATTGATCACGCCAAGCCAATTGTACTCATGTTGTCACATATAATGAACCTTCCTACGAATTCCAAGCGTACACTTCTAATGCTCATATAGTTCACGTTGCATACAAGATTCCTAATCATGCATGCTATATGAAGAGTTTTACTTAAGCCGTAGTCTAGGTCAATCCACCTAATTCTCTACGACCATGCATTGGGCCACCATTCTGTAACACCCGAGCTAGGCTCGAAATGCACCGAAAAGCATGACACAAGATGGGATTATCGTAGAACGAGACTATATGAATTTAAAAGGATTCCGTGAACCCAACAATATGATTACAATGTCACGAAAGCATAAGGAGCATACAACCATCAAAAGTTTACAAAATGATATCAAAAGATGGCTAATGATCCTAAGCAAGACCCATCAACGGGTAATGAATCACGGATCCATGGTCATAGTCCAACTCCTAGCAATGCACATCAAGCTCTTGGGTTATCTTGGTTACCTGAAAAGTGTACTAAACAATGTCAACACTAGGTTGGTGAGTTCGTAGGAAAGAAAGAACAAGAACACGTACCAATGCCATCCACACATAAACAAGCATAAAGAACGAGAAATTTGGTATCAATTAAGTGTCTAACATGTTCTATGATTTCACACTTGTACACAATGTCCCTCGATTGTCCTCATGTCATCCATAATGTCATCAAGTACTTAAAGTACCCGTATAATGCCATCAAGCACTTAAAGTGCCCGTATTATATTGTCATCTTGTCCCTCATTGTTCTCAACACATCACAAATTGCTCATCAATGACCATCAATGTCCACACATCACCAAAACACCATGCGTATATACTTCATACGATATTACTTTTGAGAAGTCATAAATGCTTATATATAGGGTCACCCGCAACCTTCCCACCACATCTACAACCTTTCAAAGGTATTACCGTCTTCCATATATACCCAACTAACCTAGTAAACACTCAAACATGCACATACAATAATCATATAATAACCACATATTTGCACGTCAACAAAACCATCAAAAACAACCATTCAATTCACAAATGTCATCATGAACAAAGTACACCTTTCAGCCCGACTCTTAAACGAGTAAGGGAAGCTACGAAAACTCACCTTTGCCTTGATTATCGAATTTAGAGTGAGCTAGAACGTCAATTAATCGCCAAACGATCACAACCTATCATGATATACATGCACGTATCAATATATACTATCATGTCCTCATTTAACTTTTATGGACTTTTGGATTGAACTCGGGACTTGAACACGCACTATGACTTGGGTAAGATAACTTAAGAGACCAGAAAGGACCTATTTGAATGCTCGTTTCGTGCCAAGGAAAGTGAAACTCAAGCTAGGAAATCAAAACAGGAAAATGAACTTTAGAGGGGGGCGTAAGCTACGGTCTGACCCACCGTAGGTTACGCTGGTCAGATTTGTTCTAGCGTAAGGTACGGTCAATAAGGGCGTAAGGTACGGCGAGCAAGTTTCAAAGGGCGTAAGTTACGTTGAGGAGCACCGTAGGTTACGCTGGTCTTTGTTCTAGCGTAAGGTACGGTCAATAAGGGCGTAAGGTACGGCGAGCAAGTTTCAAAGGGCGTAAGTTACGTTGAGGAGCACCGTAGGTTACGTTTGAGCAAGTTTTCAGGGCGTAGTACGGCGGCAAGTTTCAAAGGGCGTAAGTACGCAGTCAAGAAGGGCGTAAGATACGGCGAGCAAATTTCAAAGGGCGTAAGTTACGCGAGCAAGTTTCAAAGGGCGTAAGCTACGGCCAGGTCCACCGTAGGTTACGCTGGTCAAGTTTGTTCTAGCGTAAGGTACGGTCAATAAGGGCGTAAGATACGGAGAGCAAGTTTCAAAGGGCGTAAGTTACGCTGAGGAGCACCGTAGGTTACGCTTGTCTTTGTTCTAGCGTAAGGTACGGTCAATAAGGGCGTAAGATACGGAGAGCAAGTTTCAAAGGGCGTAAGTTACGTTGAGGAGCACCGTAGGTTACGCTGGTCAAGTTTGTTCTAGCGTAAGGTACGGTCAATAAGGGCGTAAGATACGGAGAGCAAGTTTCAAAGGGCGTAAGTTACGCTGAGGAGGACCGTAGGTTACGCTGTCTTTGTTCTAGCGTAAGGTACGGTCAATAAGGGCGTAAGGTACGGCGAGCAAGTTTCAAAGGGCGTAAGTACGGCGAGCAAGTTTCAAAGGGCGTAAGTTACGCTGAGGACCACCGTAGGTTACGCTGGTCTTTGTTCTAGCGTAAGGTACGGTCAATAAGGGCGTAAGGTACGGCGAGCAAGTTTCAAAGGGCGTAAGTTACGTTGAGGAGCACCGTAGGTTACGTTTGCCTACAAATGAGCGTTTCTAGCGTAAGGTACAGTCAAGAAGGGCGTAAGATACGGCGAGCAAGTTTCAAAGGGCGTAAGTACGCAGTCAAGAAGGGCGTAAGATACGGCGAGCAAGTTTCAAAGGGCGTAAGTACGCGAGTCAAGTTAAAGGGCGTAAGATACGCGAGTCAAGTTTCAAAGGGCGTAAGTACGCGAGTCAAGTTTCAAAGGGCGTAAGTACGCGAGCAAGTTTCAAGGGGCGTAAGCTACGGCCAGGTCGAGCATAGGTTACGCTGGTCAGACTTGTTCTAGCGTAAGGTACGGTCAATAAGGGCGTAAGGTACGGCGAGCAAGTTTCAAAGGGCGTAAGTTACGTTGAGGAGCACCGTAGGTTACGCTGGTCTTTGTTCTAGCGTAAGGTACGGTCAATAAGGGCGTAAGATACGGAGAGCAAGTTTCAAAGGGCGTAAGTTACGCTGAGGAGCAAGTTATCGTAGAACGAGACTATATGAATTTAAAAGGATTTCGTGAACCCAACAATATGATTACAATGTCACAAAAGCCAAACATAACAACAACCATTCAATTCACAAATGTCATCATGAACAAAGTACACCTTTCAGCCCGACTCTTAAACGAGTAAGGGAAGCTATGAAAACTCACCTTTGCCTTGATTATCGAATTTAGAGTGAGCTAGAACGTCAATTAATCGCCAAACGATCACAACCTATCATGATATACATGCACGTATCAATATATACTATCATGTCCTCATTTAACTTTTATGGACTTTTGGATTGAACTCGGGACTTGAACACGCACTATGACTTGGGTAAGATAACTTAAGAGACCAGAAAGGACCTATTTGAATGCTCGTTTCGTGCCAAGGAAAGTGAAACTCAAGCTAGGAAATCAAAACAGGAAAATGAACTTTAGAGGGGGGCGTAAGCTACGGTCTGACCCACCGTAGGTTACGCTTTGCCTACAAATGAGCGTTTTGGCGTCTGGTTTCCAAGTTTCTAGCGTAAACAGAGGCATTTTGGAAAAATGAAGATGGAGAGCAGCGTAAGCTACGCCAGGCTGGGCGTAACTTACGCCGGGTGCTGAACAAACACACCAGCAGGTGTTCTTGACACAAACTCGACCCAAAACCCTAATTTCTTGACATTTAGACCATGAAATCGATTTGCACAGCTCCAAGACTCATTTTTAAGCATAGTTAGACATAATTAGGTATAACTAAACATGTTTCATCATTCAAATCCAACCCTTTAACCCATTACATGCTTAATTCGATCTTGACCCATTTGTAACTCAAAATCGACCCAAAACCCTAATTTCTTGACATTTAGACCATGAAATCGATTTGCACAGCTCCAAGACTCATTTTTAAGCATAGTTAGACATAATTAGGTATAACTAAACATGTTTCATCATTCAAATCCAACCCTTTAACCCATTACATGCTTAATTCGATCTTGACCCATTTGTAACTCAAAATCGACCCAAAACCTAGTTTTTGGCTTAGAAATCGTTTTGAGAAGTTCATTGACCCGTTTTTATACATAACTAACTCATTTGAACATAACCCACTCAATAATTCATTTCATGATATCACTTTTGACCCAAAAACGATTTTGACCTAATTAAAACCTTTGAAACCCTAATTTTGGTTTTTGAAGCTAAAAAGGCCAAGAGTGTCTAGACTTAGTTGAAAGACATGTTTAATTACTTGAAATAATGAATTTGAGCTAGAAATCACTTACCAAAACTTCCACAAGAAGTCAAACTCGAATTTGACCTAGTTGAAGACTTTTCTTGCACTTTGCACTTTGAATTTTTGATATGTTGTAAGAATGATGATATAGATGATGATTTTGTTATTAATCTTGTTGAAATCACAATAAATGAGGCAAGATCTTAGAGAGAGAGAGGGAGATTTGAGAGTGTGTATGCATTTAGTGAGATAGAGAGAGAAGTGTAAGAGAATTGAATGAATGGTTGGGAGGTAGATGGGGTAGGGTTGGGTTGTCTTGGATGGGTCATGGGTTGGGTATAACCCATGGATAGGATCCATATACATTTTACTAGTTAAATTCAATGTCATCTAAATGAAAATCGATTTGCACAGCTCTAAGACTCATTTTTAAGCATAGTTAGACATAATTAGGTATAACTAAACATGTTTCATCATTCAAATCCAACCCTTTAACCCATTACATGCTTAATTCGATCTTGACCCATTTGTAACTCAAAATCGACCCAAAACCTAGTTTTTGGCTTAGAAATCGTTTTGAGAAGTTCATTGACCCGTTTTTATACATAACTAACTCATTTGAACATAACCCACTCAATAATTCATTCATGATATCACTTTTGACCCAAAAACGATTTTGACCTAATTAAAGACCTTGAAACCCTAATTTCTTGACATTTAGACCATGAAATCGATTTGCACAGCTCCAAGACTCATTTTTAAGCATAGTTAGACATAATTAGGTATAACTAAACATGTTTCATCATTCAAATCCAACCCTTTAACCCATTACATGCTTAATTCGATCTTGACCCATTTGTAACTCAAAATCGACCCAAAACCTAGTTTTTGGCTTAGAAATCGTTTTGAGAAGTTCATTGACCCGTTTTTATACATAACTAACTCATTTGAACATAACCCACTCAATAATTCATTTCATGATATCACTTTTGACCCAAAAACGATTTTGACCTAAATTAAAACCTTTGAAACCCTAATTTTGGTTTTTGAAGCTAAAAAGGCCAAGAGTGTCTAGACTTAGTTGAAAGACATGTTTAATTACTTGAAATAATGAATTTGAGCTAGAAATCACTTACCAAAACTTCCACAAGAAGTCAAACTCGAATTTGACCTAGTTGAAGACTTTTCTTGCACTTTGCACTTTGAATTTTTGATATGTTGTAAGAATGATGATATAGATGATGATTTTGTTATTAATCTTGTTGAAATCACAATAAATGAGGCAAGATCTTAGAGAGAGAGAGGGAGATTTGAGAGTGTGTATGCATTTAGTGAGATAGAGAGAGAAGTGTAAGAGAATTGAATGAATGGTTGGGAGGTTGGGGTAGGGTTGGGTTGTCTTGGATGGGTCATGGGTTGGGTATAACCCATGGATAGGATCCATATACATTTTACTAGTTAAATTCAATGTCATCTAAATGAAAATCGATTAGCACTAACTAATGACCTCGACTAGCACATAAATCTCCAATTAAGTAATAAATTGACCCATAAGAACACATTGCACTCAATTGAACCTCAAATTGCACTTGAACTACATTGGTTAACTTGATAATTAGGTAAATTGTACATATGATCATAGAGTCAAGAATCACAATTGTTACACATAGACTTTCTTTTCCTTCGAGTAATATTAAAACTTCTGCTATTTTTGAAATGATTCATGTTGATTTATGGGGACCTTATTCTCGTCCAACACACAATGGTTTTCGCTATTTCTTAACTATTGTGGATGATTTTTCTCGCACAACTTGGACCCATATGCTTGCTACTAAAGGAGCAGCTTTCCAGACACTTGTGGCTTTTATTGCTTACGTTGAGACACAATTTCGTGTTGTTGTTAAGATAGTAAGATCTGATAATGGCATTGAATTCAAAGACACTAAAGCCACTGTTTATTACTCGAGCAAGGGTATTATACATCAGACTTCATGCAATGCAACACCTCAACAAAATGGTGTTGTCGAGCGCAAACACAAGCATCTTCTTGAAACTGCAAGAGCCCTTTTCTTCCAAGCCAATCTCCCAATTTCATATTGGGGGGATTGCATCCTTACTGCATCTTACTTGATTAATCGTTTTCCATTGTCCATCCTAAAGAATAAGACACCTTACGAGCTTTTAACAAACGAAGTGCCCTCATATGAGCATATTCGTTCTTTCGGTTGCCTTTGCTATGTTTCAACACCTAAACATGCTAGGAACAAATTTGAGTCACGATCTGTGCCATGTGTATTCTTGGGATACCCATTCGGTAAGAAGGCCTACAAATGCCTTAACCTTCAAACCAGAGAAATCATTTATAGTCGTAATGTTATTTTCCATGAGCAACATTTTCCTTTTCATTATTTGCCAAAACATTATGATACGATCGTTTTTCCTTTACCTCTTGATGATCATTCTCACAACTTTCTCCCTAAAGCTACCATTCCCACTACACCATCTGATTCAACATCGCCACAAAATAACAGTGATAACCCTTTACAAGATAAACTTTCTGCATCTGTTTTTCCAGACAATCCTGCTCGAAATACTTCAGATTCCACAAATGCTTCCGTACCTGTGACTTCTGCACCAGTCAGCCAAACTAATGCTGAGCCAGATCGTGTTCGTCGTTCTGACCGAATTCCCAAGCAACCTGCTCACCTGAATCTACAACTCCCAAACACTGGTGTAATCTGGTTTCTTTCTCCAGTTTGCCAGTTTCACATCAAGCTTTTTCAGTTCATGCTAGCACTTTTACTGAACCTAGATCTTATAATGAGGCTTCTAGAAACCCTGATTGGGTACAAGCAATGGATAAAGAAATTGATGCTCTTCAAGCTAATGGCACTTGGGAAGTGTGTGATCTTCCTCCCGGGAAGAAAGCATTAGGTAATCGTTGGGTTTACAAGGTTAAGCTTAAATCTGATGGTTCATTGGAACGTTTCAAAGGCAGATTGGTTGTTCATGGTAATCATCAACGCGAAGGCGTTGATTATTTTGATACTTTTTCTCCAGTTGTCAAAATGGAAACCGTTCGCAGTATTCTTGCTATTGCTGCTTCTAAGCATTGGAAAATACATCAGATGGATGTCAATAATGCTTTTCTCCATGGTGATCTTTCTGAAGAGGTTTATATGAAGATGCCTCTTGGTATTCCTAATCCGGAAAACAAGGTTTGTCGACTTCGAAAGTCTCTTTATGGTCTCAAACAAGCGAGTCGACAATGGTTTCAGAAACTTTCCGCTGCACTTCAAGATCAAGGTTTCACACAGTCCAAAAATGATTATAGTCTTTTTCTCAAGACCGTTGATGGTCAAATGACTATTGTCGCAGTTTATGTTGATGACATCTTGGTTACTGGTTCAGATCCTACTTCTGTTTCTCAACTCAAGACTTTTTTACATCAGCAGTTCACCATTAAAGACTTAGGTTTCCTTAATTATTTTCTGGGGTTGGAGGTTCATTATCCCAACGATGGGATCGTTCTGACTCAAAGGAAGTTTACTCAAGAATTGCTCGCTGAAACAGGTTTCTTGGATGCTAAACCTGTTGTTACTCCACTCCCTCAAAATATGAAGTTTTCTGACCCTTGTAGCCCTTATCTAAAAGACCAGTCCATTTATCGATCATTGATAGGTAAGCTTAACTTTTTGACTCACACGCGTCCAGACTTGGCTTTCGCAGTTCAGACTTTAAGTCAATTCATGCAAAATCCACAACAGATTCACCTGGACGGTGTTCATCATTTGTTAAGATACTTAAAAGGCACCAGCGGTCAAGGTATTTTACTCAACGGTTCAACAAACCTAAGTCTTCATGCTTACTCGGATTCTGATTGGGCGGCATGTCCCGTTTCTCGTCGTTCCGTCACAGGCTATGTTATCTTATTCGGCGGTTCTCCAATTAGTTGGAAGTCGAAGAAACAGTCTACCACTTCTCGTTCTTCTTCAGAGGCTGAATATCGTGCCATGGCCAATGCTGCTGCAGAACTTACATGGTTGGTTCGTTTATTGGAAGAGTTGGGTGTCAACAACTTAAAACCAGTCACTCTTCATTGTGATAACCACTCCGCTCTTCACATTGCGAAGAATCCTGTTTTTCATGAGCGTACGAAACACATTGAGCTTGATTGTCACTTTACAAGAGAAAAAGTCATGGAAGGATTAATCGAGCTCAGCTACCTACCAACACAAAATCAACTGGCTGATGTTCTTACTAAGATTCTGCCTTCAAATCAGTTTCAACTTATTATCCAAGCTGGGGATGTCAAAATCCCATCCTCCATCTTGAGCGGGGGTGTAGAGATATGTATGTATTTGTTAAAGGTTTATTTTGTACTTAGCTGATAGTTAGAGTATAATAATGTAATTAGTTATTTATCTTTTGTATTTAAGCCACTTAATGGCCTCACTTTCAAGGTTAATGAAAATTTAATCATTCACCACTATTCTCTGAATTCCTTCATATTTCTCACCACCAAAACTGTCTGTTAATTTAGTTGACCCTCAAAGCTTCACATTTTGGAAGAAACTGTTTGAACTTTATGTTAAGTCAAAGAGTCTCCGGCTATGGAGAATCATCGAATTTGGAGACTATGTTCCACACAAAGTTTCACTGGATGGAAAAGGCACGATCATTAAACCAGAAAGCGAATGGTCTGAAGATGATGAAGCAAAAGTTTCTGAAAATTATTTAGCAATTCGTCTTCTGCATGTGTCGTACCACGTGAAGACTATAAGATAATATTTTTTTGCAATACTGCTCATGATATCTGGATAGCTCTTGGTATACTACACGAAGAAACTATCAGTTATCAAATGATGAAGGACACCAATATCGATGATCTTACTCGACAGTTTGAGACCTTTCCTTCCTACCGCAGTAGTATTCGTTTTGACTATGTAAGTTCAAAATTTAAGCAAATTATCAAATGCTTGAAGGCTCTTGGAAAAACGTATACTAATGAAGAATGCGTCGAAAGGTTTCTTAATGCCGTTTCTTCCCGGTGGAATGATAATATAGTGAAAGATATTCGAGAAAACAAAAACCTTTCTGTGCTATCTTTGGATGAACTTATCGAGGATCTACAAGAATATGAAAACACTTTGAAGAAAGAGAATGAAATAAAATATCCTACATTCTTCCCAAAGTTATGGTGATTCTTGTTTGAGACAATTTGAAAAGGAGCCACGGAGGGAGTGTATAACATAAAATTTACTTTGGTGTTGCTTTAATGATTTTATTGATGATGTATTTTTCCATCAGAAAAATATATAGATCTCATTCCATGAAATAAGATTTACTTTGATACGAGTATTACTTTAATGATTTTACTGATGTATGACAATATGTGGTTAATTTATATTGTTCTAATTTCCTTCACTTGTAATCTTGGATTTAAAACTTATGTTACAAAGTTATATTTATGATAACTCAACCTCAACCACACAAAGTTTCACCAGACTGAATTAGCACAATATGAATATATCATTAAGTCAGAAAGAGATTGGTTTGAAGAGGATGAAGCAAAATTTTTAGCAATTCGTCTTTTGGTCATGACGATCTAATCATATATCCTTCTATCAACTTAAAAATCCTTTTAACTACAAGATCAATAAATGGTAAAATAAAAAAATGAGATTAATAAAAAAAAATTTAGTGGAATGTACATGTCATTTTGGTGATTTTAGGAGGATCATTTTCCATCTTTTAAATATTCTTGAAAAGGTAAATGCTCAGGAACCCCTTAGTCCCGTAGAGGAATTTTTCCTCTCAAGCTAGCGACCCTGCAACGCTGCCTGGCGGTGAGATCCCAAAACCTTGGCTGGTTGAATATGCTTTTGCAAGGATTCGAACCTGGGTGGTGTTCCCACCAAATCTTTTTTAGGGGGCAGGTGGCCACTAGGCTGTAACCCAAATGGTTTTTTTTAAATATTCTTTGTTCACATACTTTTCCTTTTTGTCATTCATGTTATAAGAAAAGAAAAAGATGGTCAATTTGGTTCACGTTTAGAGATATGTATAAAACTTGAGACTTAAGATTAACTAGTCTTTTAAGGAATCACAAAACCATCCGTAGATGTATGGGTAATTGAAAAACTTAAAGGTTTTAGGTACGAAACTGGATATGAGCAAAAATACGCTTCCCAAGCTAGAAATTGAGGTTTTTTCTAAAAATAACTGGATTTCTTCTATGATTGAAGTCGAAAATATAAAAACTGGAATATATTAAAGCCGAATATATAAAAAGTTTATTCAATTGAATCTAAATTTACCGTTAAGGGAAAAAAAAGTTAAATTACAAACTTTTTGCCATTGCAAATTAATTGTGAATGTCATGTGACTTGACAAAAGTGTATTTTATTTTATTTAGCATATATAATGTTAAATTTTTTGTGTGCCCATATTTAATTGCACATATCCTACGAAGAGTTAAAAAAATGTATATATATATTTTTTTATACTACGAAGAGTTAAGAATATATTTGAGAACTAGTATTTAGCCCCGTCCAATGGACGGATATCTCTAAATATATATATCAAAGGGAATCAAAATGATAATATGTGTTAGATGATGATTAACATGTGTTGGGTTCAAATCTTCAACATGAACCAACGTTGTCTTCTTTTCATCTAATAAAAAATAACAAAATATATGTCATATTCTAAATTTAAAAAAAAGATGTAAATAGCGAGCAAAATAAATTAATGAGCAAAATAAATTTAAAAGAATAAAACCTTTTGTAGAAGAAGAAGTCATGATCAACCTACAATTGACAACAAAATAAATTAAAAGAGTTGAAAAATAACAATAACATAACAATTCAATATCAAATAATAAACAAACATGAACAAAATACCAAAAATTAAATTAAAGTGATATAAAAAAAACGTATGTTTCTTTTGTTAAGAAGCTATATGACCATGATTTTTTTTTAAGATAGAAAGGAGAGGAATGATGGAAAATGATTAATAAAAATTTATTTATGTTGTATATATTCTTGTGAGAGTTTTAAGGATAGTATATATCCTTAAAATTTAAACAGATTTATTTTGATAGGAAAAGATTTATGATAGATTTTAAATATAATTATCTACTTAATAAGCAAAAAAAAAAATCTAGAAAAAAGGAGAGAGCTAAATTAATTAGGAGAGAGAATTAGGCCTAAGAAGGAAGATTAGGGGTGCCAAGTGTACCCCAACCTCCTCTTTTAGTTATAGTACTAGTGCTCAGTCCCGTCCAATGGACGGGTAGTCTCAAAATATATTAATCAAAGTTAAAAAATTGGAATTCAAGTATATTAAATAGATACCGAATAAAATTAAAATACCTAAAAATCAAACATAAAACGATTCAAATAACGCAAAAAGTTGAAGAAGTAATGCGTAATAAACTAATCTTTCGGGGAAGGCCTATCATACATATCGGAATCATACTCATTATCAGAATAATCGATATCAAACGTAGGATCGTCTTCTGTTTCATCTGAATAGTTCCATTCACCTTCATCATTGGATTCATCACTATCAAGCATTTCATCATCAACATCAGTTTCGTCAGAATCTTCATCATCTGGATTAAAATCTGAATCCGTTTCAGCTTCACTTGCTGACAAAATGTCGTCGTCATCACTGTCCTCATCGTTGTCCGTGTCACTTATATGATTGTCATGACACTCTGAAGTTGCATAAGAATCAGATCGTTAGGCAAAACATGACTAATAAGGTTTGATGACCTTTTATTTTCTTTCCGGCAGAAGAACACTCAGGAACATTCATAATTTTAGAATGTTTATGTGAACTACGTATACAATTAATGAAAGAGCTAGCAGATTTATGCAATATATATCTAGCAGCCTTGTTTACGAATATATTTTAGAATTTTTCAAATGATCATATACTAATTCATAAAATTCTCGTATTGTTTACGAAAGATGTTGATTCAAACAACAGAATGGTGAAACTAAAGTAACCATAATTAAAGAAGAAAAGGCAGATATGAAAGCAAACTCAACATTAAATAGCAACAATTATGACTATGAATATTGTCTTTAAAAATTCAGAATACTAATTCATAAAATTCTCGTATTGTTTACGAAAGATGTTGATTCAAACAACAGAATGGTGAAACTAAAGTAACCATAATTAAAGAAGAAAAGGCAGATATGAAAGCAAACTCAACATTAAATAGCAACAATTATGACTATGAATATTGTCTTTAAAAATTCAGAATACTAATTCATAAAATTCTCGTATTGTTTACGAAAGATGTTGATTCAAACAACAGAATGGTGAAACTAAAGTAACCATAATTAAAGAAGAAAAGGCAGATATGAAAGCAAACTCAACATTAAATAGCAACAATTATGACTATGAATAGGGGTAAGTGCGCCGGAATGCAGTTAACTAATCCCAAAAAGTTATTGTGTGCACGAACTTTAGGTTTGTTTTATTGTATTCAGGAAACTTGAAAAGATGGTTATAGTAAACATGGAACCGGTTTCCTACTTATGAGCACCGGTTACCTCTCCACCATCATCATCTCAACCCATCTATCTCTCTCTCTCTCTCTCTAACAAACCAACCCCCTTTTCTTTCTTTTTCTTTTTCTTTTTATTGCTAATTGATTAGTGGGTATGTGTTTTGATGTATATTTACCAAAGAAAAATGATCGAGACGATGGTGGGTCTAGACCTGGACGATGATGATGAATTGATGATGTTGTTTGTCTAGGGATGGGGTGGCTGGAAGTGGTGGTGGTGATGAGAAGTGACGGCGGCGGAGGAGCGATAACAGGGACAATCATCATAAATCAAAATCCAACTACCACCGCCATCTGCTGCTATTGCTATTTCTCGATCATCAAATCCAAACAACTAATTTCGAGATGTTGTTAGATAAACCGGTATGATTTATGATCCCCGTACAGTATTGGTTGTTGTTGAAGATGATAAGCACCAGCGCCGAAGATGATTGGATTTGCAGGTGGTCGAAACAAATCTCGTCGGAAACCTTGGCCGGAAAAAACGAAACACAACCAAAACTCACCTAATCGATACGGGAAGGTTGAATCAACTGTATACGGGATAAATGTATATGTATACCATTGTATGTAGTGAATCTGCCTTTTTTTCAAAAAAAAAAAAAAAACCCGACGGGTTTTCCGATGGGAAGGTTGAATCTGCTTGTAGTTTGTGGTTGAATCTGCTTGTGGGTACAGTTTTTTCATATACACAAACATTGTATGTAAATCATTATTTTTATTGTGTGCATAAACTAATCCCAAAAAGTTATTGTGTGCATGCCACGTAAGCAGTCAACGTGAAAGTGGTGACCGGCTAACTTCTTACCCGGTAACTTTTGTTTACTATGGGACTCTTGAACAAGTTTCCTGAATACAATAAAACAAACCTAGAGTTCGTGCACACAATAACTTTTTGGGATTAGTTAACTGCATTCCGGCGCACTTAGCCCCTATAAATTAATTAAAATTCGAATGAACAGACCTGATGTAACACCCCAACATGGCGGAATCATGGGATATCACTTAGAAAAGCACAGCACGACATGGAAATTATGTAGAGTCAAACTATATGAAAACATAGGATTGAAACAATCCTTAAACTCACTCAAATGTATACAATAATCAACATCTATTAAAGATACACACTCAATCAATATTAAATGGAAATGTTTAAATGATAGTAGTTGATCCTAAGCGTAACCCGTTAAAGGGAAATAAGGATCACGGATCCAGAAAGTCCAAAGCAAGTCCAATCTTAGCAATGCAAGCACATAATTATCCATTTTGTCTCTGATTAACCTGATTACCTGAAAAGTGTACTAAAATACGTCAACATAAAGTTGGTGAGTTCGTAGGGACAAGTAACAAGGAATAACCGTATCGGATACAACCGTTAACAATAAGTGAGGATTAGGAGAACTAATCACATCCAAGGAAAACCTATAAGGTTTCACATTATCACAATTCAATACAAGTCAACGTTCAATAATAACGATTCCATATAACGTTCAACAACATTCCATAACAATCAATAACGATCAACAACGATGCGGCTTACATAGTTAATAATTAACAATGCGCTAACGGTGCGACTTATATAATGAATAATGCGCTAACGGTGCGACTTACATCGTAAACAATGCGCTAACGGTGCGACTTACATCGTAAACAATGCGCTAACGGTGCGACTTATATAATGAATAATGCGCTAACGGTGCGACTTATATAATGAATAATGCGCTAACGGTGCGACTTACATCGTAAACAATGCGCTAACGGTGCGACTTATATAATGAATAATGCGCTAACGGTGCGACTTATATAATGAATAATGCGCTAACATGTCCATATCAACAATTCAATCATACAATCAATCAAATCAACAATCAACAGTTAAACAAACATGTACACTTTTCAGCCCGAATCTCAATTGAGTAGGGAAGGTTTACGAAACTCACCTGGAAGTAAAGCAATTCCAAGTACTAGTACAAGTACTTTACTATGCTCAAAATGTACTCCCGGGTACCTAGAACAAGTATAAGATCAACTTATAAGCTACCACAAAGCCTAAGTGCAAAATAGGGAAATTTCAGTATGTTCCCAGCTTTGCGCCATCTACTAGACAACGACTTTGGGAAGTCAAGAAGACTAGATACAACAAAACTCAGTTCTAGACATTTGTTGGGAACTCAATGGCCTTTTCAAAAATGTAAGGTTTGGCTCTTGAAGAGCTTTAATGAAAGAGTTATGATTTTTACAAAAACAAACCTATAGCCTCGTCAGAAATCAGACCAGTTCTGAAAATCGTCGTTTTTGGCACTCTTCTGAGCAAAACCAGAAGAAACTTTGTTCTTATCAAATTTTACTGACACTTGGACCTTTCCAAAAATATAAGATTCGTCTCCTAATTCGTCCAGATGAATCTTCTATGATGTTTGCAAGATGACTGAAAATTTCAGTCCTATAGAGTCCTTAAATTCAACTTGAAACTTCAAGTGATGAACCCAAGACTTTATGGACTTGATTGTTTTGTGTTATGAATGTGAAAGAGAGAGAAAAGAGCAGAGATGGATGATAGAATGATCATCAAATGCTTGCTTATATAGCCCAAGAGTTGCAACTAAGTGCCAAGAACACACACCTTGGCCATGAGGTGTTCATCATGTGTTTACAACTCATCCTTGAGTGTAATGGCTGAAACTTTGGCCTTAAAACAAACTAGAATTCAGTAGGAACATGTTCATTGCATGATTACAAGCTATAATCCAAGTCTTGGTTAGTTTGTGTGGGGTTTATGTCAAGAACACAAGCTTGACTTGACTAATTGACTTTGGTTGACTCTAAACTTTGATTCTTGATTATTATTTGTGTAATTAAGTGTAGTAACTAGTTTATATAAGTATAATTACTTTTATCTATGTGGTTATAAATCAATTACATGTATTTATATATTTATTAGTTATCTAATTCAAGTACACAATTGCATATTTATTTTACTAGTATGTACAATATATCTAGCTAGTTAATTGATTCCGAAATTAATAACACAAACAAAATATTCATGAGCGTACAACTTTTATAAATTATTATAAATCCATAATATGGATAAATCATTTCATATAATATAAAGGTTGTGTCGGTTTTTGTCCTATTAATGGAATTATCATCTAACCACCGACACTGTTCCACCGACACTGTTCCACCGACACTGTTGGAACCGTACATTATACTTAAGGTTTCGTATATACGTTTTTCCTGTTACTACAGTTATTCAATTATCATCTATCATATAATTTCTATAACATGTACTGGGCCAATTTCATAGTCTGCTAATATGGCCCTAATTCTAGAAGTTCAAATATGACATTATAATTGGCCCAATTTACAGATAAATGTACACAATTATGTCCAAATTTCCGTTTATTGAAATAGTTAATCAAATTACATGCACAGTCAAACGGTAAAAATCATGAATGTTACATTATTCCCCAGTTAAAAGGATTTCGCCCTCGAAATCTAGATTGTATCGAATAAAATTATACTTAACTTGATTTACGTTTTATCTCAATGACAATAAATCGATATTAGAGGACATGGCATCTAAGTATCTATTCTACACATAATTAACAGAAAGATACAAGGCGCATCCCTATTTGATGCCTTCTACTCTCAACAGAGTAGGATGAACTCATATGATTCTATACAGAATCCTTCTACTCTCAACAGAGTAGGATGAACTTGTACACAATCCTCAACACGATTAGCATTTATAATTAGCATGTATAACATCCTACTTGAACTCATGAAGAACTCAATAATTTATACACATATAGTATAGACTACTTACACATCTATGGTATAGATGATCTGTCCGTACACAGGTAAGTCTGATTAAAACGCTATACAAAATTCAAATTCACTTTATCTTCCATATTTGACCGTTAGAAACGGCTCCTTTTTAGACTATATAATAATACCTTAGCATACTTTTCTCCATGCCATATCAACTTAACATTTTCCTTCCTTCAGAATCTAACCAAAACCCGAAACCTAATATCGAAAATGTTGAATCCTTTCTAATCGTAATCTACATTATTATCATAGTGTGGTTAATTACTGTGGCTCAACTTCCATTGGATGAGGCTATTCAGTGGTTAGTCGCGTTCGTTCTTGGCGTGGTTCCCTTACTGTTTGTCACCACCTGGGTTTCTTTGTATGGTTTTTAAATATGTTGTATCTGTTTTTTTTTTTCGTTCTTGGCGTGGTTCCCTTACTGTTTGTCACCACCTGGGTTTCTTTGTATGGTTTTTAAATATGTTGTATCCCTAATTGTTGTATTTCTGCTTAAATAATGTAACAAGTTTCACTTGTATTGTACGAATAATGAAATACAACTTTCTTCGATCTCTTTTGGGGATTGTTGTCGATTAGGGAAATTCCCCAGTTAAAAGAATTTACCATATTTGTCTTGATAGATTTTTATACCAAGTTCATTTGTGTATTTTAATTGTTGATCGCCCATCATAATTTTTGCTGATAACATTTGTCTCATATTCTTAAATTTAATCATTAAAGGCGATCCACGGGTCAAAGGAACAAATATTACCTGGATTACTCCTGAAACAACAGTTTGGATCAAAAATTCATCTAGGGTTCAAAAAGATGAATTAGCAATTGATATGGTTCTTGAAAAAGAAGCAGTGAAGAAAAATAGTGATGCGTGGAAGATGGTCTATTCATTAAGCTATTAATTAAGTTGAGGATTTTCTCGACGTAGTATACGCTTTTGAGTAAACTGTTCAGCTCTTTTCAACCTTGGTTAAAGGGATGATAAAGTTTAGAAATTTTATCTTTTAAAAAAAAATATAATTCGGTAATTACTAATTACCGTAGTAATGATTAAAATTTCTGTAGTTTATGGACATCTGTCCGTTCTTTCAGGTTACATTTCCCTTTTCATCCTCTATATAGAAACGCGTTTTCTTAAGGAAGAATGCACACTAAATCTTCTTTCTCTATCTCTTTTATTTACTTAGTTCTTCATCTGCTAATTTGTTTTTAGCTATTCCGTTCACAGCCAGCTTGTGTTCTAACAGATCTCCGACTTTCTCTTTGGTAAGCTACATTTTTTTGTGCTCTTTCTTTCTCATCTTGGATAATATACTATCTATTTATATGTTTATATAAAACTTTTATCTTTTAATTCATGTTCGCTTAATTTAACAATATTGTTCCGCCGATTTATCATAAGATAATGAAAATTTCGGTGCCTCTTCGAGCGATCCAAAAGGCAAAAGGCCAATGGCTCAAGAGGATCTTAAAGATCTTGAAACAAATAGGGTCAAAAGGATTAAGCAGGAGGCCGTGATGTTAGGTATTTCCTTTGAAGATTACAAGGCGATGGTAGACGAAGATGTCCACCTTTTTGAGAAACAAACTTCTGAAGATGAAAAGTTAGCAAAACTTTTATCTAAATTTTTAGAAGAGGAGGAATCTATCCTTGTGAATTGTCAAATAAAAGAAGATGAAAAGTTTGCAAGAGCCCTAGCTCAGCAAGACGAAGATAATCTCTCTCAAAGGGAGAAATCCATTTTTGCCATGTCATCTGAAGAAGAAGAAGAAAATCCCAATGTTCCACCTCTTAAGAGAAGAAAAAGAGATGCTGCTGGGGGAAGTAACATGTCAGGGTCGAGTTCTGACAGAACTCCTAATTCTTGAAATCAAGAGGGATTTTATAGAAATATTTGGAATCTGTTATAATTTTTATAAATCAGATCTTAAGTTGTCCAGAATGTGTTTTTAAATCAGAATAATATTGTTGATAATGTTTCTTATGTATTTGTTATGTCAATTGTCTGACCAAAACTTATTGTAGATAAGAAGAACTCAATATAATCATGGACGCATGGCAAAACCAGATGATTGGTACTAATGAATGGGGAACATCAATCGATGATTTTTGCCAAGACTGGCTTCTCCAAAATACAGTACCAACATCACAGCTAGAACCCCCAACAGAAAATGTCAGTGCATCGTTCCCAACTCTTGTTGATGCAGTACATCATGGAGTTTCATCTCCAATCCCAATGAACCCTTTATATCAAAACTTCTCTTTCGATACACTAGAAGCAACATTCCAGTTGGAATCAACATTCCAACCAGTACCTTCTGAGGAGAGTAACAGGGCACCAGGCAAACGTCCAATGTCAGACTCGCCCACACTATACCCCAATCCAATTGGTGACACATATTATGAGGTCTCAACCTCGAACAGGGTGGAACCGGTTGATACGATAATGAATCATGGACCAGAGTTGAGAAGCACGTAGAAGACTCATGGGCTTATATTTGCAAGCTTTATAGTCGTAAGAAAAAGTCCGCAAAAGTATCATCCTCGAAAGCTCAAAGAAATGTAAGGTCAAAAAGGTCTTACCAGTTTGTGAAACCTAATACTACTTTGGTAGTATTTGGAGAAGAAATGAACATATCAGAGATGCCAACACCGATATGCTCATGCACAGGGATACCTAGGGCCTGTCGCGGTTGGACTACAGAGGGATGGACCTCCATTTGTTGTACAGCTTCTCTTTCCATGTATCCGTTGCCAACATATGTCGGGCCAAGTCGTATTGTAAGGTTGTCGGGGAGAAGAATGGGTTGTAGTACATTCTCAAAGGTCATAGAGAAATTATTGTTAGAAGGGTACGATCTCGATTGTCCAATTGACTTGAAAGATCATTGGGTTAATCATGGGACTAACAAGTATGCATTGAATAGATAAATGTGTGATCTTCATAGATTTAGGAATTTGGCTACTTAAATTATAAAGTAGGATTACATAAACAGTTGGTGATTTTCGTATGTCTATTTCCCTCTTTTCTTTATTGCGAATTTTATATATAATTTGTTTGTAGTTAACACTTTTATTATTGCTTATATCAAAATAGTCTAATAAAGCCATCCTACTTTATCTTGTTCCATCAAGATCCAGATATCTTATTTGTTGTCGGCCATTTTGAAAAAAATTATTTTCATTTGACGTCATTGCTTACGTTATATGAGCGAATAGTACCCCTCAGTAAAATCATGTATTCTTATTCTAGGTACAAGGCCAATATAAGGTGAAATCTACGGGATTTGATTCCTGCATATAATCACTTAAGTTCATAATCTTCTACTACTATCCTGTTTGCTCTTTTCCAGCCATTTTCTTGAACACATTCATCAAATTACTAACCTAAGCTCCATGTTCGTAAAAAAAATGCCTCTTAACACACTAGATCTATTAATATTTCATAATATCTCACTTTACTTAAACATTATAGTCTCCAAAAATCTTAGCTCATTCTATCAGTCAATCGTAACTATAAGTTTGAACTTAGTCTATAGTTTCATAATAAATCATTGGTCTACAATTATAGATTATAAGTATCTAAGACCTTAATAAGCACGTATTCTAGATCTTATTCTCATACTGTTATTCCAACAATGACTGATAATTGTAGACAATTATAAGTAATATAGCTTAGACATGGGCCATCCGGTAATGCTTATAATATAGGGTGTACCATTGGCTAGCCCAACACATTACCAACCCATCCAAAATATCCTATACCTGTACTACCATTTCTATTAACATAAAATTCAAGTCCACACAATCCACACTTGAATATCAAAATTGACCTTCAAGTAATACACAATTTCCACATCTAGTCCTTATAAATCATTGCATGAATATAGTTATCTCTATAGGGATATTATCATGGCAATAATCTAAGGCTTCAGCAATCGTACAATTTACAATCAACTATACAATCACGAAAACATTCAACACTATATAAATAAAAGGGTCAAGTCATAACAAGGTGGGTAAAGCATAGTCCGAATTTTAACTTCAACATTCGACACATTAAAAGTGTTTGTATACAGGGTGTACCATCGGCTAACCCTCCACACCGTTAATATATAGAATGGATGTCCAAAACTCGGTTCCGATATGTTCTCTGAGTGTTGACCGGGTATGTATACAGGGTGTACCAGCGGCTAACCCTCCACCTAACCAACACTCATTAAACATACCGGGTTAGCTACTATACTTTATCCATGAGATCATTAACTTTATATGACATAGGATAACCATAGATTTGTTGATCAGGCGCCTCTAGGGTTATCGAATGTTATACTCCATTAATGCCATCATTTCATTTTGCTGGGGGACAAATAATAAATGCATCCAAGATTCCACAATTCACGGTGTATCCCGACACTATCATATACGTCCATCAAGTTGTCATATAACAATCAAGTCATCAAATCATAAGTAACCTACGAACTCCGTTTAAACCATTTTTATGCATCATACAGTTCACGTTGCACACAAAATTTCCTATCATGCATGCTAATATGAAATGTGGGTGCAATGGCTATAGACTAGGTCAATCCACCTAATTCTCTACAACCACGGCTCTGATACCATTCTGTAACACCCCAACATGGCGGAATCATGGGATATCACTTAGAAAAGCACAGCATGACATGGAAATTATGTAGAGTCAAACTATATGAAAACATAGGATTGAAACAATCCTTAAACTCACTCAAATGTATACAATAATCAACATCTATCAAAGATACACACTCAATCAATATTAAATGGAAATGTTTAAATGATAGTAGTTGATCCTAAGCGTAACCCGTTAAAGGGAAATAAGGATCACGGATCCAGAAAGTCCAAAGCAAGTCCAATCTTAGCAATGCAAGCACATAATTATCCATTTTGTCTCTGATTAACCTGATTACCTGAAAAGTGTACTAAAATACGTCAACATAAAGTTGGTGAGTTCGTAGGGACAAGTAACAAGGAATAACCGTATCGGATACAACCGTTAACAATAAGTGAGGATTAGGAGAACTAATCACATCCAAGGAAAACCTATAAGGTTTCACATTATCACAATTCAATACAAGTCAACGTTCAATAATAACGATTCCATATAACGTTCAACAACGTTCCATAACAATCAATAACGATCAACAACGATGCGGCTTACATAGTTAATAATTAACAATGCGCTAACGGTGCGACTTATATAATGAATAATGCGCTAACGGTGCGACTTACATCGTAAACAATGCGCTAACGGTGCGACTTATATAATGAATAATGCGCTAACGGTGCGACTTACATCGTAAACAATGCGCTAACGGTGCGACTTATATAATGAATAATGCGCTAACGGTGCGACTTATATAATGAATAATGCGCTAACATGTCCATATCAACAATTCAATCATACAATCAATCAAATCAACAATCAACAGTTAAACAAACATGTACACTTTTCAGCCCGAATCTCAATTGAGTAGGGAGGGTTTACGAAACTCACCTGGAAGTAAAGCAATTCCAAGTACTAGTACAAGTACTTTACTATGCTCAAAATGTACTCCCGGGTACCTAGAACAAGTATAAGATCAACTTATAAGCTACCACAAAGCCTAAGTGCAAAATAGGGAAATTTCAGTATGTTCCCAGCTTTGCGCCATCTACTAGACAACGACTTTGGGAAGTCAAGAAGACTAGATACAACAAAACTCAGTTCTAGACATTTGTTGGGCACTCAATGGCCTTTTCAAAAATGTAAGGTTTGGCTCTTGAAGAGCTTTAATGAAAGAGTTATGATTTTTACAAAAACAAACCTGTAGCCTCGTCAGAAATCAGACCAGTTCTGAAAATCGTCGTTTTTGGCACTCTTCTGAGCAAAACCAGAAGAAACTTTGTTCTTATCAAATTTTACTGACACTTGGACCTTTCCAAAAATATAAGATTCGTCTCCTAATTCGTCCAGATGAGTCTTCTATGATGTTTGCAAGATGACTGAAAATTTCAGTCCTATAGAGTCCTTAAATTCAACTTGAAACTTCAAGTGATGAACCCAAGACTTTATGGACTTGATTGTTTTGTGTTATGAATGTGAAAGAGAGAGAAAAGAGCAGAGATGGATGATAGAATGATCATCAAATGCTTGCTTATATAGCCCAAGAGTTGCAACTAAGTGCCAAGAACACACACCTTGGTCATGAGGTGTTCATCATGTGTTTACAACTCATCCTTGAGTGTAATGGCTGAAACTTTGGCCTTAAAACAAACTAGAATTCAGTAGGAACATGTTCATTGCATGATTACAAGCTATAATCCAAGTCTTGGTTAGTTTGTGTGAGGTTTATGTCAAGAACACAAGCTTGACTTGACTTTGGTTGACTCTAAACTTTGATTCTTGATTATTATTTGTGTAATTAAGTGTAGTAACTAGTTTATATAAGTATAATTACTTTTATCTATGTGGTTATAAATCAATTACATGTATTTATATATTTATTAGTTATCTAATTCAAGTACACAATTGCATATTTATTTTACTAGTATGTACAATATATCTAGCTAGTTAATTGATTCGAAATTAATAACACAAACAAAATATTCATGAGCGTACAACTTTTATAAATTATTATAAATCCATAATATGGATAAATCATTTCATATAATATAAAGGTTGTGTCGGTTTTTGTCCTATTAATGGAATTATCATCTAACCACCGACACTGTTCCACCGACACTGTTGGAACCGTACATTATACTTAAGGTTTCGTATATACGTTTTTCCTGTTACTACAGTTATTCAATTATCATCTATCATATAATTTCTATAACATGTACTGGACCAATTTCATAGTCTGCTAATATGGCCCTAATTCTAGAAGTTCAAATATGACATTATAATTGGCCCAATTTACAGATAAATGTACACAATTATGTCCAAATTTCCGTTTATTGAAATAGTTAATCAAATTACATGCACAGTCAAACGGTAAAAATCATGAATGTTACAATAATCGTAAATCCTAACAGTTAATATAAGTTACAAATACAAAAGTTAATATATAATATTTAGATTAGTCAAGTCATATATGACTGTAAATAGAATTGTAATCCCACAAACTCATTATATGTATCAAATTAAACTTAATCAATACGAAAGCTAAAGAAGAAACATATGAAAATTAACTCCATATAAATATTGATTCTAGTTTTGTTTGGATTGAGAATATGTGAGGGTTTTTTTTAGGTTATATATATATATATAGATAATAATAATTTATTTTTATATATATATATATAGATAATAAAATAATTTTTTGGAGACTTTTAAGGATAATTTTTTTATAAATAAAAATAAGGTCGGCCAATATTAAATAAATATTAAAAAAATAGAGGATTAATAAGAAGGGAGGATTAGGCTCAAGGAAGGGATTAGGGGTGCAAGTGTACCTCCAACCTCCTCTTTTAGTTATATTATAGATAGATAGATAGATAGTGGCAAATATGGTAATCTTAATTATGATAGTCTAACAAAATCTTTAATTTCAAAAGTCATTATATTTTCTTTATGGGTTATTAACATTAATTAGTTGTATTTTTACTATAAAATTCAAAGGTAAGCTTATAATATGAATGAAATAAATTTTTTATTCGCATTATTAACATTCCTTAAGGGCATATTTGAACTTATCAAAGTTTTTTGTTTAATTCCACTCCGTATACAATTCTATATATAAATTTATTATTAATTAATAGCGATTATCCAATGTGTTTAGGTAATCATTATCATTATCAATTATAAAAAAATACATCTAAGTGCCGGCTTAAGCTTTTACGTGGCCTTAAACGAGATTAAATTTAGGGGCCTAGTCTATAACAAAGAAAGCAAAAAAAGAAGAAAAAAAATACATGCTACGATGAAGGAGCACAACTATTCTATTGTTGATTTGCTGCCTTCTCCTTCTATGTGAATTAAAATACGAGTAACTGACTCCATATATGAAATGTTACCTGTTAGTATGGTACTATATAAAAGACCACTCCACTTGTAATAAAAAAGAAAAAGACAAGTATTAGATCAAATGGTGTACTCATACTCACATAGCTACTAGCTAGTGTGTTACTATGAAGGATTGAAAGATCACAAGGCGATTGCTATTATAATTTGTGAGTAATAAAAAAAAATCTAAAATAAAAAACTTGTGAGTAATAGATGGTATACATGCATACCTTCTTTTTTTAGTCGAGGTTAATTTTTACTTTTATCCGCTAAAATTTTTGATGTATACAAAAGTGGGGACTTTTGTTTTTTTGAGGCCTAAAGCCCATTACCCCATATTACAATTGGGCCGGCCTTGAAAACATCCCTACCTATATATATACATACATCGATCGTATGTGAGTCCACTTGATATCAAAATCAATCTCGATCACAGTTACAAAATAAAGGTTTTTTTTATATTTTTTTTTTTTTTTCTTTTATTGTTCTTTATTCTTGTTAATGCTTCGGATAATCCATCTTTGCTAGATTGCTAGTTTCTTTATTTTTGTTTACAGAATATATAGTTTCAAGGCCATTGTTTTGATGGGTGTCTTTTTCTATTTATGTTTCGTGTACGTATAGGTTATGTTACTGGATTGTAATCTTTTTGTTTTCTAATATATCTTGTTGTATTTTGTTTCATATTTATAAGATACAATAATATGGTTGTTTTGCTAAATATAACTGTCCATATTTTTACTGCCTTGTTAACCAGTTTAGCAATATCGAATGACAGCCAGGTGTACTAATATTACTGAACCTTAATACAAAATAAACTAAAGAACTTCAATCAACAAACTTTTGACCTTAATTAAGTCCTTAACAATGAAATTTGACATCAGACATGATGAATCTGTTTACATGCCTGCGCGATGCGGCGGTGTGGCGGCGGTGACGGTGGTGGTGGCGGCGGCGGCGGTAGTGGCGTGATTAAAAGAGAAGGTATTGTAGTTATTTCAAGGGTTAAAGAATGTATGTTGTAAATTATTTTATTAAGGGTATTATAGATATATTAGGTGGAGATATTTAAATTAGTGAATAAATGAGATTGGTAGTTTGGGTAGATCAACTTTTTTTTTTTAAGTAGGAAGGTCAAATGTTTTATAAGGTAATTAAGATTATATTGATTGATGTATGAAAACATGTAGTTTATCACTTTATTGTTCTGATATTGTCTTTTAATAGAGAGTGATTTATCTTACAAGAAATTTTTCGATATGGTCATGTTTGACAGATGACCAATAAGTGCAGTCGGAGTTTAGATGAACCGCCACAACTGTCTGATGATTTATATTACCGGCATAAGTTCATACAATGGAGAAACAGTTTGAACTTTACGTTAAGTCAAAGAGTCTTCGGCTGTGGAGAATCATCGAATTTGGAGACCATGTTCCACAGAAAGTTTCACCAGATGGAAATGGGACGATTGATAAACCAGAAAGTGAATGGTCTAAAGAGGATGAAGAAAAAGTGTCCGAAAATTCTTATGCAATACGTCTTTTGTATAGTGTGCTACCGGATGAAGACTTTGAGATAATCTATTTCTGCAGTACTGCTCATGATATTTGGATAAATCTTGATATAATATATGAAGGCAAGTATGAAATTGTTAAGGACTCCAAAATCAATGATCTTAAAAAACAGTTTTATGCGTTTAAAGTTCGTGGAGTTCACGATATTTTTTCCAAGTATTTAAGGTTCAGGAGTATTATCAATCGCTTGAGGGCTCTTGGGAAAACATATACTAATGAAAAATGCGTGGAAAGATTTCTTGATGCCCTTAATTCGGAGTGGGATGATAAGGTGAAAGCTATTCGAGAAAAGGGAAACCTTTCTATGCTATCTTTAGATGAACTTATCGAGGATCTTCAAGCTTACCATGATAAGGAGTTCAACAGGAGGGCTCCTGATTTTGGTGAGTGGTGACTCAGAGTCAGACTGACGATGCTATTTACTAATTGTGTCATTTTGTTTGCTTTTGTGTGTGTTACTCCATTCATATTTTTGTATTGAGCAAGGATAGTTATGCATAAAAATTGTGACTAAATATATGCCTAATATAATCCAGTCAAATGTTGACATATGATTTGTATATTTTTGTTTTTTTTAATTTTTATCATTAATTTTATCATGTGTCTAATATTACTATCCCTTGATAGGCATATTTTTAGGCTTTACGTACATTATAGCCATATTAAATATTTTTCTTTCTATTTGCACCTTATTAATGAAATATGACATTAGAAATACACAGATCTTTTAATTTACTACGTTGTAATAAAATATTTTAAAGTTTAGTGCTTCGTATGTAATGAACTACAACCGATTGTTTATGTTATGTAATGATGTACCCGGGTGTTTGAAGCATGTAATTAACTCCTATTTTGGTCTAAGCGATGTAAGCCACCGGGTAATCGATAATAGGTTAATGCCATGTAATGCCTTGTCGGATGCCACGTATGTTACATACAATAGACATTAAGCCATAATTTATTACACGTTTTATAAACTTCCAACAGATTCCAACTTCCGGTCATCTTCTCCGACCAGAGTCCTGCTCGATTTTGCTTGTGGATTTAAATCAATATCCAAAAGTTCCTTTTTTTAACCCATAAAACACCTAAACATTAAATTCTCTGTTGCACATACAAATTTGACATGATGTACCAAACACACAATATACTTACAAAAATAAACACAAAAAACATATTTGTCAAATATATTCTCTGTTGAACAAACACATACGAAAGAAAACTGTTGCACTACTTAATCGTAAACATGATGTACCAAACAAGAGAACCAAATGAAAAAGCAATTAAATACATCCCGCAATATGTTTGGCGTCTTTAAAACACAAATATTTTCAACAATCTTAATAAGCTTTGACAGATGTAGAAGGCCTAGAACCACCGCCGGTGTACTATTTCTTTTTCGGATCACAATCTTCAAAATTTCTCATGTTTCGATTAAAGTAAAATCATCTGAGCTATTTTGTGGAATCCATGTTCAACAAAATCACAAATTACGCAGTCGATCGAACCTTGCCCTCTAATTTCTATGAAGTCCGGCACAACAGTTTCTTGCCGGAAAAAAACATTTCCAATCCAGGTTTGATTATGTGTAAATATCTTGATTTAAACATTGATTTCTAGATCCAGATGGTGTGGGGTGGTTAGATATAAGTGTGGTTATATAACGGTGGTGTAAGGAGGTGGTGTGGGGTGGTGCTGGACGGCAAGAGTCGAGGTGGTGATTTCTAGCGGTTGAAGTTTGATGGCCGGCGAGTGTCGGATATGGGAGTGATATATATCAGTGATAACTACAACTAATAATATCTCTATATCAGAGAGGATAGCTAAGTGCGCTGAGTGCTTACGCGACACTTCTTTTGGAACTAATGTGGTTAAAAGTGTATCTTTTTTAATAGCCTTGTATTTTATTATATCTTTATCTTTATGTATTAATATATTAAATGAATTTGTTCAACGATAATTCTTTCTATAAAATATTTGTTAGATTTGATTTATCTTTAATTTTATCTTATTTTCTCATCTTCAACTAAATCTTTTTTAATGTTTTAATTATTTAATGTATATCTTCAAGTTTATTATTTATACGTGATGTTTTTTATTTTTATGTATTATATGACTTTTATGATAAAAAAAATGGAGTATATCTTATTATCTACAATCAAATATTTATAAATGATTTATGATATAATTTAAATATTCTCCATTATTATTCATACTAGAATATCTTTATAAATAATCTTATCATATTTATGTATATAATTGTATTTTTTTTCTCTCTAAACGTAAGTTCTACAAATAAATAATTAAAAGTCACATTTAGATTTTTACAAATAAATAATTAAAAGCCACATTTAGATTTATTTTTCACGACATAAATTTTGTTCAAAAACCATAATTGCGTTCATTTTTTCTAAACTATAGTTGTACAAAACAAAAATAGGTCACCTTAACTAATAATATTATCAAAATAAATTGTATCCATGTATGCTTTGTTCCTAACAGAAACAAACATCCCTCTATATAACTAAGAGAGGATATGTTTTTTCCTATGTGACATTTTTAGTTTTTTGCCACATTAGATTTTTAATGAGGTGTTATCTTTTTCATTTAAATTGTTATACCTATGTTGCCATGTATGATCTTAATAATCAATTTTAATCCTAATCATCAATCATAATTCTAATCATTAATACTTATTTTTCAATTTTCTATATACGTACAAAGCTTATATACATTATACTACGTTTTTTTATTATTTCAATGATAATTATCTTTTATCAAATAACATTGTTTATTATATTATGTTTATTTTTTTTGAAAAGTATTTATTAAATTGTATTTAATAATTATATATCATAAAAATTTTTACTGACATTTTTTTACATTATCATAAATTATGAATAATAATGTAACTATCAGTTATTGTATTTTTTATTTATGTCTCTGTGCGAGTTTAATCTAGTATATATATATATATGGAGCTATCTCAAACGCTCGGGTGGCGATCTCTGAGCCCGCCACATCAGTATTTTCCTACATGGCGTCACCGTATTAATTTGAATGACACGTCAACACCACATCATCATATATAAGCTTCCATGCAGCCACATAGGATTCCCTCATAGTGTTAAAATATAATGATGAAAAACAAGTCCATAGGGAGACTTGAACTTGCGACGTGCAACAAAGATGGAAGCAAGCTCAACCATCACACCAATACTTCTTTGATGACCTACTTCCTATTTTTTAAAATATATATGTGGCTTTTTGTTCGGTGGCTGGACAAATGGAAATGCAAAACCATAGATACATATATTAATTCTTCACTTTTTTTAGAGTGCAAAACTATTTTATTTTATTGTTTTTGTGTTAGTGGTTGAATGGAACATGAACTAGATTTATGTTTGTGTCAAATACACCAAATGTTTATAGTATTTTTAAGATAAGTTGAATACTTAAATATGTAATAATAAATATAAAACAATAGGTAAAAACAAATTAAAAGAATATAATTATAAAACCCTGAACGTATATGTGGTATATAATCTTCTGTAATACTTTTTGTAGATAATATCTGTTTATATTTGTTGATCTGACATTTTTGTTGCTTATCAACACCTTAAGATACTTTTCGATTTCACTCGAGATATTGCAACATATAATTTTCCATACTTGAAAGAGGTTGTAGCTACAGACCAACTGTCGATAAAAATAATTAATAACAATTTTCTAAAGTTGATATACAAAACTAGATTTTAGCCCGTGTCCAATACACAAGGTTTACGACATTATAAACATTAGATGTTATTTTATTGCGGTTTAAATTTATTTTACTATTTTTATTAATAAAAAATTAATCTATATATCAAAACTTTGATTTTTTATATTGAATATTTTTTAAAAATATGTCATCGAAAGTTCTTTACTGTGAACTATATGCTTAGCGATATTTGAATAATACAAATCATAATATATCTATCGAAATTAAAAAGTATAATATCACTATTATTTATTTGTTTTATTGTTACGAGTGGTATATTAATTCTTATTTTGCACTATTATAAACAATATTTTATTCTTAGATGAAACATATCCGAAATATTTCAATTAGAATATGACAATGTTACAAGTGTTTCTATAAAGATGACATTTTAACATGTTTTTTTTTTTATATGTGTCATGACAATTACTAAAAAACAAAAATTTTAAAAAATCTTAAATATATTTACATTGAATTTTATTTATTTTTAATTGATTAGTTTTGTATTTATAAGATAAAACGTACTATTATGATATGTATTAACTATTATTATTTTGTTGGATATATATTAGCTATTATTTTTGATTTATTATATTGGAGTTATTGGTTAAAAAGTGTAAATTAGTGATGGAGACAAAAAAAATGTAAACTAAGTCAAAATTGAAAACAAAAGTCAATTTAAGTCAAAACATCTTCAATTTTTAAATTTAAAGATTGAAGAGTTGATTGGTTGATAAATGGTCATGTTAGTGTCTTTTAGTACATATAACTTTTTCTCCCAACCGCTTTATACAAACTGCTAAACCTCCATGTTAAATTATTATTATATATTTGAGTTTGTTATATGTATTGACATATTTTATCCAGATCATTTCTTAGTATTATGTTTGTTTTATCTAACATTCTTTTACAAGCAAACACATAGATATTGTTAGCTTACGAATTTTTATTTATGTTATTCAAAATCAATTAGAATAATATGTAGTTATTGACGTATCTAACAATAAAATTGATACTCATTACGAATCGTTCTTAGTGTTTATAATTAATTTAGTGATTTTCATCCTAACGTTCATAATAATATCATAAGATTTCGTTGTTTGAATAAATCTTGAAGATGATTTAATAGTATTTAACTTATTATTACAAGTTTGTAAGAATAAATTTTGAAGATAGTTTAATAAAACCGAATTCTTATCGCATTCTTAATAGTTTTCTCGGTATTATATTAAACATTGTTTGAAACTCTTAAATTTGCCGTCAACTTGATTTACCGAGAACTAATTCTTTTTGTCGGGAACTTATTTAGTGTCAAATTGTAGTGTTAAGTTTAGCTGTTTTATAAAACCTTAATAAATTATTATTTTCTAGAAAATTGTTTGCGATTCAAATTATTATTTTTTTGCAAGAAAAAAACTTTACTCCAAAAGGATATTAACTGCTACTTTCTGAGCTTGTCACAATTCCTTATTTTCAAACACTATATCGATTTATTTCAATGTTAACGTATGCATGTGTGTGTATATGTCATCATGGCCTTGTGAAAAATGCTATCATACTAAAATGCCATATCCAAACTATGGCCGGTGGAGATTAGTCGGATGACGAAACCTTGTACGGACACTTGGTTTATAGTTTCCGAATGGTTTTCATGTTGAGATCATTATGAAAGACGAACTCAATAGAGATCAAAGATCCTGTTAAGATTTTGTTAGAAGACTTGCTTTGCCACAAACATTTTATTTTAATTTGCAGACTTGTGTTTTTGATGTTCTTAGCATTCGTTGTAGTCTATATATCTATTTTTGTGTGCACAACTTTTTTTAAATAACCCAGGCTGAATAACTATTTTATTATATAGTACTATTCACTTTTCGTTATAACATTATTTTATTGCATGTCATTTACGATGAATTACATAGAAAACAAAATAGACCGGTGCAACGCACGAGTTTCACCTAGTATGTAAATATATTCTTTAATCCACGTAATCAATATAATTAAGTATTATTGTTTTATTCCATGTAAACATTGAGTAGGCATGCCACATAACCTTTTATTTAGAGGGTAACCGGCTACCTATTCAGAAAGTTATTTGTTACATGCTTTAAACCAAAATAGGAGTTAATAACATGCTTTAAACATCTGAGTACATCATTACATACCATAATCAATCGGTCATAGTTCATTACATTCGAAGACACTAAACCCAATATTTTAATTTCAATACTTGCTTTACTGAGTTTATTCACGTATGTCAATATGTATTTTGTTGTGCTAATATTTTTAACTTATAAATCTTAGATATATCATTTATGCATTCTGAAGCGCTTTACGTACCGTCAGTCAACCTCTGTGATTCGTATGATTCTAAAAAGTTAACACTAAAAGACTAACACCATATTTTGTTTTAACCAGGCCCATTTTTTCTTGATAAAGTAAAAAGGATAAGGTTCGATCCTTGTCAATGAGATAATCTAGTGTTTGATATTTTAGTGTATCGATTAATTTGTTTGACCAATTTAGTCATAATAAAACATTATATAAGTATGGTGGTGCGGAGTGCACACTTATGTTAATTTACATTGATCGCCCCTAAGGGACGGGGGTCCGGGGGCAACGCTCTTGGGAGCGGGGTCCAAAGGGAAAAGCCCTTGACTGGGGTCGAGCTTCAGAATTTCGGAAATCAAAATTTCGGTGCTTGAGGGACTGATTTCTCTATATTATAAAACCCACGAAATTAACTGCCTAAAAGGATGGGCCAAATAATTATCCCGTTCATATTATAACATTCTGAATCTCTGATTGTATCCGATTGAGTAATTTGGGATGAACCACCGAATTGATTCAATCTAAAAGTATTTCACGACTTCAGAGATTAAACACATATCCAATTCTGTTAGTACTTTACAATAAATCGTTTAGTACTTTACCCAAATCCCAGTCACAGGTGCATGTGGCATGCCCAAACAACCTCTTTAATTTCATACAACTTTTTTATTTATTACTCATAACTTATAACATTACTAGACTTATGCCCGTGCAATGTAGTGACGGTGGGGATAGTGATGACAGAGGTGGTGGTGGTGACGATGGTGGGGGCGGCAAGCTCGACAGGTGGGGCGGTGATGGTGGTGAATGTAAAAGTAGTTGATGTTAAAGATGGTAGTGTATTCATTTTAAGTGTTGAGGGATTTATATTGTAAATTATTTTATTAAGGGTATTATAGGTATATTAGATGGAGATGTTTAAACTGGTAATAAATGAGAGGGGTATCTTTGGTTTTTCAAAGACATAAAGTTTAAGGGAAAAAAAGGTAATTTGTTTTATTAGATAGTATAGATAAAACAAATGAAATTCAATTAAGTAACTTCTGTGCGTTATGAGATAGTAAATCAAGATATATTTCTAGTTGGACCTTAAAAATAAGAGTAAACGGCCGAAATCGTCCTTGTGGTTTACCCTAATAATCAAGTTTCATCCTTATCTATCTGAAATGACATTGGCAGTCCTTTCTGGGAGGATAAGGTTCAAGTTCAGTCCTTTACTTAAACGGACGTTTTCTCCCATCCGTTAAATTCCTCACATGCACGACACGTGAGGGTATTTAGGTCATTTCGAAAGATAAAGGACTAAACTTGATTTTTTTAATCATCACATTCTTCTTTCCTGATTCTTTTGTTTTGTACAAACATAATCTCTTCGATCCTTACCAAACATTTCACATATATTCCTCCTATCTTAAATACCTACCACAAGATCTTTTATCTTGAAAAATCAATACTTTTCACCATAATATCAACAAAATTGGTACACCTGTATCTTTTCACTTATCAACAAATGACAAATGACAAGATATAGCATGGATGTCGGAACTAATGTTGTTGGAATTTCGTCAATGATAATTTTCGATCAAGTCAGATCGTGGACTCACCATCGTGTCGGAAAGAATACCAGCCAACGGTGCTGTAATAGATATAGATCTGTGTTTATATATTCATTTCCAAATCTGTGACAATAATCGCTTCTGGCTTTTCGGGGTCGATCTTACACTGGTTACTGTTTTCCGGTCTTGGAATGCGGCGACGGTCGTGGGAAGGCGGCGGTGGTGATTTGACGAGATTGATGGGTTTTATAAGAATGAAAAGGTAACTCGATTTTTGTAGATTTGATTAGGGGGTAGCATTAATGTCACCTCTATATATCTATTCATGTTCTTCGTGTCTTCATGGTTTACAAGAGGCTGAGGAGTAGTATTATTGTACGGGTACCCCACCTAATTCTACTTCTTCTGCTGTTATTCAATTCAACAACAATCACATTCATTAATTCAAATAAATATATAGTCATTCAGGAGTTTATTTTAAATTAATAATAATTCAACATCACAAAACATAATAATAATATTCTGATTCATGATATGTTTGATTGATGGGTTATTAATTTATTATACAAAGTGATATCTCACCGGCATAAAAATAGGTCGGTGGTAAGGTGTGGCACTGGCTTTTCTTTATTAATGGATTGAATTTTTTTATATTTATTTCATATATAGATATAGATATAGATAAATGCTCATGAATGGATGGATAGATGATGATAATGATGATAGTGGTGGTGTATAGATTAATTGTTTAGTTATAGATAGAAGATTATAAGATGGTTATTAATTTTGTTGATTTTGTTTCAAGATTTAATGATTTATATGTATATATACCAGATCTGAAGATATTATGTACATATTTTTCAAGAGATCTGTGAATTATAAAGAATTGATGGTGGTGGTGGTAGTGTAGAGATGATGTTGGTTCTTAGACCATTTGTAAAGGTAGGTGGTAGAGGTAGGTGAAGGGTAAAGGTGAAAAGGGTGAATGTTTAAGGGGTGTAGGTGATGAGTGTAGGTGAAGGGAAAGAAGGTGATTGTGATCACCTAGGTAAAAAGACAAAATGTGGGGTTCATTTCTATTTTATATATATTTTTTCTTGTTTTCTTTTATTTTGATTGGATATAGAGTGAAAGATTGTAGGGTATTGTGTTTTTAATTGAATAAAAGTGGGGACCAAATGATAGGTGAATGGTTAAGGGGAAAAGTAGAAGGTGAAAGAAATGTGAAGGTGATGCTGATGTGGCTGGAAAAAGGTAGGTGAAAAGGTGAACGGTTACGAATGGTCTTATAGATCTGCAGGTGATAGAAAAGAAGAAGGGAAAAAGTCATTATTAGTCCTTTAGTGATGGAAAATGACATAAGTACCCTCATGTGCACAACACATGAGAGAGTTAACGGATAAGAGAAGACGTCCGTTTGAATAAAGGACCAGACTTGAACCTTATCCTCCCAGAAAGGACTACGTACCGATGTCATTTCAGATATATAAGGATGAAACTTGATGTAACACCCCAAGCCGAGGCTCGAAATATCACGGAAATCATATAGCGCAAGGTGGAATTATAATAGAACAAGTACTAAATGCAATTAAGGATTCAGTGAATCCTTTACAAAACGAAACAAATACCAAAATACATAAGGAGCAAATAACCATCAAAGATACAAAATAACATCCAGATGATGGCAAATCGATCCTAAGCATAATGCAAAAGAGAAGGTCGATGAATCCTTGATTCATAAAGTCCAAAGCCCGGGTTAACAGCAAGCAAGCAACTAAACTCCACGCCCGGGGAGAACCTGATTACCTGAAAAGTGTACTAAGCATAGTCAACACAAGGTTGGTGAGTTCGTAGTAATGGTCCAGAAAGAACCAGCGTCAATAAACACAATACGAGTAGAGGCTAGGCATGACTTACAGCGAGCCTCTAAGTAACACAATAATGTCCAACAACAAGATTACACAAGTACAAAAAGCGTGTAATAGGAAATGCATAAATGATATGAGTATCAATGCAATGCCATATGCGTAAGTAAGCCAAAATGCCTAACTTATGCGTGATCTCCGGTCACCTATGCAACGATACTCGCTTGTCATCACCATGAACAAAGCGGCATCTCAAAAACATCGAGATATATATGTCTATATACTCGGGGTCAAGATCTACATCCAAAATGGGTGCATACATCTATACACCAGGATGTCGGCAATCCCCTGCCGAGGGCTCATCAGCAATGTATGCAATGCTTACAATCAATTGTAAATGCATCAATCATAAACCAACAATCAATATACGATGAACCTGAGCCAACAATCAATATTCGTCAAACATAAACCAACAATCAACATTCGACAAACATAAGCCAACGATCAATATTCAACAAACATAAGCCAACGATCAATATTCAACAAACATAAGCCACTAACCACAATTTAAACCAACTATACGTACATACACTTAAGAGGATTCTACTTTCTTCAAGTCCCAGATGCTTATATATAGGGTCACCCGCAGCCTTCCCACCACATCTAAGACCCAATGAAAGCATAACCGACTTCCATGTATATACGTCTGTCCTAATATAAATGAAATACTTAACCAACACATAAACCAAGTCAATCAAACGAAAAGAACCATCACATCAATCCAACAACCAAGACCATCAATCAATAAATCAATAAATGCAAGTAAACAAGCAAGGTTTACACTTTTCAGCCCGAATCTCAAGCGAGTAGGGAGATACGAAACTCACCTTGATTGGCTAAGAAAAGCTAAGATTGATATAGAGTCAAGTTATTTCCGTACAATGTTCACTTCACGTCCAACACCTAAATATCGAACATATACATTCACATCAACCTTCACAAACACGTATACATGACTTATCAATTTCACGGCAAAACCCTAATTAGTTTCTAAAGTGTTTTCTCGACGTTAAATGACTTCTAAGACTCCTATTCAATGTTATGCAAGATAAGAAGTGATTTAGAACGATACACGAAGCGTTATTAGGGTTCTGGAAGTCAAACTAGGTCAAACAGGAAATTCAGCAACAAAGGGGGCGTAACCTACGCCCTAAACTGGCGTAGGTTACGGTGGTTCAAAACCACCAGGCGTAAGCTACGGTCAAAAGGGGCGTAAGGTACGGTGGTCAGAAAACAACTGGCGTAAGTTACGGTCAAACTGGGCGTAACCTACGGTCCTCTAGAAAGTTCATTTTTGGCGTAAGGAGTGGCGTAAACAGTGGGTTTTTGGGCGTAAGGTAAAACTTCGGCGTAAGCTACGGTCAAAAGGGGCGTAAGGTACGGTGGTCAGAAAACAACTGGCGTAAGTTACGGTCAAACTGGGCGTAACCTACGCCCTAAACTGGCGTAGGTTACGGTGGTTCAAAACCACCAGGCGTAAGCTACGGTCAAAAGGGGCGTAAGGTACGGTGGTCAGAAAACAACTGGCGTAAGTTACGGTCAAACTGGGCGTAACCTACGGTCCTCTAGAAAGTTCATTTTTGGCGTAAGGAGTGGCGTAAACAGTGGGTTTTTGGGCGTAAGGTAAGGTGGTCAGAAAACAACTGGCGTAAGTTACAACAAAGGGGGCGTAACCTACGCCCTAAACTGGCGTAGGTTACGGTGGTTCAAAACCACCAGGCGTAAGCTACGGTCAAAAGGGGCGTAAGGTACGGTGGTCAGAAAACAACTGGCGTAAGTTACGGTCAAACTGGGCGTAACCTACGCCCTAAACTGGCGTAGGTTACGGTGGTTCAAAACCACCAGGCGTAAGCTACGGTCAAAAGGGGCGTAAGGTACGGTGGTCAGAAAACAACTGGCGTAAGTTACGGTCAAACTGGGCGTAACCTACGGTCCTCTAGAAAGTTCATTTTTGGCGTAAGGAGTGGCGTAAACAGTGGGTTTTTGGGCGTAAGGTAAGGTGGTCAGAAAACAACTGGCGTAAGTGACGGTCAAACTGGGCGTAACCTACGGTCAAAAGGGGCGTAAGGTACGGTGGTCAGAAAACAACTGGCGTAAGTTACGGTCAAACTGGGCGTAACTACGGTCAAAAGGGGCGTAAGGTACGGTGGTCAGAAAACAACTGGCGTAAGTTACGGTCAAAGTGGGCGTAACCTACGCCCTAAACTGGCGTAGGTTACGGTGGTTCAAAACCACCAGGCGTAAGCTACGGTCAAAAGGGGCGTAAGGTACGGTGGTCAGAAAACAACTGGCGTAAGTTACGGTCAAACTGGGCGTAACCTACGGTCCTCTTACTGGGCAGCAACACGACCAGCAGCAAAAATGCAGAAAATTAAGAACCCAAAACCCTAATTTAAACCCTAAATTCAATTTTACCAATTTCAAGACTTGGAATCACAACAAATCGACTAGAAACATATAAACAAGTATAAATAGAGTAAAAGAGATGAATTTAACTTACCAAAACTTCTCCTAGAGCTCAAACCCAAATTTAGGTCAAAATGGATGAAAACCTTGCACTATGAACCTCAATCTTTTGATATGATGAAGATGAGGAGGAGATGATGATAATTCTTATATTAAACAAATTCCACGACACCAATTAATTCAAGAGTTCAAGAGAGAAAGAGGGAAATGATATGTTCTTGTGTTCTTGCTAGAGAGAAAAGAGAGGAGAAAGAGATATGTGGTGAAATGAAGAGATAAGGGAGGAGATGGGTCTTGGGGTGGCTGGTGGGTCGTGGACTACCCACGGGCCGACCCGCTTCTCTTCACAAGCCAAAATACAATCGATTACACAATTAAACACCAAACAAACATATTAACGACCCGACTAACATACCACATAGTCATATAATCACAAATGGACCCAATTATTTCGTTCAACAAGTTTGTTAGTCAAATTACACGTAAAGTCAACGGGTCAAAGTTCACGGATGTTACATTATCCCCCCGTTGAAAGAATTTCGTCCCGAAATTCGACAAAACACTAATTACCAAATAAATGCGGATACTTAGTTTTCATGTGATCCTCTCGCTCCCAAGTGAACTCGGCTCCACGTCTAGCATTCCATCTAACCTTAACAATAGTGTAGCGTTTGTTCTTGAGTTTCTTTTCTTGACGATCCAAGATCTCCACCGGCTCTTCAACAAAGTTCAAATTCGAATCAACCCTAATTTCGTCCATAGGTACATGATGTGTAGGATCCGCCAAACACTTGCGCAAATTACAAATATGAAACACATCATGCACACCGTTAAGCTCTTGAGGCAATTCTAGCCGATAAGCAACTTTTCCAACCCGTTCAAGAATCTTGAAAGGACCAATATACCTTGGTGCAAGTTTTCCCCGCTTCACAAAACGTACGACGCCTTTCCAAGGTGACACTTTCAAAAGTACAAAATCACCAATTTCAAACTCCAACGGTCTCCGCCTCACATCGGCATACTTCTTTTGACGTTCGCGGGCCAATTGTAACTTCTCCTTAATTTGAGATATTACCTTAGTCGTTTCAACCACAATTTCTGGCCCGATAAGTTGACTCTCTCCAATTTCCGCCCAAGCTAGAGGAGAACGACATATCCTACCATATAGAGCTCTGAAGGGCGCCATTTGAATGGCAGCATGATAACTATTGTTGTATGAAAATTCGACTAGCGACAAATGGTCTTCCCAACTTCCACCAAAATCAATTGCACATGCCCTCAACATGTCTTCAAGTGTTTGAATGGTTCTCTCGGTTTGCCCATCCGTTTGAGGGTGAAATGCCGTGCTCATGTCAAGTCGAGTACCCATGGCTTTTTGAAAGGCTTCCCAAAATTTTGATTTGAAACGGGCATCTCTATCAGAAATGATAGAAATCGGCACTCCATGCTTAGATATCACTTCCTTGATGTACAAACGAGCCAAAGTGTCAAATTTATCGGTTTCGCGAATGGCTAAAAAGTGAGCCGACTTCGTTAACCGATCCACTATCACCCATATCGTGTCACGACCGCTTCTCGTCTTCGGTAGTTTTGTAATGAAGTCCATCGAAATATGTTCCCACTTCCATTCGGGCATCACCGGTTGTACCAACAATCCGGGTGGCTTCTTGTGATCGGCTTTGACTTGTAAGCAAGTAAGACACTCACTCACATACCTAGCCACATCACGCTTCATGCCCGGCCACCAATACAAGTTTTTCAAGTCAAAGTACATCTTATCCGACCGGGATGGACCGAATAAGGCGATAGGTGAGCTTCATTCATAATAAGTGTTCTTAAGTCACCGAAAATAGGAACCCAAAGCCTTTCAACCATGTATAGCCCATTATCATTCTTCCGGTCGAATTGTTGTTCCATGCCCTCTAGGTTTTCGTCTCCAAAGTTTTCCGGTAGGGTGGCTTGAATTTGGGCTTCAATAATCCGGTCACGAATATTTGGCCCCACCGTGAGGCTCATAGCTCTAGCCCGTCTTGGTTTCACTCTCTCCTTTCGGCTCAAGGCATCGGCTACTACATTTGCCTTGCCCGGGTGATAACGGATGTCACAGTCATAATCACTAAATAGCTCAAGCCAACGCCTTTGCCTCATATTCAATTCACTTTGGTTGAAGATGTGTTGGAGACTTTTGTGATCGGTATAAATCACACATTTGGTGCCATAGAGATAATGCCTCCAACACTTCAAAGCAAACACAACCGCTCCCAATTCCAAATCATGTGTCGGGTAGTTCTTCTCATGCACCTTCAATTGACGAGAGGCATAAGCAATGACTTTACCCCTTTGCATAAGAACACAACCCAACCCTTGTCCCGAGGCATCACAATAAACAACGAAATCTTCAATTCCATCCGGTAGCGTCAAGATAGGAGCATCACATAGCATATCTTTAAGAGTTTGGAAGGCGTTTTCTTGTCTTTTGCCCCATTCAAAATTTCTCTCCTTTTGAGTCAAGAGAGTGAGTGGTTGTGCAATACGGGAGAAATTTTCAATAAATCTTCTATAATAACCCGCCAATCCAAGAAATTGGCGGATCTCGGATGGCGTTTCGGGTCTTCTCCAATTCTTGACCGCTTCAATCTTGCTTGGGTCCACATGAATACCCTCCTTGCTCACCACGTGACTAAGAAAGTGAACCTCTTCCAACCAAAACTCACACTTGGAGAACTTAGCATACAATTTCTCTTTCCTTAGTAGTTCAAGCACTTCACGCAAGTGCTCAACATGCTCCTCCTTCGTCTTCGAGTATACAAGTATGTCATCAATGAACACAATGACAGACTTGTCTAAGTATGGTTGACACACCCGGTTCATCAAGTCCATGAACACCGCCGGTGCATTAGTCAACCCAAAGGGCATTACGGTGAATTCAAAGTGACCATACCTTGTGCGAAAAGCCGTCTTGGGGATGTCATCTTCATGTACTCGGAGTTGATAATAACCCGAGCGAAGATCGATTTTTGAGAAGTGCTTAGCACCTTGAAGTTGATCAAATAAGTCATCGATTCTAGGGAGGGGATACCGGTTCTTTACAGTAAGCTTGTTTAATTCCCGGTAATCAATACACATTCTGAAGGACCCATCTTTCTTTTTGACGAAGAGAACAGGAGCACCCCAAGGAGATTGACTAGGGCGAATGAAACCCTTCTCTTGGAGCTCCTTGAGTTGAGTTTGTAATTCTTGCATTTCGGTTAAGGCTAGTCTATACGGAGCTTTTGCTACGGGCGCGGCTTCGGGAATAAGATTAATACGAAAATCAAGTTCACGTGCTGGAGGTAATCCCGGTAAGTCATTCGGAAAGACATCGGGAAATTCACAAACAATAGGAACGGTCTTCAATTCTATCTTTGTGACGGTAGCACAAAAGACTTTAGGATCTGAGGAATCGGAGATTTCGCCTTGAACTCTAAGAATTCCACCGTTCGTCAAAGGTATCTTAACAACCCTCTCGCCACAATCAATCGTCGCATTTACCGCCGCTAACCAATCCATACCCACTATAACATCAAAACTCCCAATATCCAAAGGCATAAGGTCTATGAAGAAATCGACATCTTCCAAAGTCAAGACACAATCGCGAAGTATTTGACTAATTTTAGTTAGTGACCCGTTTACCATTTCAATGTCAAGCACATAGTTTAAAGCACAAGGATTCACATCAATCAAAGGAACAAAGTTAGAGGACACGAGGCTATAATCGGCCCCGGAATCAAATAGGACGGTTGCATAGTGACCATTAAGGAGAAAAGTACCTGCTACTACGTTGGGATCATTGCGGGCTTCATTTGCATTGGCCGCAAAGGCTCGGCCGCGTGGTTGCACTTGGTGGCCTTGTTGTCCCCGGTTTTGGTTAGGCCCGACCATTTGGAGTTGATTGGGGTGGACGGCTACTTGAACTTGTTGTCCCACCCATCGAGGACAAGTATTACGGTAGTGGTCTCGACTACCACATTCGAAACATTCACCTCTTCGTTGGTTACCTTGGGGAGGAACGGCCCGAACAGGAGCCACATTCATTGGGCCCGTTCTTGGAGCTCTACAATCTCTGGAGAGGTGCCCGACTTGGTTACAATTAAAGCATGCTCTACATTGGGCATTGGCGGGGTGACGTTGGTTGCATCTCCCACAGAAAGGATGGGGTCCAGTATAAGCTTTCCTGGCCGGTTCCACCGCCGCCATCACCCTACCCCTATTGCATTCTTGGGGTCAAACCTCCCCACTTTCTTTACCCCGCTCGACTCTCCCACTTCTTTCCTCTTGTTTGATGAGGATTTGCCCAAAACACCACTTCTCAATAAATCTTCAGTCACACTCCCGGCTTGGTTAACCGCATTAGCAAAGAAGTAGGCATGTTGGAGTTTACATAAGATCGGACTTGAGGATTCAAGCCCAATACGAACTTCTGGATGGCCTGAGGCTCGGTACCCACCAAGTGAGGAATGAGGGTAGACAACTCTTGAAATCGTCTAACATAGCCCTTGTAATCGGCTCCCTCCATGTTGAGATTTGCAAATTCAATGGTTAAATTTTGTAGTTCATACGGAGGGCAAAACTTTGCTTTCACTTTGTTCTTGAAGTCAATCCACTCCAAATTATAAGTCCGCCCCAACGTTATTTCTTGGTTCCACCAACTCAAGGCGTCATGTCTAAACATGCCGGATGCATAAGAAATCCGGTCATCATAGGTGCAATGACTTCTTTCAATCACCGCCTCTATCGCCTCAAACCACCTTATACATTCCGTGGGACCACCTTTCCCATCGAACTCCGGTGCCCCACAACTTTTAAAGTCTTTAAATATACACCCTTGACGGTATCCTCCATGTTGATTATACATGGGCATACCGTTACCAACTCCCACTGGTCCCTCTTCTTCATTTTCATCGGCATGAGGTTGAGCATTTTCATTATTCACATTTTCTGGGGCTTCATTGTTTTGAGGCCCATTGTTTTGCCCAAGATTTGCCGTGACTTGAGCAATAATGGTTGGCATGATATTGGCGATCGTTTGAGCGATCACCTCAGCCATATTTGGTTCAGGAACTTCACCACGACCCCTTCCTTGGCCCCTACCACGACCTCTACCACGGCCCCTACCTCTTTGTACTTCCGGTTGAGGTTCTTCCTCTTCAGCCCTATAGTTCGTTCCGACTCTCCTTGGTCTCACCATTTCTATAAAACAAGTGACACGTTGACCCGAGAGTTAGTCTCAAATGCTCACATGTTAGTCACACAAGTAGTCAATGCTCTCATACCGATACCACATACTCATTTCATAATATTATGCTAAGGCAACAGTATTAGAATCATAAGGGATTTTTACATATCATAACATCAAGTTGAATTTATTACAATACTTCATCATTAATTCAAGTAATCATGCTCATTTCATCATGTCGTCAAACAACTAACACGAATGATTCAAAGTATAATCCGAATTCGATATGCTCCCTAGTTATTGACCGGGTATGTATACAAGGTGTACCAACGGCTAACCTTCCACCCAATCAACTTCCATTAAGCATATCGGTTCCTTATTATACTTTAAGCCACACGTGCGCAATCCACGATGTCATGAACTTGCTATAATGTTGGGTAACCATAAAAGAGTTGATCGGGTTCTTTTAGGGTTGCCACAATATTATACTAAGTTAATGGCATCACTTCATTTTGCCCTAATCATCAAATTAGCTCCAACAAATAACAACAACAAATCATATTAACCACATTCATCACATTGGATTCAATCTATCACACAAGTGGTCTTAACTACGAACTCACACGGGGATTCACATAATTCACATTGCACACGAATTCCTAACCATGCATGCTATATGAAGAGTTTTCAACTTAAGCCGTAGTCTAGGTCAAACCGCCTAATTCTCTACGACCACGCATGGGACACCATTCTGTAACACCCCAAGCCGAGGCTCAAAATATCACGGAAATCATATAGCGCAAGGTGGAATTATAATAGAACAAGTACTAAATGCAATTAAGGATTCAGTGAATCCTTTACAAAACGAAACAAATACCAAAATACATAAGGAGCAAATAACCATCAAAGATACAAAATAACATCCAGATGATGGCTGTTAGGACCAGTTCACCTGGAACTGGCCAGTCACCAGTTCACACTGACCAGTCACCAGTTGCATCTGGTGACCCAGTAAACTGGTGACCAAGATGATTTGTCGAGAAATATATTGAAGTCCAGTTGCAACCGTACAGTTAACGCAACTGAAGACTTCCTCCAGTTGAGAACTGACCAAGTTGAAGAAGCATTCCAGTTGAAGTCGAAGACAACAAATGGAAGATAGAGAATGGCAATGGCAGCGAAGCCCAGTTGGCATTCTAGTCAGTTACAAACTGGAGACATCAGTGGAAAGCCCTTACAAAGCTTTACACTGATTACGAGGAATTGACTTGTATGCTTTATGTACCTTTACCCGGATAATAAGCCTTATCTTATTATTTAAGTATTAAAAGGTACATAAAGGTGGTTATGTAAAGTCACTTTAACATGCGACTTTACATTGCTTTTTAAGGAATTAAATGCTATTCCTTAAATGCTCCCAACCACATTTGTACGGCTAAAGTTAACATCCCAATGTTAACTTTGCCTATAAATACAAGTCATTGCACCACCAAGAATGGAAGTATTCGATCTCACAAAGTTATTTCACAAAGTCGAATAACTTCACACTTTGCAAACCTGCAATATTCTTGGTGAACTTGTGCAATCTTCTCTCAATCGCTAAAAGGAACATTTCACAACTTTAAGTGTTTCGATTGTCTTGAGAAATTCCGAGTATAGATCAATTGTATTTCATAGGTTGTTAGGATATTTACATTCGTGTATTATCTTGGTTCCGCATCAACCTTGTAATTTGTTTAATATCAATAAATAAATTACACATTGAAAAATACATATTGTCTCATCAAGTTATCTTACAAGTTATTTGTATTATTGCATTGTTCTTTACGTATTGTCATTTATATAAGTAATCTATCTAGAACTTGGTATATACACACTGCAACTGGTCGTCTCCAGTCAGTGCATATATTGCAAAGTAACTCCACCATCGACATAGAGGTGTCTTCAGTAGTACCATCTAACGAGTTGGGACTTACAAGTGGTATCAGAGTAGAAGGCTAATAAACTTGCCTAGATCTGCTAAGATGAACACTACTGAAGGTGGAGATGGTTCTGGTTCAGGTGAAAACCCTCGAATACTAATGCACAACCTTTTCAAAATGTTAACACCAACCCTCCTCCTCCTACTGCCCCAAACCATGTCCATGTACACTACTCTAACACTCCTGTTCCAAAATTTGATGGAAACAGTGAGACATTCGGTACATGGAAGGCTAGAATGCTTTTGGATTTTGGTGGGATTGAAAGGTATATGTTGAAAATCCTTAAGGATGGACCATATATACCCATGTCCCTTGGGGTCAGTCCTCTTCTTGATCCAACTGGAAGAAGAGGTTCAAGGGAAAAGCCAGAAGACCATTGGTCTGATGAGGATCGCAGACTGGTGGACTTGGACACCAGACTGAAAAACATGATCCTTGGGCTGTCCCTGAAGACCTAATTCCAACACTTGTGTTGTTTCCCAATGCCAAGTCTATGTGGGATGAATTAGTGATTCAATTTGAAGGAGGTGATGACACTATTGTCACCAGAAAAGTTGCTTTGAACAAGAAGTATGAATCCTTCTTTGCCTTGCCCAATGAAAGTCTAACTGGTACATACACCAGATTTCTAGCCTCATCAATCAGTTGAGAGGTTTGGGTGTAGAGAAGGATAAGGATATTCTTCTTGAGAAGTTTGTGATATTCTTCCTTCCAAATGGGAAAACATGGTTCTTGTCTTAAGACAAGGTAAAACCTTGCACACTCATACTCTTGCATCGCTCTATGGAGCCTTCAGATTCACTGAAGATAATAATGCTGCAAGACTTGTGGCTGAGCAAGATGCCATGAACCATGCCCAGAGTCCCAAGGTTGCTAGTGTAACTGAGCAACCTTGTGCTGCTTTAATGTCTGCTGAGAGTGTCCAGGTACACTCAATGAAGGAGATGTTGAACAGTTTCTTAAACTCTGGACTGACCACTGAAAACAGTGATGGTTGTAATGAAACTGACGATGATGATCTGGTCGCCATGATTGCTAAAACCTTTAATAGGTTTAAGCATAAATCCAAAAGATTTAATGGCCCCAACAATGCTTCTAGCTCCAGCTCTCTGGATAAGACCAATCTTACATGCTATAAGTGTGGTAAGAAAGGTCATTTTATGAAGGAATGCAGATCTAGTCAGTTGAACAACCAAACTGGCCCCTCTGTCCCTAATTTCAATCGGCCTGATGATAGCTACAAAGCTAAATACAAGAAGCTTAAGGCCCAGATTGCCCTCCTGTCCATGGAAAAGAAAAAGGATCAGTGCTTAATGGCACAAACTGAGGGAAAATGGGAGTACTCTGATGACTCATCTGATGATGAAGAAGAGGAAAGGGACATGTGCTTCATGGCCTTGGAATATCAACAGCAGCAACACGTGGTGAAAGAAGATGTCATCTCTGGAAGATGGGTGGACATCATACTGAAGAAGGTATGTGACTATGATAACCAGGTTGACCCTGAACTAAAACTGGACCTAGCTGAATCATTAAGTGGTGATTTGGCATTTGTGGAAACTGTAAGAGCTGATAGTGAAAGATATCTTGACACTATCCTAATTGAACTGAACAATGTTAAACCACAACTAAATGATTTGCAAAGTGTCCAGTTGGCTCTCAAGGAGTCAGTTTTAAAGATTGAGGCTTTAGAACTTGATAATCAAAAACTATTTTCTGATCTTGAAAAAGAACAAAAGATTATCAAGTCATGGGTAAAAGCATCTGGAAAAAACTATGATGCATTTTCAAGAACTATTGATGCCCAGAAGAATGCATGGAAATCTGGAGATCTGGAGATGGCAGCTCTCATACCAGATCTTCATGCATTGCCTCCAGCTCTCAAGGTTGAAACACCTTATGATCAACCTGAAGCTGTTGAAACTGAAACCTTTGAGACCACCCCCTTTGAGGTTAAAACTGGAGCCGAACAGGCTAAAGCTCCAGTCAAAAGGCCACTGGTAACAAGCCTTTACCTCAAAAGTCTAAGGTGCCCAAGACCCGACAGACTAAAGCACCAGTTGAACCTAGGTCCAAGGTTCAACTGCCTGAAGAAAATAATATTTTGGTTAATCTGGAAAGTCAACTCCAACTTTTGTCTCGGCAGGTTCAGAGTTGTACTGCCTGGATTAACAATCTGGAAGGAGGTTTATTACCTCCAGTTTTCAAACAAAATATTAATCCACTCTCTTTAATACCTAAACAAAAGAATGTTCCTTCTGGAACAAAATCTGGTAAAAATAAAGGAGTAAGTATCAAATACCAATTGTTTTTACTCCTGCACCTGGAGCTGGTGATAAAGCTCCAGATGCAGCCTCCAGTTCAACACCACAACCGTCAACTGTGGCTTCTGTAGAGAAGTCCAGTGGACCCATCAAGAAAAGATGGGTTCACAAAAAGAACTAATGATTTTTGTGTGTGTATAGGGCGATCGAAAGAAAAATATCTGGTATCTGGACAGCGCTGCTGGCCGGACTATGACCGGATGTAAGCCCCTACTGGAAGAGTTCACTGTCCAAGATGGACCGACAGTGACATTTGGTTACGATCAATCTGGAAAGACTGAAGGATATGGTGTGCTCAATAATGGACAAGTCGAATTCAAAAGAGTTGCATTTGTGAATGGTTTGAAATACAACCTGATCAGTGTCAGCCAACTTTGCGATGACGGCTTCAGAGTATTGTTCGATATTGCACAAGGCACCATATTTAACAAGGATAGGAAAGTGGTGATGATTGCACCAAGAAAAGGAAATGTGTACATCATGGATATGGAACCAGCTCCAAAAGAGCAATGTTTCTATACCAAAGCTGATGAAGACACCAACTGGCTATGGCATAAAAGATTATCCCATCTTAATTTAAGAACATTAACAAGTTGTCTCGCAAACAACTGGTAGATGGGATACCTCGGATTTCTTTCAATAAAGAAAAGCCATGTTCCAGTTGTTTCACCAGAAGATGCTTCCAGTTACAACAAACTGGAACCAGTTAAGAAGAAGAACACCACCAGTGACACATCATTCTATCCCTCCATCAAATTCAACTTACCACAAGAATTGGTGATTGGATCTGATGTACGTGCCACTCCAATATCAGCACCAGTTCAAACATCTACTTCTCCAGTTCTTCATGAAATGCCTCTCAATGAGGAATTTCATGATGCTAATCGAGACCTCATTGACTCTGATGAGGATGTAGAAGTTGTTTGGACTGATCCTTTTCCAGACGCTGTTGCAACTGAAGAAGATCGCCAGGTGACTTGCACTGATATTGTAGTTCACCAGCCTAGTCAATACACTAGATGGACTCGAGCCCATCCAATTGAACAGATTGTGGGTGATCCAACTAGTGGGGTTCAGACTAGAAGAGCCACCAGTGAGCAATGCTTAAACGTCACCTTCTTATCACTAATTGAACCAAAGAAGATTGACGAGGCTATGGCAGACCCAAGCTGGGTGGAAGCTATGCACGAAGAGCTCCTCCAGTTTGAAAGGAACAATGTTTGGGAGCTTGTTCTTTGTCCACCAGGGTTAAAGAAAGAACCTATTGGTACCAGATGGGTCTACCGAAACAAAATGGATGAAGATGGCCATGTTGTAAGAAACAAGGCCAGACTAGTTGCCCAGGGTTATTGTCAAGCAGAGGGCGTTGACTTTGATGAAACTTTTGCTCCAGTTGCAAGACTTGAAGCCATAAGAATATCTTGGCTTATGCAGCCCATCTGCAGTTCAAGGTCTTCCAGATGGATGTCAAAAGTGTGTTCCTTAATGGAACATTGGAAGAAGAAGTTTATGTTAAGCAGACTCCAGGTTTCATCGATGAGAAGCATCCTCATTGGGTTTATAGACTGAACAAAGCATTGTATGGTCTAAGACAAGCCCCAAGGGCCTGGTATGATACTTTAACTAAACATCTTCTTAAAAATGGCTTTCAAAGAGGTGCAATAGATAATACCTTGTTTATCTTGAAAGAAAGAGGTAATATTTTATTGGTACAAATTTATGTTGATGACATTATTTTTGGTTCAACTGATGATGCAATATGTAAAAAGTTTTCTAAAATCATGTCATCTGAGTATGAGATGAGTTTAATGGGTGAATTAACATTTTTCTTAGGTCTTCAGATTAAGCAAACTGAAAATTGAATTTTCATAAACCAAGGAAAATATGTCAGAGATTTGTTAAGAAAATACAAATATGATTCAATCCCATCGAAAAACGCACCTATTGCAGCACCATTGAATTTGGACTCTGACCCAACTGGCAAACCAGTTAACATAACTGACTATAGAGGTATGGTTGGTTCACTGATGTACATAACTGCCAGTCGACCAGATATAATGTTTGCAACATGTTTATGTGCCAGGTTTCAGGCTAACCCTAAAGAATCACATTTGCACGCTGTAAAGCGTATCTTTAGATACCTGAAAGGGTGTCCTAATCTTGGTCTTTGGTACCCCAAAGGCTCAGGATTAGATCTAATGGGTTATTCAGATTCTAATCATGCAGGTTGTAAGATAGATAGAAAATCAACAACTGGTGGTTGTCATTTCCTTGGAGGAAAACTGGTAAGTTGGACCAGCAAGAAGCAGACTTCGGTCTCTATGTCCACTGCTGAGGCAGAGTACATTTCTGCGGCCAGTTGCTGTGCCCAGATTCTCTGGATCAAGAACCAGTTACTAGATTATGGTCAAAAGTTTACTAAGACCCCAATCTTTTGTGACAACACCAGTGCAATTGCTATATCTCACAACCCAGTGATGCACTCAAACAAAGCATATTGACATCAGGTATCATTTCATTCTAGATCATGTTATGAAAGGAGATATTGAAATTCATTTCATCCCCACTGACAAATAGTTAGCTGATGTTTTTACTAAACCTCTCGATGAGAAAACCTTTAAACATCTCATCAGCGAACTGGGAATGTTAAATCCTTAACTGGAGCTTTCTTTGTTATTGAACGCGTCAGTGACACTGATGAAGTTCTCCAGTTGAGGAGGTCCAGATAATCTTTGCTCGCCAGGCTATCGAACGCATTTGTGATACTATCTTGGCACTAATTGATTACTGGATCATCATTTTAGGGGGAAAGACTCAAAATAATTTTCTGACTAAAATTCGTTTTTGTTTGAAAATGCAACTGGAGAATTCTCCAGTTGGAAACTGGTACTGGACTGATCCTCCAGTTACCAGGTTCAGTCTTGTCTTATTTTTTATAACGTTACAAATACTTGGTCAATATGTGTTACACGTGATGATACTCGAGTGTTTTAAACCACTTGATATCATGATCTGACGTGTTTAAAACCATTTTAGTACTTGACAACTGTTTGTATTGGGAAAACAAAAAGTGAGTGGGCGCGTGGGTAAGATAAGCCGTCGTAGCATTTAATGCTGACATGGAAGCATTTAATGTTTACATGGCAAATTATTATTTTATTTCAAAATTCAAACCAACTTTTGTGAAAATATCTTCAAAAAGAGATTTTGTTTATTAAAATATAATTTTGGTGTTTCATTGGGATCTTGAATCCTTATAAATACCCTTATTTACTCCGAACTCATTTACTTCCTTCTCTTACATTCTTTCATTTACTTCCAATCATCAAAATCGCTTCATTCTTCTCTTTGCTTCATAAATCAAGAACCCTAAATCCCAAATTTCATTTTCATTCTTCTATGGCTCCTAGATCATCTCGTTTAAGAGATGTAAATCTCTTGACTGTTCCATACAATCCCTCACCAGATGTCACACAGGCACCTGGTGCCCCTAGTAGTGCTTCGGTCATAAAACTAAATCCAAATAATCCTATGGCCAGCCTACGAGGATCTCAAGGGTCCGATACCCTTATTGGTAGAATTCAAAAGTTTTTGAAGAAATCTCCAATAGGACCCTCATTCTCTCTAAACCCACGTAAGTTGTTTCACAACTACTTATGTGAGTTTTGGTACACTTCCGTTCTTTCTTCCGATTGTTCCTCCATCAGTTTCACATTAAAGGATGGAACAATCCAGTGTACCTTGTCAGCTGATATATTGAGGGACGCCTTACGCCTCAATTACTGGAGAGAGGGTGAATCTCCAGTCGTCTTGCCCCCAAATATAAACTTTCGCCAAGTACTTCTTGAAATGGGACACAGGGAGTGTTTGGAGAATGGGGTGTTAAAGACAAAAGGTGCGATGACCATGAAGGGCCTTACACCTTCATGGAGGTACTTTTTCATCCACCTGGTGGAGAGCATGGTGGGAGTTCTGGTGGACTTGACCAGATCAACTCCTCACAAGCAGAGATGGCTTATTGCTTGTGGAACGGATTGAGAGTGGACTTTGCAGATATTCTGTATAGAAGCCTAGTTCAAAAGCTGAAGGGCACAAGGGGTGTTTGTATTCCCTTTTCAAGGTTCCTCTCACTTTGTTTTAAGCAAATTCTGGGCAGGGAAGCATATAATAGTACAGATTCTCCGTACACTGCTCCAGATATGCTAAGAAATCTAGACTCACTGGTATCTGAAGCTGGTGAGGTTGAAATTCCTGAACGAATGCAACTGGCATTCGCTTCAACTGATGCACCTCTTGTAGGTGAGTCAGAAAGGCAACTGGGCGGGCCTCAAAATAATGAGGGACCCTCCAGTGTATCTAATGTTGTGGTTGAGGATAGAGCAACCATAACTGAAGCAATACCAATCTCATCTATCCCTGGTGAAGATACTTCGGTATCTGATCCTCCAACAGATGCACCCATCCAGGAAACTGGGGAAGGTCATCTGGAGACTGTCCAGGTAACTGAACAGCCCTCTGTCACATTCATGGATCTGGACATGAGTGTTAATGACGAGGAGAAATCCTTATAGAATCTTCGGATTCTGAAGGTACTGAAACAGACTTGGAGATTCTTGATGCTTCTGTACAAGCTCAAGACCCTTCATCTCCAGTCTTACCTCCAGACGCATCAATTTCATTTTCACCACACAAGTAAATGTGCCTATAGATATATCTTTACCAACAAATTTCGCTCCTTTACCAACTGGCAATTCTCACTTGCTCGAGAAATGCCACCCCCCACCGTCGCCGTTGTTCACACCTGAGCATTCTCAGCATGAACAACTGTAACACCCCAAGCCGAGGCTCGAAATATCACGGAAATCATACAGCACCAGGTGGAATTACAATAGAACAACTAAGTGCAAATTAAGATTCAGTGAATCCAAAACACAATGAAAACAAGTAACAATATACAACAGGAGCAAGTAGCCATCGAAGTTAACAAAACAACATCCAAGATGGCAAACGATCCTAAGTATGATGCAAAAGGGAGGCCAATGAATCCTTGATCCATGAGGTCCAAGTCCGGGTTAGACAGCAAGCAAGCAACTAAACTCCACGTCCTGGGAGTACCTGATTTCCTGAAAAGTGTACTAAGCATAGTCAACACAAGGTTGGTGAGTTCGTAGTAATGGTTCGTAACGAACCAACATCAATAATCACCATATAAGAATAGAGGCTAGACATGACTTACAGCGAGCCTCTAAGCAACACAATATCGTCCAACAACAAGATTACACAAAAGAAATGAGAGTGTAATGAGGATGCACCAATGATGTATGTATCAATGCAAGTGCCAAATGTATGAATAAGCAAATATGCCTATCCCAAGCGTGACCTTCAATCACGTATGCAACGATACCCTTCTGCCATCGCAATGGACAAGGCTGTATCTCAAAATCATCGAGTTATATATGTCTATATACTCGGGGTCATGACTACATCCAAAATGGGTGCATACATCTATGCACCAGGATGCCGGCAATCCCCTGCCGAGGGTCCAACAATAATGTATGCAATGCTTACAAACAAATGTAAATGCATACTTCAAAAACCAACAACCAATATACGATAACCTGTGCCAACAATCAATATTCCTCAAACATAACCCAGAAATCAATGTATGATAACCAAAAGCCAACGATCAATAATCAACAAAACATGAGCCACTAATCACAATATAAACCAACTATACGTACATATACTTCAGAGGATTCTACTTTCTTCAAGCCCCAGATGCTTATGTATAGGGTCACCCGCAGCCTTCCCACCACATCTAAAACCCAAAGGAAGGCATAACCGACTTCCATGTATGTACGTCTATCCTAATGTATAAGTAATACTTAACGAAAACACAACCCAAGTCAATCAAACGAAAAGATACGTCACATCAATCCAACAATCAAGTCAAACAAACAATACATCAATAAATACAAGTAAACACGCCAGGTTTACACTTTTCAGCCCGAATCCCAAGCGGGTAGGGAGATACGAAACTCACCTCGATTGGTTATGAAAGCTAAGATCGATATAAAGTTAGGTTATCTCCGAACGAAGTTCACCTCGCGTCCAACACCTAATTATGGATCATATACATTCTCATCAACACACATAAACACAATACGAAATTATTGAATAAACGGCAAAACCCTAATTAGGGTTCCAAAGTGCTTTCCGACGTTAAATGACTTCTACGACTCTTAAACGGTGTTATATAAGATAAGAAGTGAATTAGATTAAGACTCGGCACGTAAAACGGTCTAGAAGGTCAAACTAGGTCAAACAAGGAACATTTCAGAAAACAACTGCCGTAACTTACGGCCAACAGGGGCGTAGGTTACGGCGGTCAGAATTAAACAGGCGTAAGGTACGGTGGCAAGGGGCGTAAGCTACGCTAGGCCAAGTCTGGATGGGCGTAAGGTACGGTCAACAGGGGCGTAACCTACGGTCCTCTAGAAAATACATTTTTGGCGTAAAAGTTGGCGTAGACAGAAGCATTTTGGCGTAAGGTCCAATTTAAAGATGGGGATAAGCGTAAGCTACGGCCCAAATGGGCGTAGCCTACGCCCAAGGAAAAACAACTAGCGTAACCTACGGCCCCAAGGGGCGTAGGTTACGCCCCATACTGGGCAGCAACTACACCAGCAGCATCAAGTGCAGAAAAACGAACCCAAAACCCCCAAATTCAACCCAAACCACACCAAAACGATTTGTAACCCATTTTGAAGCATAACTAAACATCAATGACCATAAATACACATAACCCAACCCACAATTTCGACCAAAACATCAAAATCACTCATGAATCATTCAAACCCTAACCCTAACCCTAATTTCCATTTTTACCATAAACATGTCTTGAAATCCCATAAAAACGACTAGAAACATTAGAACAAGTATAAATAGAAGTAAATGGGATGAATTTGACTTACCAAAACGTCTCCTTGAGCTAGAACCCGAATTTAGGTCAAATGGATAAAATGGTAAGAACTTGACTTTGATTCTTCGATATGAAGCAAACGAGGTTAAGATGGCTAAGATTCTTGTGTTATAATCGACCCACTACTAGTTTGATGCAAGAAATGGTGAAGAGATTAAATTGGTTCTTTTGCTAGTTTTTGAGAGAAGAGAGAAAGAGATAGATAGAATGAGAAGGGAGAAGGAAGGAAAGGATAAGGGGGGGGGGAAATGGGTCATTGGGGCTGGTGGGTCATGGACTACCCACGGGCCGACCCGTTTCTCCCACAAGCCATATAAACAATCATTTACACTACTAAACGCCAAACGACATATTAACGACTCGACTAACATACCACTTAGTCGTAAAATCATAAATGGGCCCAAATTACTTCATTCAATAAGTTTGTTAGTCAAATTACACAAAAGTCAACGGGTCAAAATTCACGGGTGTTACATTATTCCCCCGTTAAAAGAATTTCGTCCCGAAATTCAACAAAACCCTAATTATTAAACAAATGCGGGTACTTAGACTTCATGTGATCCTCTCGCTCCCAAGTGAACTCGGCTCCACGTCTAGCATTCCATCTAACCTTCACAATGGTGTAGCGCTTCTTCTTGAGTTTCTTTTCTTGACGGTCCAAGATCTCTACCGGCTCTTCCACAAAGTTCAAATTCGAATCAACCCTAATTTCGTCCATAGGCACATGATGTGTAGGATCCGCCAAACACTTGCGTAAGTTACAAATATGAAACACATCATGCACACCGCTAAGCTCTTGAGGCAATTCTAGCCGATAAGCAACTTTCCCAACCCGTTCAAGAATCTTGAAAGGACCAACATACCTTGGTGCAAGTTTTCCCCGCTTCACAAATCGTACGACTCCTTTCCACGGTGACACTTTCAAAAGTACAAATTCACCAACTTCAAACTCCAACGGTCTTCGTCTCACATCGGCATACTTCTTTTGACGTTCACGGGCCAATTGCAACTTCTCCTTAATTTGAGATATTACCTTGGTAGTTTCAATCACAATTTCCGGCCCGATAAGTTGACTCTCTCCAATTTCCGCCCAAGCTAAAGGAGAACGGCACATCCTACCATACAAGGCCTTAAAGGGTGCCATTTGAATAGTAGCGTGGTAGCTATTGTTGTATGAAAACTCAACTAACGGCAAATGGTCTTCCCAACTTCCACCAAAATCAATTGCACACGCCCTCAACATATCTTCGAGTGTTTGAATGGTTCTCTCGGTTTGCCCATCCGTTTGAGGGTGAAACGCCGTGCTCATGTCAAGTCGAGTACCCAGGGCTTTTTGAAAGGCTTCCCAAAATTTTGATTTGAAACGGGCATCTCTATCCGAAATGATGGAAATCGGCACTCCATGCTTAGATATTACTTCCTTGATGTACAAACGAGCTAAAGTGTCAAATTTATCGGTTTCACGAATGGCTAAAAAGTGAGCCGATTTCGTTAACCGATCTACTATCACCCAAATTGTGTCTCTGCCGCTTCTTGTCTTCGGTAGTTTAGTAATGAAGTCCATTGAAATATGCTCCCACTTCCATTCGGGCATCACCGGTTGTACCAACAATCCGGGTGGCTTCTTGTGATCGGCCTTGACTTGTAAGCAAGTAAGGCACTCACTCACATACTTAGCCACATCACGCTTCATGCCCGGCCACCAATACAATTCCTTCAAGTCAAAGTACATCTTATCCGATCCGGGATGGACCGAATAAGGCGATAAGTGAGCTTCATTCATAATAAGCGTTCTTAAGTTACCGAAGATAGGAATCCAAAGTCTTTCAACCATGTATAGCCCATTATCATTCTTTCGGTCAAATAGTTGTTCCATGCCATCTAGGTTTTCGTTTCCAAAGTTTTCCGGTAGGGTGGCTTGGATTTGGGCTTCAATGATTCGATCGCGAATGTTTGGCCCTACCGTGAGGCTCATAGCTCTAGCCCGTCTTGGTCTCACTCTCTCCTTTCGGCTCAAGGCGTCGGCTACTACATTTGCCTTGCCCGGGTGATAACGGATGTCACAATCATAATCACTAAATAGCTCTAACCAACGCCTTTGCCTCATGTTCAATTCACTTTGGTTGAAGATGTGTTGGAGACTTTTGTGATCGGTATAAATCACACATTTGGTGCCATAGAGGTAATGCCTCCAACACTTCAAAGCAAACACAACCGCTCCCAATTCCAAATCATGTGTCGGGTAGTTCTTCTCATGCACCTTCAATTGCCGAGAGGCATAAGCGATGACTTTACCCCTTTGCATAAGAACGCAACCCAACCCTTGCCCCGAAGCATCACAATAAACCACAAAATCTTCTATCCCATCCGGTAATGTCAAAATAGGAGCATCACATAGCATATCCTTAAGTGTTTGGAAGGCGTTCTCTTGTCTTTCGCCCCATTCGAAGTTTCTATCTTTTTGAGTCAAAAGGGTGAGTGGTTGTGCGATACGGGAGAAATTTTCAATAAACCTTCTATAGTAACCCGCCAATCCAAGGAATTGGCGGATCTCGGATGGCGTTTCGGGTCTTCTCCAGTTCTTGACCGCTTCAATCTTGCTTGGGTCCACATGAATACCATCCTTGCTCACTACGTGACCAAGGAAGTGGACCTCTTCCAACCAAAACTCACACTTGGAAAATTTCGCGTACAACTTCTCCTTCCTTAGTAATTCAAGCACTTCGCGCAAGTGCTTAACATGCTCCTCCTTTGTCTTCGAGTATACAAGTATGTCATCAATGAACACAATAACGGACTTGTCTAAATATGGTTGACACACCCGGTTCATCAAGTCCATGAACACCGCCGGTGCATTGGTCAATCCAAACGGCATTACGGTGAATTCAAAATGGCCATACCTTGTGCGGAAAGCCGTTTTGGGGATGTCATCTTCATGTACCCGGAGTTGATGATAACCCGAGCGAAGATCGATCTTTGAGAAGTGCTTAGCTCCTTGAAGTTGATCAAACAAGTCATCAATTCTAGGGAGAGGATATCGGTTCTTCACGGTGAGCTTGTTCAATTCCCGATAATCAATACACATTCGGAAGGATCCGTCTTTCTTTTTGACGAAGAGAACAGGAGCACCCCAAGGAGATTGACTAGGGCGAATGAAACCCTTCTCTTGGAGTTCCTTGAGTTGAGTTTGTAGCTCCTGCATTTCAGTTAAGGCTAGTCTATAAGGAGCTTTTGCTACGGGCGCGGCTTCGGGAATAAGATTGATACGAAAATCAAGTTCACGGGGCGGAGGTAACCCCGGTAAGTCGTCCGGAAAAACATCGGGGAAATCACAAACGATAGGGACGGTCTTCAATTCTACCTTTGAGATGGTAGCACTAAAGACTTTAGAAGTTGAAGAATCGGAGGTTTCACCTTGAACCCTAAGAATTTTACCGTTAGCCAAAGGTATCTTAACAACTCTTTCACCACAATCAATGGTTGCATTCACCGCCGTCAACCAATCCATACCCACTATAATATCAAAACTACCAATGTCTAAAGGCATAAGATCGATGAAGAAGTCGACGTCCTCTAAAGTCAAGACACAATCACGGAGTATTTGGCTAATTCTAGTTAGTGACCCATTTACCATTTCAATGTCAAGCACATAGTTTAGAGCACACGGATGCACATCAATCAAAGGAACAAAGTTAGAAGACACGAGGCTAAAATCGGCCCCGGAATCAAATAGTACGGTTGCATAGAGACCATTAAGGAGGAAAGTACCTGCCACTACGTTAGGATCATTTCGGGCTTCATTTACATTGGCCGCAAAAGCTCGGCCGCGTGGTTGCACTTGGTGGCCTTGTTGTCCCCGGTTTTGATTAGGCCCGACCATTTGTAGTTGATTGGGGTGGACGGCTACTTGGACTTGTTGTCCCACCCATCGAGGACAATTATCACGGTAGTGGTCACGGCTACCACACACAAAACATTCACCTCTCCTTTGGTTACCTTGAGGAGGAACGGCCCGAATAGGAGCCGCATTCATTGGGCCCGCTCTTGGAGCTCTACAATTTCTGGATGCGTGCCCAACTTGGTTGCAATTATAGCATGCTTCACATGGAGTAGTGGCGGGATGGTGCCTGTTGCACCTCCCACAGAAAGGATGAGGCCCGGTATAAGCCCTCCTAGCCGGTTCCACCGCCGCCATTATTCTACCCCTATTTGCATTTTTGGGGTCAAACCTCCCCATTTTCCTTACCCCGCTCGACTCCCCCACTTCTTTCCTCTTAGTTGATGAGGATTTACTCAAAACACCACATCTCAACAAATCTTCAGTCACACTCCCGGCTTGGTTGACCGCATTAGCCAAGGAAGTAGGCATGTTTGAGTTAACATAAGATCGGACTTGAGGGTTCAAGCCCAACACAAATTTTTGGATGGCTTGTGGCTCGGTACCCACCAAGTGAGGAATGAGAGTAGACAACTCTTGGAATCGTCTCACATAGCCCTTGAAATCGGCTCCTTCCATGTTGAGGTTCGCGAACTCGATGGTTAAGTTTTGTAGTTCATACGCGGGACAAAACTTTGCTTTTACTTTGTCCTTGAAGTCAACCCATTCCAAATTTTGAGTCCGTCCCAACGTTATTTCCTGATTCCACCAACTCAAGGCGTCATGCCTAAACATGCCGGATGCATAGGGAATCCGGTCATCGTAGGTGCAATGACTCCTTTCAATCACTGCTTCTATTGCCTCAAACCATCTTATACATTCCGTGGGACCACCTTTTCCATCGAACTCCGGTGCCCCACAACTCTTAAAATCTTTGAATACGCACCCTTGTCGGTACCCACCAAGTGAGGAATGAGAGTAGACAACTCTTGGAATCGTCTCACATAGCCCTTGAAATCGGCTCCTTCCATGTTGAGGTTCGCGAACTCGATGGTTAAGTTTTGTAGTTCATACGCGGGACAAAACTTTGCTTTTACTTTGTCCTTGAAGTCAACCCATTCCAAATTTTGAGTCCGTCCCAACGTTATTTCCTGATTCCACCAACTCAAGGCGTCATGCCTAAACATGCCGGATGCATAGGGAATCCGGTCATCGTAGGTGCAATGACTCCTTTCAATCACTGCTTCTATTGCCTCAAACCATCTTATACATTCCGTGGGACCACCTTTTCCATCGAACTCCGGTGCCCCACAACTCTTAAAATCTTTGAATACGCACCCTTGTCGGTACCCACCAAGTGAGGAATGAGAGTAGACAACTCTTGGAATCGTCTCACATAGCCCTTGAAATCGGCTCCTTCCATGTTGAGGTTCGCGAACTCGATGGTTAAGTTTTGTAGTTCATACGCGGGACAAAACTTTGCTTTTACTTTGTCCTTGAAGTCAACCCATTCCAAATTTTGAGTCCGTCCCAACGTTATTTCCTGATTCCACCAACTCAAGGCGTCATGCCTAAACATGCCGGATGCATAGGGAATCCGGTCATCGTAGGTGCAATGACTCCTTTCAATCACTGCTTCTATTGCCTCAAACCATCTTATACATTCCGTGGGACCACCTTTTCCATCGAACTCCGGTGCCCCACAACTCTTAAAATCTTTGAATACGCACCCTTGTCGGTACCCACCAAGTGAGGAATGAGAGTAGACAACTCTTGGAATCGTCTCACATAGCCCTTGAAATCGGCTCCTTCCATGTTGAGGTTCGCGAACTCGATGGTTAAGTTTTGTAGTTCATACGCGGGACAAAACTTTGCTTTTACTTTGTCCTTGAAGTCAACCCATTCCAAATTTTGAGTCCGTCCCAACGTTATTTCCTGATTCCACCAACTCAAGGCGTCATGCCTAAACATGCCGGATGCATAGGGAATCCGGTCATCGTAGGTGCAATGACTCCTTTCAATCACTGCTTCTATTGCCTCAAACCATCTTATACATTCCGTGGGACCACCTTTTCCATCGAACTCCGGTGCCCCACAACTCTTAAAATCTTTGAATACGCACCCTTGTCGGTACCCACCATATTGGTTATCCAAGGGCATTCCGATATTAACTCCCATTGGTTCCTCTTCCTCATATTCTTCGGCTTGAGGTTGATCATTTTCATTGTTTGCGTTTTCTGGGACTTCGTTGTTTTGAGGCCCATTATTTTGCCCAAGACTTGCAGTGACTTGAGCAATGATGGTTGGCATGATACCGGCAACCGTTTGAGCGATTACCTCAGCCAAGTTTGGCTCAGGAGCTCTACCACGACCCCTACCACGGCCCCTACCACGGCCCCTACCACGGCCTCTACCACGGCCTCTACCACCTTGTACTTCCGGTTGAGCTGGCCTCTACCACGGCTCTACCACGACCCCTACCACGGCCCCTACCACGGCCTCTACCACGGCCTCTACCACGGCCTCTACCACCTTGTACTTCCGGTTGAGCTTCCGGTTGAGGCTCTTCTTCTTCAGCCCTATAGTTTGTTCGTACTCTCCTTGGTCTTTCCATTTCTATAAAACAAGTAACACGTTGACCCGAGAGTTAGTCTCAAATGCTCGCATGTTAGTCACACAAGTAGTCAATGCTCTCATACCAATACCACATACTCATTTCATAACACTATGCTAAGGCAAAAGTGTTAGCATCATAAGGGATTTTTACATATCATAACATCAAGTAATCATGCTCATAATATCATGCAATTACACAACTAACACAAATGATTCAAAGTATAATCCGAATTCGATATGCTCTCTAGTTATTGACCGGGTATGTATACAAGGTGTACCAACGGCTAACCTTCCACCTAATCAACTTCCATTAAGCATATCGGTTCCTTATTATACTTTAAGCCACACGTGCGCAATCCACGATGTCATGAACTTGCTATAATATCGGGTAACCATAAAAGAGTTGATCGGGTTCTTTTAGGGTTGCCACAATATTATACTAAGTTAATGGCATCCCATCATTTTGCCCTAAATCATTACATTAGTTCCAACAATCAACAACAACCACCCCTATTAACCACAATCCACATTCATCACATTGAATTCAAGCTATCATACAATAGGCCTTAACTACGAACTCACACGGGGATTCACATAATTCACATTGCACACAAATTCCTAACCATGCATGCTATATGAAGAGTTTTAACTTAAGCCGTAGTCTAGGTCAAACCGCCTAATTCTCTACGACCACGCATGGGCCACCATTCTGTAACACCCCAAGCCGAGGCTCGAAATATCACGGAAATCATACAGCACCAGGTGGAATTACAATAGAACAACTAAGTGCAAATTAAGATTCAGTGAATCCAAAACACAATGAAAACAAGTAACAATATACAACAGGAGCAAGTAGCCATCGAAGTTAACAAAACAACATCCAAGATGGCAAACGATCCTAAGTATGATGCAAAAGGGAGGCCAATGAATCCTTGATCCATGAGGTCCAAGTCCGGGTTAGACAGCAAGCAAGCAACTAAACTCCACGTCCTGGGAGTACCTGATTTCCTGAAAAGTGTACTAAGCATAGTCAACACAAGGTTGGTGAGTTCGTAGTAATGGTTCGTAACGAACCAACATCAATAATCACCATATAAGAATAGAGGCTAGACATGACTTACAGCGAGCCTCTAAGCAACACAATATCGTCCAACAACAAGATTACACAAAAGAAATGAGAGTGTAATGAGGATGCACCAATGATGTATGTATCAATGCAAGTGCCAAATGTATGAATAAGCAAATATGCCTATCCCAAGCGTGACCTTCAATCACGTATGCAACGATACCCTTCTGCCATCGCAATGGACAAGGCTGTATCTCAAAAACATCGAGATATATATGTCTATATACTCGGGGTCATGACTACATCCAAAATGGGTGCATACATCTATGCACCAGGATGCCGGCAATCCCCTGCCGAGGGTCCAACAATAATGTATGCAATGCTTACAAACAAATGTAAATGCATACTTCAAAAACCAACAACCAATATACGATAACCTGTGCCAACAATCAATATTCCTCAAACATAACCCAGAAATCAATGTATGATAACCAAAAGCCAACGATCAATAATCAACAAAACATGAGCCACTAATCACAATATAAACCAACTATACGTACATATACTTCAGAGGATTCTACTTTCTTCAAGCCCCAGATGCTTATGTATAGGGTCACCCGCAGCCTTCCCACCACATCTAAAACCCAAAGGAAGGCATAACCGACTTCCATGTATGTACGTCTATCCTAATGTATAAGTAATACTTAACGAAAACACAACCCAAGTCAATCAAATGAAAAGATACGTCACATCAATCCAACAATCAAGTCAAACAAACAATACATCAATAAATACAAGTAAACACGCCAGGTTTACACTTTTCAGCCCGAATCCCAAGCGGGTAGGGAGATACGAAACTCACCTCGATTGGTTATGAAAGCTAAGATCGATATAAAGTTAGGTTATCTCCGAACGAAGTTCACCTCGCGTCCAACACCTAATTATGGATCATATACATTCTCATCAACACACATAAACACAATACGAAATTATTGAATAAACGGCAAAACCCTAATTAGGGTTCCAAAGTGCTTTCCGACGTTAAATGACTTCTACGACTCTTAAACGGTGTTATATAAGATAAGAAGTGAATTAGATTAAGACTCGGCACGTAAAACGGTCTAGAAGGTCAAACTAGGTCAAACAAGGAACATTTCAGAAAACAACTGCCGTAACTTACGGCCAACAGGGGCGTAACCTACGGTCCTCTAGAAAATACATTTTTGGCGTAAAAGTTGGCGTAGACAGAAGCATTTTGGCGTAAGGTCCAATTTAAAGATGGGGATAAGCGTAAGCTACGCTAGGCCAAGTCTGGATGGGCGTAAGGTACGGTCAACAGGGGCGTAACCTACGGTCCTCTAGAAAATACATTTTTGGCGTAAAAGTTGGCGTAGACAGAAGCATTTTGGCGTAAAAGTTGGCGTAGACAGAAGCATTTTGGCGTAAGGTCCAATTTAAAGATGGGGATAAGCGTAAGCTACGGCCCAAATGGGCGTAGCCTACGGCCAACAGGGGCGTAGGTTACGGCGGTCAGAATTAAACAGGCGTAAGGTACGGTCAACAGGGGCGTAACCTACGGTCCTCTAGAAAATACATTTTTGGCGTAAAAGTTGGCGTAGACAGAAGCATTTTGGCGTAAGGTCCAATTTAAAGATGGGGATAAGCGTAAGCTACGGCCCAAATGGGCGTAGCCTACGCCCAAGGAAAAACAACTAGCGTAACCTACGGCCCCAAGGGGCGTAGGTTACGCCCCATACTGGGCAGCAACTACACCAGCAGCATCAAGTGCAGAAAAACGAACCCAAAACCCCCAAATTCAACCCAAACCACACCAAAACGATTTGTAACCCATTTTGAAGCATAACTAAACATCAATGACCATAAATACACATAACCCAACCCACAATTTCGACCAAAACATCAAAATCACTCATGAATCATTCAAACCCTAACCCTAATTTCCATTTTTACCATGAACATGTCTTGAAATCCCTTAAAACGACTAGAAACATTAGAACAAGTATAAATAGAAGTAAATGGGATGAATTTGACTTACCAAAACGTCTCCTTGAGCTAGAACCCGAATTTAGGTCAAATGGATAAAATGGTAAGAACTTGACTTTGATTCTTCGATATGAAGCAAACGAGGTTAAGATGGCTAAGATTCTTGTGTTATAATCGACCCACTACTAGTTTGATGCAAGAAATGGTGAAGAGATTAAATTGGTTCTTTTGCTAGTTTTTGAGAGAAGAGAGAAAGAGATAGATAGAATGAGAAGGGAGAAGGAAGGAAAGGATAAGGGGGGGAAATGGGTCATTGGGGCTGGTGGGTCATGGACTACCCACGGGCCGGGGGGGGGGGGGGGGGGGGGGGGGGGGGGGGGGGGGGGGGGGGGGGGGGGGGGGGGGGGGGGGGGGGGGGGGGGGGGGGGGGGGGGGGGGGGGGGGGGGGGGGGGGGGGGGGGGGGGGGGGGGGGGGGGGGGGGGGGGGGGGGGGGGGGGGGGGGGGGGGGGGGGGGGGGTAGTTAACTGCTAGTGGTCCAGTGACCCCTTCTCCTTTGTCACTGGACAGTCAAGTTGTCTCACTACAAGCCGATCTCCAAAACCTTCTTACCAGGGTGGAGGAGATTCAGAAGACACTTGACAAGAACACCAAGTCATTCTCCAGATACCACAAAGATCATTTGACAAATATTAAGGTGGTCGATCTGGGGATAAACAAGTTTTCATCTAATGAAGACTTGGTGTTCAAAAAGCTTAATGAGTTGGTCACTGGCTGCAACAATCTAGCTGGTACTCTAAAGGAAGCCTTTGGCCTAACTCACTCCAAGGTCTCCAGTTCAATCTCCAACTTGCTAGGAAATACTGTCAGAACTTCAGAAGTTGACTTAAAAGAGATTGAAAGGCAGTTAAGGAACTTATTGAAAGACCTGGCCTAGATGTAACTGGCCTTGGAGAGCAGTTGATGACTTCGGTTGGTCAAAAAATAGAGGATACGCTGGGTGCTAGAGAAGAGCATTTGATTGAAAGGGTGATGTCTGAGATCACCAAGCTGGCCACTCCTCAGGTTGATCTGGCCCCACTTACCAGTGAGATCAACCAGTTGAGAGGCAGCATAGAAAGTTTGAACACCCAGGTATCTCTACATGCTCAATCTATAGAGAAACTGACAACTGAAGTGGATAATCTGAAGAAGATGGATGATGAGGTTAAGGATAAGGTTGTCTCCGGTTTGGATGAGGACTCCAAGATCTTGAATGAATTGAAAACTGGTCAAGACCAAGTTGTTGCAAATGTCTTGACCCAGTCCAAGGAGACGAACCATTTATGGAGGTCCTTCAGGATGATGTGTGGCATTTTCAAAGAGTGTAAGGACTTGCAGTCATGGCAGCCTCTTGACCGGTTGCCATCTCACCCCTCTGAATGGGAAGCAATTAGGGCAGGTCTAGATGCTGCCAAGGGGGAAAGAAGTTCAGTCCTTACACGACTAGTTGCACCTGGAAGGACTCCATGGATCTGGAAAGAAGGAGGAGGGAGTAGTGCGTTGGAAATCTCACCCCTTTGAATGGGTAGCTATAATTAGGGCAGGTTTAGATGCTGCCAAGGGGGAAAGAAGTTCAGTCCTTACACGACCAGTTGCACCTGGAAGGACTCCATCTGGATCTGGAAGAGAATTGGTTGTGGCTACCAGTACTGAAGCTGGTGAGCAGAGTGATAGGGGGAATGTTGGTTTGGACAAAGGTAAAGGTTTAGCTGGTGATGCATCTGCCCAGCCGGCCACTGGTGAAATGTTAGAAACTGGTAATGCTGACATACTACCTCCAGTTTCAGATAGTGATAGTAGAAAACTGGCTAGACTTGGTAATGACATCAAAGAAAGAAAGAAAATGAAACAAAGAAACCAAGTTGAGGCCAGGGCACATCTTGCTCAGATTAAGTTGCTGGATATGAGTGATGCCAATCTACTGGGTATCACTAAGGATGAGTATGTTAGGGTTAAGAATGATCCTAGGATAGTTGACCAGTTGAATGAAATGCTAGATGTAGAACTGGATAGACACTATCATGAGGATGAAGCTGAATTCGATGCCAGGAGCTTAAACATTTCAGTGGAGAAGGCAAAAGAGATTAGGGCCAGTGGGATTCTTAAGAGAATTGCAAATGTTAAAAAGGTTGTAAAGGATGTATTGAATCCACCAAGAAGAAGGATTCCACAACCAAGAAGACCACTGACAAGAGATGCAAGAGATGCTGACCTTAGCACATTCGTTGAATCAACTGGCGAGGTATCCAATGAAGACATTAAGTCCACTGTACTGGCTGCTGGTGCTGGGAGTATAAAAATCACAAATGAATCTGAAGCTAGAAACTACTACTCCCAGATCATGTCAACCAGAAGACATAGTGGTACTATTAATGGTGTCAATGTTACAATCAATCCAGGCACCAAGGTTTTTCAAATCGAAGTTAAGTATACTGGTGGGCCACTGGTTAGAACTGATGATCCTGGTGCTATGCAGTATGGGTTCAGCGAATGGGTGGAGATGGTGAATGTTTTGGATGCTAAGGCACAAAAGAATAGGTTCGAGAAAGCATGGGTTAACCTTCTAAGGGGGAAGATTCAACATAAAGAAAATCTTGAGCAAAAGTTGAATATTGACCCTGAAGATACTCTGCCTATCTCTTCAGTTGCCAAGAGAAGAAGAACTGGCGAAGGGCCATCTCATTAAGTTCTTTCTTCAGTTTATCTACTTGTAATTTGTATCTACATTCTGTAACTTGTATAAATTTCATTCCCTTGTATAAATGAAGTTACCAGTTTGTAACCACAAGGTAGATAATAGATTAAAATCTAACAAACCTAAAAGAAAAACCTAAGGCATTTATTGATTTATAAAAATGCCTTAGATAACTTAAATAGATTTAAATCGAACAAGTCCTTCCAGTTCACACTTGTACAGATACAAGAACTAGAAAAGACTTAGACTATATTTCTAGACAAATAGGGGGAATTTGTTAGGACCAGTTCACCTGGAACTGGCCAGTCACCAGTTCACACTGACCAGTCACCAGTTGCATCTGGTGACCCAGTAAACTGGTGACCAAGATGATTTGTCGAGAAATATATTGAAATCCAGTTGCACCGTACAGTTAACGCAACTGAAGACTTCCTCCAGTTGAGACTAAAGTTAACATCCCAATGTTAACTTTGCCTATAAATACAAGTCATTGCACCACCAAGAATGGAAGTATTCGATCTCACAAAGTTATTTCACAAAGTCGAATAACTTCACACTTTGCAAACCTACAATATTCTTGGTGAACTTGTGCAATCTTCTCTCAATCGCTAAAAGGAACATTTCACAACTTTAAGTGTTTCGATTGTCTTGAGAAATTCCGAGTGTAGATCAATTGTATTTCATAGGTTGTTAGGATATTTACATTCGTGTATTATCTTGGTTTCGCATCAACCTTGTAATTTGTTTAATATCAATAAATAAATTACACATTGAAAAATACATATTGTCTCATCAAGTTATCTTACAAGTTATTTGTATTATTGCATTGTTCTTTACTTATTGTCATTTATATAAGTAATCTATCTAGAACTTGGTATATACACACTGCAACTGGTCGTCTCCAGTTCAGTGCATATATTGCAAATTAACTCCACCATCGACATAGAGGTGTCTTCAGTAGTACCATCTAACGAGTTGGGCACAAAGATGGCAAATCGATCCTAAGTATAATGCAAAAGAGAAGGTCGATGAATCCTTGATTCATAAGTCCAAAGCCCGGGTTAACAGCAAGCAAGCAACTAAACTCCACGCCCGGGGAGAACCTGATTACCTGAAAAGTGTACTAAGCATAGTCAACACAAGGTTGGTGAGTTCGTAGTAATGGTCCAGAAAGAACCAGCGTCAATAAACACAATACGAGTAGAGGCTAGGCATGACTTACAGCGAGCCTCTAAGTAACACAATAATGTCCAACAACAAGATTACACAAGTACAAAAAGCGTGTAATAGGAAATGCATAAATGATATGAGTATCAATGCAATGCCATATGCGTAAGTAAGCCAAAATGCCTAACTTATGCGTGATCTCCGATCACCTATGCAACGATACTCGCTTGTCATCATGAAGATCGAAGTTCTATGGTGACTTCCCTTTTAAATTTGGTTGCAGCATTTTCAATCTGACCCAGAGTACTCTTGTTCCTTTCATTCTCTTTAGTTACTGCCTTTGTAAGACTGTCAAGAGACTCTGTCAGCTTGCTCTGGTTCTGCTGTATCACATCAACTGCTTTCTTAACATATTCTTCCAATGCAGTCTGATCATGACTCAGCTTGTCCACCTTCTTATCCGTCAAATCCTGATCCTTTTGGATCTTTTCCAAGCATTCGGTCAGCTTTGAGCTCTCAACCTTAGAGGTTGAAATGAACTCAGTG
>CM067167.1:265129842-265144734 GCA_034093135.1 Erigeron breviscapus
TTTAGAAAGGAGAAGTTGTATGCCAAATTTTCAAAGTGCGAATTTTGGTTGGAAGAAGTTCATTTCCTTGGTCACGTGATTAGCAAAGATGGGATTCATGTGGATCCTAGCAAGATTGAAGCGGTTAAGAATTGGAGGCGACCCGAAACACCATCCGAGATTCGCCAATTTCTCGGATTGGCGGGTTATTACCGAAGATTCATTGAAGGTTTCTCCAAGATAGCACAACCACTCACTCTCTTGACTCAAAAAGAGAGGAGGTTTGAGTGGGGTGAGAAGCAAGAATTTGCCTTTCAAACTCTCAAAGACATGTTATGTGATGCTCCTATCTTGAGCCTTCCGGATGGGATTGAAGATTTTGTGGTCTATTGTGATGCTTCGGGTCAAGGATTGGGGTGTGTACTTATGCAACGGGGCAAGGTCATTGCTTATGCCTCCCGACAACTTAAGGTGCATGAGAAGAATTACCCTACTCACGATTTAGAATTGGGAGCGGTTGTTTTCGCCTTGAAGTGTTGGAGACATTACCTTTATGGCACCAAATGTGTAATCTACACCGATCATAAAAGTCTCCAACACATTTTCGATCAAAGTGAGTTGAATATGAGGCAAAGAAGGTGGATTGAACTTTTTAGCGATTATGATTGTGACATTCGCTATCATCCGGGCAAAGCCAATGTCGTAGCCGATGCTTTAAGTAGAAAGGAAAGGGTCAAGCCGAGAAGAGCAAGAGCCATGAGCCTCACGGTGGGACAAAGTATTCGGGACCGTATCATAGAAGCTCAAGTGCAAGCTACCTTACCGGAAAATTTTTGGTAATGAAGGGCTAGATGGTATGGAGCAACTTTTTGACCGGAAGGAAGACAACGGGTTATATTTAGTTGGGAAGCTTTGGATTCCAATCTTTGGCAATTTAAGAACTTTCCTAATGAATGAAGCTCATAAGTCGCCATATTCGGTCCACCCGGGGTCGGATAAGATGTACTTTGATTTAAGGGATTTCTATTGGTGGCCGGGCATGAAACGTGATGTGGCTAAATATGTGAGCGAGTGCCTTACTTGCTTACAAGTGAAAGCCGATCATAAGAAGCCACCCGGTTTGTTGGTACAACCGGTGATACCGGCATGGAGTGGGAAAGGATTGCAATGGACTTCGTCACGAAGTTACCGAAGACAAGAAATGGCCGTGATACCATATGGGTGATTGTGGATCGATTGACAAAGTCGGCTCACTTTTTAGCCATTCGTGAGACCGATAAGTTCAACACCCTAGCGCGTTTGTACATTAAGGAAGTGGTGGCAAGACATGGAGTTCCGGTTTCTATTATCTCCGATAGAGATAGCCGGTTCAAATCAAATTTTGGGAAGCTTTTCAACGTGCAATGGGTACTCAAATTGACATGAGTACGGCGTTCCATCCACAAACGGATGGGAAAACCGAAAGAACCATCCAAACGCTTGAAGATATGTTGAGGGCTTGTGCTATTGAATTTGGTGGAAGTTGGGAAGATCACCTACCGCTAGTGGAGTTCTCATATAACAATAGTTACCATGCGACTATCCAAATGGCCCCGTTTGAGGCGCTTTATGGTAGAAGTGTCGTTCTCCACTCGCTTGGGCGGAAATAGGCGAGAGCCAACTTATTGGGCCGGAGGTAATAATTGAAACAACAAAAGTGATTTCAAAAATTAAGGAGAGATTACAAGTGGCCCGTGAAAGACAAAAGAAATACGCCGACGTGAGGCGTAGACCCTTGGAGTTCAATGTTGGTGATCATGTACTTTTGAAGGTCTCCCCGTGGAAGGGTGTGGTTCGTTTCATCAAGAGAGGCAAGCTTGCGCCAAGATACATAGGACCTTTTGAAATCATAGAACGTGTGGGCAAGGTGGCTTACCGGCTAAAGCTACCTCAAGAACTTAGTGGAGTGCACAACGTGTTCCATATTTGTAATTTAAGGAAGTGCTTGGCGGATCCTACTCATCACGTGCCCATGGACGAGATACAAGTAGACAAGAAGCTCAACTTTGTTGAAGAACCGGTAGAGATTGTGGATCGTGAATTCAAGAAGCTAAAGAAAAGCGCTATACGATAGTCAAGGTTCGTTGGCATGCTAGACGTGGAGCCGAATTCACTTGGGAGCGGGAAGACTTCATGAAGTCAAAATATCCGCATTTGTTTAGTGATTAGGGTTCCATCGAATTTCGGGACGAAATTCCCTTAACGGGGGAATAATGTAACAACCGTGCATTTTGACTTTTGACTATGGGTACGTTTCCTAAGTTTTTGATTAATTAATATATGTTCAAGTGCAATGTGTTTTATATGGGTCAATTTATTGTGCAACTAGAGACTTATGTGCAAGTTGAGATCATTAGTTGGTGCTAATCGAATTTCATTAGATGATCTTTATGGTAACTAGTAAATGGTTATGGATCCTATCCATGGGTTATGCCCAAACCCATGACCCACCCAAGTAAAACAAACCCTATCCTCCCTCATTTCCCTCATCCATTCATTCATAATACTTACATTTTCTCTCCCATCTCACTAAATGCTCATACTCTCAATCTTTCTCTCTAAAATTCTAGTTCATTTAATGTTGTTTCTAGAGGAATAATAACAAAATCATCATCCTTATTATCATTCTAGCATCATATCAAAAACCCAAGTTTCAAAGTGCAAGAAAAAGCTTCAACTAGGTCAAATTCGGGTTTGACTTTTTGTGGAGGTTTTGGTAAGTAATTTCTAGCTCAAATTCATTTATTCAAGTTGTTAAGTATGTCTTTCAATCAAATCCAAGTGTTCTTGGTCGAATTCGGGTCGAAATCGAATTGGGTTAAAAATTAGGGTTTCAAGGCTTTAAATTTAGGTCAAGATCGTTTTGGGTCAAAAATGATGTTGTGAAGTGAAATTATTGGATGGGTTATGTTCAAATAAGTTAGTTATAAATAAAAATGAGTCAATGAACTTTTCAAACTGATTTCTAAGCCAAAAACTAGGTTTTGGGTCAATTTTGTGTTCAAATGGGTCAAGATTGATTTGGGCATGTGAATGTGTTAAAGGGTCGGATTTGAAGGTTGAAACATGTTTAGTTATGTTTAATTATGGGTACCTATGTTTAAAAATGAGTCTTGGAGTTGTGCAAGTCGATTTCATGGCTTAAATGTTGAGATTTTAGGGTTTTGGGTCGTGTTTGTGCCAAGAACACCTGCTGGTGCATTGCTGATTCAGAACAGGCGTAACTTACGCCCCTGTTGGCGTAACCTACGCCCCTCTCCATTTTCATTACGCCAAGACCCTACTGTTTACGCCCAAAACTCGTCCAAATTGCATGTTTCTGGAGCACCGTAGTTACGCCCCTTGAATTTTGCCCAGCGTAGCTTACGCCCAAATGGGCCGTAGCTTACGCCCCTTGAGTTCCTGCCTAGCGTAACCTACGCCCAAATGGGCCGTAGCTTACGCCTGTCTCTAATGTTCATTTTCCTGTTTTGATTTTAAATCGTATTTCACTTTCCTTGGGACACATCGAACTTCCAAATGGGTCTTTCCTTGTCTTCCAAGTTATCGTACTCAGTTCTAATACGCGTTCAAGTCCCGGGTTAAATTCTAAAGTTCATAAAAGCTAAATGAGGACATGGTTGTATATATATTGATACGTACATGTACATTATGATAGGTTGTGATCGCTTGGCAATTAATTGACGTTCTAGTTCACTTTAACTTCGGTAAATCAAGGCAAAGGTGAGTTTTCGTAGCCTCCCCTACTCTTTTAAGAGTCGGGCTGAAAAGTGTACTTCGTGCATGATGATATTTTGTGACGTACATGTTGTGTGACGTTTTTGTTGATGTGAAATTTATGTGTTTAGTTGTATGGTTATTGTAAATTGTATATTGAGTTGTTATAGGTTAGTTGTGTATATATGGAGGACGGTAATGCCTTGAAAGGTTGGAGATGTGGTGGGAAGGCTGCGGGTGACCCTATATATAAGCATCAAAGGCCTTTCAAAGGTAGTATCGTACGAAGTATATACATATGATGTTTGGTTATGTGTGGACATTGATGGTCATGGATGAGTACATTTACGTGCAATTGAGTACAATGAGTACATTTACGTGCAATTGAGTACAATGAGTACATTTACGTGCAATTGAGTACTATGAGTACATTACGTGTAATTGGGTGCAATGGAGTACATTACGTGCATTTGAGCACATTGGGTACAATGAGTACATTTACGTGCAATTGAGTACAATGAGTACATTTACGTGCAATTGAGTACAATGAGTACATTTACGTGCAATTGAGTACAATGAGTACATTTACGTGCAATTGAGTACAATGAGTACATTTACGTGCAATTGAGTACAATGAGTACATTTACGTGCAATTGAGTACAATGAGTACATTTACGTGCAATTGAGTACAATGAGTACATTTACGTGCAATTGAGTACAATGAGTACATTTACGTGCAATTGAGTACAATGAGTACATTTACGTGCAATTGAGTACAATGAGTACATTTACGTGCAATTGAGTACAATGAGTACATTTACGTGCAATTGAGTACAATGAGTACATTTACGTGCAATTGAGTACAATGAGTACATTTACGTGCAATTGAGTACAATGAGTACATTTACGTGCAATTGAGTACAATGAGTACATTTACGTGCAATTGAGTACAATGAGTACATTTACGTGCAATTGAGTACAATGAGTACATTTACGTGCAATTGAGTACAATGAGTACATTTACGTGCAATTGAGTACAATGAGTACATTTACGTGCAATTGAGTACAATGAGTACATTTACGTGCAATTGAGTACAATGAGTACATTTACGTGCAATTGAGTACAATGAGTACATTTACGTGCAATTGAGTACAATGAGTACATTTACGTGCAATTGAGTACAATGAGTACATTTACGTGCAATTGAGTACAATGAGTACATTTACGTGCAATTGAGTACAATGAGTACATTTACGTGCAATTGAGTACAATGAGTACATTTACGTGCAATTGAGTACAATGAGTACATTTACGTGCAATTGAGTACAATGAGTACATTTACGTGCAATTGAGTACAATGAGTACATTTACGTGCAATTGAGTACAATGAGTACATTTACGTGCAATTGAGTACAATGAGTACATTTACGTGCAATTGAGTACAATGAGTACATTTACGTGCAATTGAGTACAATGAGTACATTTACGTGCAATTGAGTACAATGAGTACATTTACGTGCAATTGAGTACAATGAGTACATTTACGTGCAATTGAGTACAATGAGTACATTTACGTGCAATTGAGTACAATGAGTACATTTACGTGCAATTGAGTACAATGAGTACATTTACGTGCAATTGAGTACAATGAGTACATTTACGTGCAATTGAGTACAATGAGTACATTTACGTGCAATTGAGTACAATGAGTACATTTACGTGCAATTGAGTACAATGAGTACATTTACGTGCAATTGAGTACAATGAGTACATTTACGTGCAATTGAGTACAATGAGTACATTTACGTGCAATTGAGTACAATGAGTACATTTACGTGCAATTGAGTACAATGAGTACATTTACGTGCAATTGAGTACAATGAGTACATTTACGTGCAATTGAGTACAATGAGTACATTTACGTGCAATTGAGTACAATGAGTACATTTACGTGCAATTGAGTACAATGAGTACATTTACGTGCAATTGAGTACAATGAGTACATTTACGTGCAATTGAGTACAATGAGTACATTTACGTGCAATTGAGTACAATGAGTACATTTACGTGCAATTGAGTACAATGAGTACATTTACGTGCAATTGAGTACAATGAGTACATTTACGTGCAATTGAGTACAATGAGTACATTTACGTGCAATTGAGTACAATGAGTACATTTACGTGCAATTGAGTACAATGAGTACATTTACGTGCAATTGAGTACAATGAGTACATTTACGTGCAATTGAGTACAATGAGTACATTTACGTGCAATTGAGTACAATGAGTACATTTACGTGCAATTGAGTACAATGAGTACATTTACGTGCAATTGAGTACAATGAGTACATTTACGTGCAATTGAGTACAATGAGTACATTTACGTGCAATTGAGTACAATGAGTACATTTACGTGCAATTGAGTACAATGAGTACATTTACGTGCAATTGAGTACAATGAGTACATTTACGTGCAATTGAGTACAATGAGTACATTTACGTGCAATTGAGTACAATGAGTACATTTACGTGCAATTGAGTACAATGAGTACATTTACGTGCAATTGAGTACAATGAGTACATTTACGTGCAATTGAGTACAATGAGTACATTTACGTGCAATTGAGTACAATGAGTACATTTACGTGCAATTGAGTACAATGAGTACATTTACGTGCAATTGAGTACAATGAGTACATTTACGTGCAATTGAGTACAATGAGTACATTTACGTGCAATTGAGTACAATGAGTACATTTACGTGCAATTGAGTACAATGAGTACATTTACGTGCAATTGAGTACAATGAGTACATTTACGTGCAATTGAGTACAATGAGTACATTTACGTGCAATTGAGTACAATGAGTACATTTACGTGCAATTGAGTACAATGAGTACATTTACGTGCAATTGAGTACAATGAGTACATTTACGTGCAATTGAGTACAATGAGTACATTTACGTGCAATTGAGTACAATGAGTACATTTACGTGCAATTGAGTACAATGAGTACATTTACGTGCAATTGAGTACAATGAGTACATTTACGTGCAATTGAGTACAATGAGTACATTTACGTGCAATTGAGTACAATGAGTACATTTACGTGCAATTGAGTACAATGAGTACATTTACGTGCAATTGAGTACAATGAGTACATTTACGTGCAATTGAGTACAATGAGTACATTTACGTGCAATTGAGTACAATGAGTACATTTACGTGCAATTGAGTACAATGAGTACATTTACGTGCAATTGAGTACAATGAGTACATTTACGTGCAATTGAGTACAATGAGTACATTTACGTGCAATTGAGTACAATGAGTACATTTACGTGCAATTGAGTACAATGAGTACATTTACGTGCAATTGAGTACAATGAGTACATTTACGTGCAATTGAGTACAATGAGTACATTTACGTGCAATTGAGTACAATGAGTACATTTACGTGCAATTGAGTACAATGAGTACATTTACGTGCAATTGAGTACAATGAGTACATTTACGTGCAATTGAGTACAATGAGTACATTTACGTGCAATTGAGTACAATGAGTACATTTACGTGCAATTGAGTACAATGAGTACATTTACGTGCAATTGAGTACAATGAGTACATTTACGTGCAATTGAGTACAATGAGTACATTTACGTGCAATTGAGTACAATGAGTACATTTACGTGCAATTGAGTACAATGAGTACATTTACGTGCAATTGAGTACAATGAGTACATTTACGTGCAATTGAGTACAATGAGTACATTTACGTGCAATTGAGTACAATGAGTACATTTACGTGCAATTGAGTACAATGAGTACATTTACGTGCAATTGAGTACAATGAGTACATTTACGTGCAATTGAGTACAATGAGTACATTTACGTGCAATTGAGTACAATGAGTACATTTACGTGCAATTGAGTACAATGAGTACATTTACGTGCAATTGAGTACAATGAGTACATTTACGTGCAATTGAGTACAATGAGTACATTTACGTGCAATTGAGTACAATGAGTACATTTACGTGCAATTGAGTACAATGAGTACATTTACGTGCAATTGAGTACAATGAGTACATTTACGTGCAATTGAGTACAATGAGTACATTTACGTGCAATTGAGTACAATGAGTACATTTACGTGCAATTGAGTACAATGAGTACATTCAATTGTTACAATCCGATCTTATTGGCAGTCGGAATTAGTTTCTGTGGGTATGAAGGTACTTGAAACTCTTGTTACACTCCGTAAGTCAAGATTAAATGGTTCAACATTTCATCAAAGCACATCTCTTCTACACATGTTTGAAGTTTCCAAGTTTCTTTTAAATTGCCAGCATCTTAGCCTCACTTCTCCTTGTAAAAAGAAACTTCATATATTCCTTGGGATCTCTGCAACTTATTTTGATCTTGTGTTTCCATTAGACTGGCGGAAATCAGTGTCCAAGGAATTGATTTCTCTAAGAGAGACTAATCTTTCAGCTAACTTGCTTGTTGATATTATACATCAAAGTTTTGACACCAAGGGTGACATCACCTATTGGACAATTGGGAGGGTAATGATGATATGTCTTACTTATGGAAAACAGCTAGGAATCGACGTATGGTTGTGAAGGGGCTTCAGTCATTTCCCGCATGGAAGTCATTTGTTCTGAAATATTTTTCTGGTAGCTTGAAACATGCCCATGTTGCTCTACTACTCCAGTCTGTTTTGGAAGATACTCTTGAACGCGAGTGGAGGCGTCCTGGCCCCATATATATTAACAGTGGCTCCATATCTATTCACAGTATTGTTTATTTCTTGGACAGTATTATTTTCCACACGTTTATCTCTTCAGGGATTTTTTTCACGACAAGATCTTCTCTTGTTGGATGGCTTGCACAATTTCCCTCAACTGCTACCCCAAGTACAGAAGCGCTCAATCACATTCATGAGAATGTTGTATACTTTATTGTTGATTTAGTTACTCAAATTCTTTTCAGTAAAGACGATACATTATCTTGGATTCAAAAATCAAAGATTGATCCCACTTATTACCATCCAATTTTAGCTTTGAAGCTGGCGATGATAACAATTTTATTTGATCTGCAAGCAGAATATGATTCTGGACTCCCTGCTGATATGCTGCTTGGGAGTGAGAATATTGCTCATTTGCTTCCACCAAAGTTTGTATGTTGTCTTCTAAAGACCAGGAAGGATCGTAATTTGAACTTATCTGTAGATGCGGTTGCAGAAGCTTTTCTAAGCGTAGAGGACCCTCTCCTCATTGTCAGTTCAAAACATAAGATAGAGACGGATGATACTTGTGCTATATTTGGAAGAGGAGATACTGAAAATATTGTTCGCTAAGAAAACCATTCAGAAATTTGGTGCCAAATGTCCTTTACCTAGTGGGCCATTTCCACAGTATCTGTTGTCTCCGGCTTCTAACACTTCATCAGAAGCTATCCTGAATGTGATGAATTATGTGTCAGACAGCAGCAACACTGAGGATGTGAAAAACAAGAAAGGGAACGGTAAAAGAAATGGGAAGAAGGGTAAAAGAAATACACATAGTAGTGATCTTCATCCACTTACCATGATGGCACCCGAATTGCTATCGTCTTATCTTAAAAACATAGCTGAATTTGTAAATGAGAACAAAGGAGAGTCATTGAGTTCATCATCTGCTATAGCCTTGATAAAGGTAAGTACATTACGGTGTTTGTAGCTCTATATATCATCACTGGTTCTTTCTTTGATACCTTTTAATATTAGTATATTACGTTCTGTTTTCAGAAAAAAATCGAATTGATGTTGCACCAAGTGGAGGCTTGTATTGAGGATTTTAAACTCCGTGCGATAGAATGTAGAACGAAACATGTAAACTTAAAGATCTGCGAGGTGCTTCGTTGTGATGTTAAAATGAGGTTAGGCTTTGCTATATATCATGAAGTAGCTTATTATTTCTTAAAACTAATCTAAACTGAAGTCCTTATTGAGAAACCATTACCTTATGTCCTTGATGGTAATGTGATGTGTTTAATTACCTAAACTATATACGTTTAGAAACTATATAAATTCTTTTTTTTTTTTCGTTGTCTTGATCCTTTTCAGTGGAAGAGAGGAGTATTTGCAACTGATCCTGGAGAAGCTGCTGGAAAATGGTTTGATAAAGCTAGATCCCACGACTCAGGAATCAAAGGGTGGGCAAATGGCAGTTTCAGGGAGCAGCAGCAGCACCACTGAGGTTAAAGAAACACAAACAGAAGACCAGAAGACCAAGAAAGGGAAGGGAAAGAAGGGTAAAAAGATATGACGGGTTTGTATGGCTTGTTTTTGTTTCTGCTTTGTAGATGGGTTATATGTAATGGAAACTACTTTCAAACGTACTGTTTCTGAGCACTTGCCCTCTTTTCCGTGTCAACCGAGGGGCAAAATTGTTACCATGTAGATGTAGTGAATTAGTATTTTGGGACATTTTCAACATTAGCTAGCTACTTAGATGATATATCACTGTTCCTTTTGGCTTTTGTTTGTTTGTTTGTTGCAACGAAAATACTAATTAAAATGAAGTGGAAAAGAAGGTGGTCGACATGGGGTATATCTATATAAGGGAGTGTAATGCTGGCGTTAAACGGTATAAGGTGTGTTTATATATGCTTCAATTGATCACTACAGGAAGTTGGTATATATGTGTACGTATATGTTGTATATATAGAGTCTATAAAATGAAAAATGTGTGTATGTATGCAGGGTGGGTGGGAGGAATGTTTGGATTTTGGAAGCTAGAAACTTGAAAGGGTCTTCTGGGTTCACGCGCTTGTTGACTTTGGGCCGTATTTTTTGTATTTGGTGACCCAAAATACAAGTTATTTTTCAACAACTTTGATTTTGATGTCATTTATAGTTATTATTGTTTTGAAAGGTTGTATATTACACAATAATAATATGCTTATACTTATTTTAAGTAGCACCACCCTTTTATTAATTATGTAGATAGAGTTTGTTTTAAGGTATATATGTTGTATCTTATTTGATAATATTAGTATTCATATTGTCATAACATAATCATGAACTAGATCATTTGTTATTATATTCATATTATATCATAACATAATCATAAAATAGTTGACTGTTATTATAGTTGACTTTGTTTTTTTAATTAAAAAGAATAATAAATATGGTTAATTTGATATGCCTACAAACACGTCTAAAAATATGAAGCTTATACATGACAGGGAAAAAGTTAAGATTGAAAGAATGAATGAGCAGAATTTAAATATTATCACTAGATATGTTTTTAAGTGTATGAAATTAATCACACATGTTACTTTTCCTCTAAAATTGTCACTTGAGAAAAACGTTTTTTTCTTTTATTTTTTTTTCTTTCGTATTTCATTTTTAATATAATTGAATATTGCTGTAGTAATGTTTAGCCTTTGTTTCTATGTAGTTTAATCAACATTTGTTCAAATTTTGATCCAACATCGTTCGTTGTCTTGGTTCGGTTTTAGTTGGATTGTTATCCAATACATAATTTTTTGGACTGAAGCTTCTAGTTTTGTGGTATTTATAGTTTTACATTAAAAGGACAACAAATTAATTTCAATTGATGAAATATAATTAGTGAAATGATGTTTAGTTTTCTATAAACTCAGACTATTTTTCTTATTTTACTAAAAAAATAATTATTATTATAGGCATAACTCGTAAACTTTGTAACATACTTAATCTTTTTTGGGAATAATGATCTAAAATAACAACTTACATTTTTATTTTTTTTTAACCATAAATTAGCCAACGAACTTTTATAATATCTCTTCTTTTTAACAATTGTCTTGCTCAAATATTGAAAAAAGATGAAATTATTTTTGTTAAACTAAGTATAACTACATGACAGTGATGTGAGATCTCTTGAAACCATGATAGGATTTTTACTGTTAAATGAAAAATATCGAATCTATCCTTGTAATCTAATTTATACTAGCAATAACTTAATAACGCTTTGACATTGGTTTCGATATTATAATTACACTATTGTTAAAAAGAACTAATTTTAAAAGTACTTTGAAGGTCTTAGACCAGGGTTCGAAATATAATGACGGAAATTCACAAGAGTTCGAATCTCACTTCTTACATTTGTATAAGTATATTATTTGGGGGTTTCGAGATTCATGGGTTTCATCCCAGACATGCATGGTCGAGCTCTGCATATTATCCAATTAGATGTCACTAAGATGTCTCGAATGCTAACTATTAACTACTAACTCGTTGTTAAAAAAATATATATTTTTTGATTAACATAAACATACGTTAAAACAACATTATTGTTAATAGTTTATTGGTAAGTAAGTCTTGGATTTGGGAAGTTGAGGTGCAAGTTTAGAGGGCAAGGTTTTACTATGTTGTCGTGCATTTGAACGGACTATTAGGGTTTTTTCCTCCTACCAGGTATCGGGTGAAGACAATATTGGCTTAAGGTTTTTGATGGTCTTAAACGAGATCAAATTTAGGGACATAGTTTATTAACTTATTAATTGAGGTAAACAAAAAAAGCAAAAAAGAAAAGAAATATAGAGTAGTTAAATTTATGTTGTTAAACTATTAAAGTGAAAAAATAAATAAATTTAGAGGGTTGATGCAAAAACCAATAAGGTGTTATTGCAATGCAAAATATAATGATATCTAGCTTAAAATCTAAACACTACATCTAGTATACGAAAAATTAAAGCCTTAAATTTTTTAAGTGATCGTTTATCCACTAATAACTTTTGAGTCGGCTACGGATGAAGATGTTCTAGTGTGAAACGGGTTAAAAGTTTTGACACGTAAGAAAAAAGTTACGAGTAAAACAAAATTATTTGTTATCATTTTCCGTTTCATTTCTACTGCGGTGAAAAAGGTTTATCAGATTAAATTAAACTACTGTGTGGGTGGGTCTGAAAAGAAGTAGTTTAAAACCTAAAATAAAGAAAACACAAAGAAAAAACTACTGTGTGGCTTGGTTGGTTGGTTGCTTAGCAAAAACACAAACAAAGAAAAAACATCAAAATCGAAAACGAAAGATGGAAAGGGATGATGTCGGATTGAAGTTAACAGCAGCATATCGAGTTCAAATGGTTGCATCATTTCTTGAAATTGCTGTTGGCCAAACTCATGATACTGCCAGACAGTTTTTGCAGGTCCTCCCTTCATTTCTTTTTTCATTTTTATTTTTTATATTTCTTGATGGTCAATTTTAGTGTTGTTTATCTTCCAAAACTATAAATCTTTTGTTTTTATTATAACATATAAAAAGGAGGGTTTTTCTGTGTGTGTGTGTGTGTATCTGGCTAACATTATGCATGAAGCTAACAATTTATAAATGAAATTATGAAAGTTCGCATTTTTGGTGACCCGGATGAACAAACGAAAAGAGTGATGACTAAAATTGAACAAATGAAAACATACATTGCTAACATTGAAATTTAGGCTATGTTTGGCACAGAGCTTTTCAGAAGCTTTAGCTCTTTGTTTCAAACTAAAAGCTCCTATTGTTTTAAAAGCTTTGTTTGGATGCAACTAGCTTTAGCTTTTATTCGAAGAAAAAGCTCTAAAATGAAACGCTTTTTAATTTGTAAAAATTACACAAATACCTTTTAAAGTTGCAGCTACAAGAACCATACCAAACACCTCTAGAAAACAAAAGCTCTAGCTAACAACTTTGCTTAAAAGCTACATCTACCAGCTACATCTATCCTTGCCAACATACCATTAGAATGTATCTAATTGGCAGTGAGGCTATGCTACATAGGTTTTATAGTGGTTTAGTTTTTCTCGTAGATTTGAAGTATTAAAATGTTACCACTATAAAATAAAATCGAGTTTACCCTTTACATGCCGAATTGGAAATATTGATGGTACATGTCATATGGTAATTTAGTATCCAACTATCCATCATGTATTTTGGATTTTAACTTTATTAAGGTATCCTTTAGAAGTTTATTATATGAATATATGTTATGTTTTGCAAATACTGTAACGCTCTCTGATGATGTTCAGGCAGCAAACTGGAATCTTGAACAAGCGATTCATCTTTTTTATTCGGGAAAAGAATATGAAAGCTCTTGCACTCTACCACCAGATAATGATGTGTCCGACCAAAATTCAGAGTGAGTATATATAAAATTGCTAATGGTGGTTGCACGTGTTTGTGTGTGTATGTTCTGGTTTCTGTTTAGTCGAATATCTTCTTGACTTGGGCCATGTTCTTTAATTGCACGTGGGTATATATAAAATGTGATGTTGACCATAAAGTCTGATGTGATTATTTACCTTCCACCTTTGACACGAAAGCGGCAATCTGAGTGTGTGACACTTCTCTAAACCTATGTTTAACCTGTCTGCTGCATCTGCATTAGGGATACATTTCGTACCAAGCGGGGATAGATTTTCAACACAAAACTTACAATGTACTTTTTATCAGGTCTTTACCATTTTATGAGTTTCTTTTATTTCACATTTCCCCATTAATTATTTTTGTCATATAGCACCCTAATGACGCTGAGTTGGTTAATGATATTTTTGTTTATTTTATTTAACATTTCCTCATTATTTATTTTTCTCATATAGCAATTCTGATGAGAAATCAAAAGGTTCTGGTGTCTGGGAAGCAGACCAAGGTTCCACCTCAAGAGCTGAAACTTCTAAAGACAATCTTGCTTCCTTGTACCGTCCCCCTTTTGCTTTGATGTACCATGGGTCCTTTGAGGAGGTAAAGCACGATTAATCTTAGTTATATTCTAGTAACTTCTGTTTGCGAACTACTTTATGTTATACTATGGGCCACTGAAAAGGTAACTCATGATTAATGTTTGTTAACTTATAGGCTTATAGTAATTTTTGTTTATTTTCAACTTCATATCTCAAAATAAATAAATTTTATGAGAAAGTCATGAAACATGAAGACAATATTTTTCTTTCTTCTTTTTGCAATATGTTCATGCTTTATTTGCTAAATTGTTAGGCAAAAGAAGCTGCTAATGGCAAAGACAGATGGCTTATAGTAAACGTGCAATCTACCAGGGAATTTAGCTCACATATGGTATATAGTTTGCTAATTCTTGCAACAATGTATGTAACACGTAAAATTGTTGAAGTTTATCGCTAAATGCTGTTTT
>CM067167.1:265154692-265186106 GCA_034093135.1 Erigeron breviscapus
ACTAGAAGATTTTTAAAATGAAAAGTATAATTTAAAAGTCACGTGTATATCACACCTTTTTACAAAAAGGGTTCAAAACTGTGAAACCTAACCCTTCTGACGATTACTTTTCCTCGATCAAAGTCCTTTTTGCCTCTCCCAATTTGAAAAATCTTTCAGCAAATATTATGTTATGATTAGATTATTGTGAGATTGTTTTATATAATTATATCGACTAAACTTAACTAAAATATAACTATATTGAATTATTTAAAATAAGGAATATAATATTTTTTAACATAACCCAAAACCCTCCATAGTCTATTAGGGGAAAGGGTGTAGTCGGCTTGTTTTATCGGCAAAAAGCATCTGCTAAATCGGCAACCCTATAGCACATGCATCGGCTTCTTTTGGCAAGTTTAATCGGCTAGTTTTGGCAAGCAACATCGGCTAGTTTTGGCCGATGCAAGTGAACGTTGGTTTGCAGTGGTGTTGGAGCGTGTCCTTTAATGGCCATGTTAGTTTTTTTAATTATTTGAAGCTGAATGTGAAAAATAATTTTGTTAAGAAAAACAAATAAATTGACAACATTAGTATGATTTCTTTATTTTTGAAACTTACTTTTCATTTCTTTACATTTATACTAACAAACAATCAGGGGCGGACGTACTCACATTTGAGGGTGTGCACTTGCATACCCTCCAAATATACATATTAGTGCTAAATATTTTGCATTTAGATAAATTATAGGATATCTTCTGAAGGTGCACACCCACTTTGAAAACAAGGAACACCCTGTAAAAAGATATGGCCCATTAGTAAAACAATAGAGATTTATTAATTTTGAGCCCATTGAAAATTTAAAAACAAAAAAGGCCAGTAGAAAGAAAATATCCAAGTGATATACTTTTCCTACAATTAATTGAAAGAATAACTAAAATAACCCTAATTATATTTACATAAATATCTAAGTGATATACATCTTCGACACTTACTTTTTAAAGTTATGGAATTGGCAAATCCTTTGTAATATGGTTGAGAATGAAACTAAAAACTCATTCAACAAACCCGAACCGTAAATCCGTTTTTTATTTAACTTGAGCGCAAAAAAAAAATTTTTTTTTACGTATTGCATACCCTAAAATCTAGGAAATGATTTCCTAAATCCGCCAGAAACAATTGAATTGATTTTTTTTTTATTTCTCAGTTTAATTTCTCTATTGTTACCAAAAAATGGATTTTATTTTATATTTTAACTAATTTAATTTCTTTACATTTTATTTAACTGAATTTCCACATACAAAACATACTCTAATGTGATTATATATTTTGGTCAATACACATATACAGTCAAAATTGAAATTTTACTTAATTTGGTCAAATACACAGTCAAATTTGAAATCTTTCAGCAAATATTATGTTATGATTAGATTATTGTGAGATTGTTTTATATAATTATATCGACTAAACTTAACTAAAATATAACTATATTGAATTATTTAAAATAAGGAATATAATATTTTTTAACATAACCCAAAACCCTCCATAGTCTATTAGGGGAAAGGGTGTAGTCGGCTTGTTTTATCGGCAAAAAGCATCTGCTAAATCGGCAACCCTATAGCACATGCATCGGCTTCTTTTGGCAAGTTTAATCGGCTAGTTTTGGCAAGCAACATCGGCTAGTTTTGGCCGATGCAAGTGAACGTTGGTTTGTGCCACGTGGTGGTTGGGAGCGTGCCTTTATTATTTTTTTCCACATACAAAACATACTCTAATGTGATTATATATTTTGGTCAATACACATATACAGTCAAAATTGAAATTTTACTTAATTTGGTCAAATACACAGTCAAATTTGAAATCTTTCAGCAAATATTATGTTATGATTAGATTATTGTGAGATTGTTTTATATAATTATATCGACTAAACTTAACTAAAATATAACTATATTGAATTATTTAAAATAAGGAATATAATATTTTTTAACATAACCCAAAACCCTCCATAGTCTATTAGGGGAAAGGGTGTAGTCGGCTTGTTTTATCGGCAAAAAGCATCTGCTAAATCGGCAACCCTATAGCACATGCATCGGCTTCTTTTGGCAAGTTTAATCGGCTAGTTTTGGCAAGCAACATCGGCTAGTTTTGGCCGATGCAAGTGAACGTTGGTTTGTGCCACGTGGTGGTTGGGAGCGTGCCTTTATTTTTTTTTACTTTCCCCCCCCTCAACTTCTAATTAAACAACATATTCTTATTAAAAAACACATTTTACACTAAAAAGAAAACACATAATTAAAAAAGACAGTACATGATAAAAACACGAAATACACTGCGTACGATTACTCATCATCATCTTTGATTGACATACTTCCTAAGCCACGGTAAGCGTAATCGTCGAGCCACCACTTGTCGTGTTGCGGACATTTGACTTCCCACGTGGTTTTGTCTTCTCCGCAATTGTCGTGGAACGATTCGGCCCAAGTGCATTGGTCACCCAACGTGTGACCGGCCTTAAAAACATCATCGACTACCTTCTTGACGTTGTTGATCTCCCCCTTTAGAAACGAACAATAGTGCTCTTCGTGCTTCGAAACATTGCGGCCTAACGCTTGTATTGCCTCTACCTTTTGCTCGCATCGTCGTCTTTTTCTCCCTCAGGTATCCCATGACCCCAGAGAGTTCAGTTTGAAGGAGGGTGTCCTCTTTGATATCAGCCATGATTTGTGTTTTCATCTCATCTTCGGTCAGACGAGGTCGGTGAACATTCTTTTTTGATGATGAGGATGCCATTTGGTTAGAAAGATTGAGTTTTTAGAATGATGAAAATATTTTCGATGGTAAAATGCAATTGAATTGAGCTCTGGGTTCGTATTTATAGAGTGACAATCCAGCTAGCCGTTCAGGGACTGGAAGTGTAAATGTATTTGAATTTTTGGCCGTTTGAGGGACTGAAAGTGTAAATATTTGAATTCTGCCGTTGGAGGGACTAATTGTGTAAATATTTTGAATTTTGAACGTTGAAGGAGCATGTTGTAGTTTAACTTTAAATACTGGGTCCTTCATCTGAAACATTATCTCAAAACACAAACTTTTAAACATCTGAAAAATGGCTCAAATGACTGTCGATCAAGTGCATGAAGTATCATGGCTGATATCCTCGACCACCAAAGGTACAAAGAGGAACTTGTTGCAATTGGTCGAAAACTAAATGCGAAGAAGCAATGGTGTAACATCCGTGAGTTTTGACCGTTTGACTTTACGTGTAATTTGATTTAACAATTTAAGTTAGTGAAACATTTGGGTCGTTTTGTGATTAAATGGCAATGTGGTATGTTAGTCGGGTCAATAATACGTTTTAATCGGGTTTTAAATGTTAACGATTTATTTGAAATGATGTTTATTTATGATTAATGATGTTTATTTATGATTAATGATGTTTATTTATGATTAATGATGTTTATTTATGATTAATGATGTTTATTTATGATTAATGATGTTTATTTATGATTAATGATGTTTATTTATGATTAATGATGTTTATTTATGATTAATGATGTTTATTTATGATTAATGATGTTTATTTATGATTAATGATGTTTATTTATGATTAATGATGTTTATTTATGATTAATGATGTTTATTTATGATTAATGATGTTTATTTATGATTAATGATGTTTATTTATGATTAATGATGTTTATTTATGATTAATGATGTTTATTTATGATTAATGATGTTTATTTATGATTAATGATGTTTATTTATGATTAATGATGTTTATTTATGATTAATGATGTTTATTTATGATTAATGATGTTTATTTATGATTAATGATGTTTATTTATGATTAATGATGTTTATTTATGATTAATGATGTTTATTTATGATTAATGATGTTTATTTATGATTAATGATGTTTATTTATGATTAATGATGTTTATTTATGATTAATGATGTTTATTTATGATTAATGATGTTTATTTATGATTAATGATGTTTATTTATGATTAATGATGTTTATTTATGATTAATGATGTTTATTTATGATTAATGATGTTTATTTATGATTAATGATGTTTATTTATGATTAATGATGTTTATTTATGATTAATGATGTTTATTTATGATTAATGATGTTTATTTATGATTAATGATGTTTATTTATGATTAATGATGTTTATTTATGATTAATGATGTTTATTTATGATTAATGATGTTTATTTATGATTAATGATGTTTATTTATGATTAATGATGTTTATTTATGATTAATGATGTTTATTTATGATTAATGATGTTTATTTATGATTAATGATGTTTATTTATGATTAATGATGTTTATTTATGATTAATGATGTTTATTTATGATTAATGATGTTTATTTATGATTAATGATGTTTATTTATGATTAATGATGTTTATTTATGATTAATGATGTTTATTTATGATTAATGATGTTTATTTATGATTAATGATGTTTATTTATGATTAATGATGTTTATTTATGATTAATGATGTTTATTTATGATTAATGATGTTTATTTATGATTAATGATGTTTATTTATGATTAATGATGTTTATTTATGATTAATGATGTTTATTTATGATTAATGATGTTTATTTATGATTAATGATGTTTATTTATGATTAATGATGTTTATTTATGATTAATGATGTTTATTTATGATTAATGATGTTTATTTATGATTAATGATGTTTATTTATGATTAATGATGTTTATTTATGATTAATGATGTTTATTTATGATTAATGATGTTTATTTATGATTAATGATGTTTATTTATGATTAATGATGTTTCAATTAGGGTTTGAAGGTTTTGGTGTGATTTTGATGTTTTGGTCGGATTTGTGGATTGGGTTATGTTTATTTATGATTAATGATGTTTATTTATGCTTCAAACTAAGTTACAAGTTCCTACAAATCGATTTGAGTTGGTTTGGGTCGAGTTTAAGGGTTTTGGGTTGTTGTTCCTGCGTATGCTGCTGCTGCTTGTGGTTCTGGCCAGAAAAGGGCCACTGCGGCGCAGTGGCTTAGGCCTAGCCCACTGCGGCGCAGTGGCTTAGGTAGCCCACTGCGGCGCAGTGAGCTTGGCTAGCCCACTGCGGCGCAGTGGTTAGAAGCTGGAAAGTTTGCGCGTCGTTTTTCAAATGTTAATAACTTTTGATCCGTAAGTCCAAATAAGTCATATGACCTATCGTTGGAATCGTGAGAGAGTCTACTTTCTCATGGTAAAGTTCTTTTGATCTGAATCCTTTTCCATTTTTAAAAATGTCGGGTCAAAGTGTTATAGTTCATGCGGGAGAGTCATTAAGGCGTTGTGGGACTTTGGCGCGACTCATACTTAATTAACCAACTTGTATAGGGTTATAGAGTTGATTTTGATGACACCATGATATATATTGATAGGTTGTGGGCTCGTGACGGTCGTTGGACATTTATAGCTCGATATTAACTTGTCGTTTTGCTTGGAAATCAAGGTGAGTTCCGTAGTTCCCTACTCGCTTGAGATTCGGGCTGAAAAGTGTAAACTTATGTGATTACTTGTTATTTGTGTTTGTAAATGATTGTTGGTGTTGTTTGATTTTACCCACGTACAAAATGTCTAGTTGGTGACATTGGATGAATGATGGATAGTTTTGCTTTAGGGCTTGATGGGTTTGTATGAGATTGTGATATTGTTAAATAAATTAGGATAGTAGTGTATACATAGAGGTCGGCTTTACTTTCAAAAGGTTTTAGATGTGGTGGGAAGGCTGCGGATGACCCTATACATAAGCATCTAGAACTCGATGAAAGTAAAATCCTCCGAAGTGTATGTACGCGTTGTTTAGAGTAAATGATGGACTTTGGGATTACGTTTGAGATAGACATGTATGCCTTGATGTACTTGACTTGTGAGATACGTACTTATTCATACTTTTATCGGTGTATTGGTGAACTTACGGATTTATGGTCGTTGATTAAATGGTTGGGTGAGTGATTGATCGATTGGTTTAGTTGTTGGATTGATGAGACGGTTTATTACGTTTGATTGACTTAGTTAAGTTGTGAAGTATATATTTTTATTAGGATAGTTGTACATACATGGAAGACGATGATACCTTTAATGAGTTGTAGATGTGGTGGGAAGGCTGCGGGTGACCCTATATATAAACATCTAGGATTCCTTAAATGTAAAGGCGTATGAAATGTATGTGCATTGTAGTTTGATTTATTTTTGTTATGATGGTGTGGTGATTGAGATTGGTTAGGTTCGTACTTGGTGTTTGGTTGATGTACTTCCAAGTATACTTACTTGATGAATGGTTCCACGTACTTCCAAGTGTCATACACTTGAGATCGCGCAATGTACGATGTACTACCAAGTTGTTAGACTTGAGAATATTGTGTTTGTAATGATTGTTGTTGTCATGGTACACTTAGGCATTATTATTATGGTTATTGTTATTAATATTATTACTGCTAGGATAGACGCGCATACATGGAAGTCGGTTATGCCTTCATTGGGTTTTAGATGTGGTGGGAAGGCTGCGGGTGACCCTATATATAAGCATCTAGGATCCGAGGAAAGTAGAATCCTCCTAAGTGTATGTACGTATAGTTGGTTGAATTTGTGGTTGGTGTTTATACGCGGTTCACATGCAAGTACACCCTATTTGGTGCAATTGTGGCATGGTTGTTATGATTTTGATATACGATATGATATGCATTATGACTGTTTATGCTTTTGGCACATGTATTGGTATTTACATCATTTGTGCACTCTTATTACACGCTTACTTGTTTTGTGTGATCTTGTTGTTGGACGTTATTGTGTTACTTAGAGGCTCACGGTAAGTCATGTTTCGCCTCTACTAGTATATTATGATGATTGGCAATGGTTTCTAATGGACCATTACTACGAACTCACCAACCTTGTGTTGACTATGCTTAGTACACTTTTCAGGTAACCAGGTTATCCAGGGCGTGGAGTTTGATTGTTTGCTTGCTGTTGAACCCGGACTGGACTTATATGGATCAAGGATCCATTTGCCTTATGTTGCATTATACTTAGGATTGATAGCTTTCTTTTGATGTTATTTTGTAAACTTTGACGATTACTTGCTTCTGCTATATTTTTGATACTTGTTTCTTTTATTGGTTGGGTTCACTGAATCCTTTATTTGCATTTAGTCATGTTCTACATTAATTCCACCTTGTGCTATATGATTTTCGTGATATTCTGAGCCTTGGCTTGGGGTGTTACAGAATGGTGGCCCATGCGTGGTCGTAGAGAATTAGGCGGTTTGACCTAGACTACGGCTTAAGTTAAAACTCTTCCATTTTTTTTTTTTTTTTTTTTTTTTTTTTTTTTTTTTTTTTTTTTTTTTTTTTTTTTTTTTTTTTTTTTTTTTTTTTTTTTTTTTTTTTTTTTTTTTTTTTTTTTTTTTTTTTTTTTTTTTTTTTTTTTTTTTTTTTTTTTTTTTTTTTTTTTTTTTTTTTTTTTTTTTTTTTTTTTTTTTTTTTTTTTTTTTTTTTTTTTTTTTTTTTTTTTTTTTTTTTTTTTTTTTTTTTTTTTTTTTTTTTTTTTTTTTTTTTTTTTTTTTTTTTTTTTTTTTTTTTTTTTTTTTTTTTTTTTTTTTTTTTTTTTTTTTTTTTTTTTTTTTTTTTTTTTTTTTTTTTTTTTTTTTTTTTTTTTTTTTTTTTTTTTTTTTTTTTTTTTTTTTTTTTTTTTTTTTTTTTTTTTTTTTTTTTTTTTTTTTTTTTTTTTTTTTTTTTTTTTTTTTTTTTTTTTTTTTTTTTTTTTTTTTTTTTTTTTTTTTTTTTTTTTTTTTTTTTTTTTTTTTTTTTTTTTTTTTTTTTTTTTTTTTTTTTTTTTTTTTTTTTTTTTTTTTTTTTTTTTTTTTTTTTTTTTTTTTTTTTTTTTTTTTTTTTTTTTTTTTTTTTTTTTTTTTTTTTTTTTTTTTTTTTTTTTTTTTTTTTTTTTTTTTTTTTTTTTTTTTTTTTTTTTTTTTTTTTTTTTTTTTTTTTTTTTTTTTTTTTTTTTTTTTTTTTTTTTTTTTTTTTTTTTTTTTTTTTTTTTTTTTTTTTTTTTTTTTTTTTTTTTTTTTTTTTTTTTTTTTTTTTTTTTTTTTTTTTTTTTTTTTTTTTTTTTTTTTTTTTTTTTTTTTTTTTTTTTTTTTTTTTTTTTTTTTTTTTTTTTTTTTTTTTTTTTTTTTTTTTTTTTTTTTTTTTTTTTTTTTTTTTTTTTTTTTTTTTTTTTTTTTTTTTTTTTTTTTTTTTTTTTTTTTTTTTTTTTTTTTTTTTTTTTTTTTTTTTTTTTTTTTTTTTTTTTTTTTTTTTTTTTTTTTTTTTTTTTTTTTTTTTTTTTTTTTTTTTTTTTTTTTTTTTTTTTTTTTTTTTTTTTTTTTTTTTTTTTTTTTTTTTTTTTTTTTTTTTTTTTTTTTTTTTTTTTTTTTTTTTTTTTTTTTTTTTTTTTTTTTTTTTTTTTTTTTTTTTTTTTTTTTTTTTTTTTTTTTTTTTTTTTTTTTTTTTTTTTTTTTTTTTTTTTTTTTTTTTTTTTTTTTTTTTTTTTTTTTTTTTTTTTTTTTTTTTTTTTTTTTTTTTTTTTTTTTTTTTTTTTTTTTTTTTTTTTTTTTTTTTTTTTTTTTTTTTTTTTTTTTTTTTTTTTTTTTTTTTTTTTTTTTTTTTTTTTTTTTTTTTTTTTTTTTTTTTTTTTTGGCTTTGTATAATAGGGAACCGATATGATTAATGGAAGTTGATTGGGTGGAGGGTTAGCCGTTGGTACACCCTGTATACATACCTGGTCAATAACTAGAGAGCATATCAAATTCAGATTATACTTAGCCCAATTGTGTTAATTGTTTGATTTTATGATGTATTGAGCATGATTACTTGAGTAAATAATGAACAATTGTAATGAAGTTGACATGATAATATGCTAAGTAACAATCTCATAGGATTCTAGCACTTTTGCCTTAGCTTAATGATATGAAATGAGTATGTGGTATCGGTATGAGAGCATTGACTACTTGTGTGACTAACATGTGAGCATTTGAGACTAACTCTAGGATCAACGTGTCACTTGTTTTATAGAAATGGTGAGACCAAGGAGAACCGGAACGAACTACAGGGATGAACCGGAAGAACCTCAACTGGAAGCTCAACCGGAGGTACAAGGAGTTAGAGGTAGGGGCCGTGGTAGAGGCAGTGGTAGAGGCCAAGGAAGGGGTCGTGGTGAAATTCCTGAACCAAACATGGCTGAGGTGATCGCTCAAACGATCGCCAATCTCATGCCAACCATTATTGCTCAAGTCACGGCAAGTCTTGGGCAGAACAATGTGGCTCAAAACAATGAAGCCCCAGAAAATGTGAATAATGAAAATGCTCAACCTCAGGACGCAGAAAACGAAGAAGAGGAACCAGTGAGAGTTGATAACCGTATACCCCTGTATAATCAACATGGAGGATACCGACAGGGGTGTATATTTAAAGACTTCAAAAGCTGTGGGGCGCCAGAGTTTAATGGAAGAGGCGGTCCCACAGAGTGTATAAGGTGGTTTGAGGAGATCGAGGCAGTGATTGAAAGAAGTCATTGCACATATGACGACCGGATTTCTTATGCATCAGGCATGTTTAAAAATGACGCCTTGAGTTGGTGGAACCAAGAGATAACTTTGGGGCGGACTTATAACTTGGAATGGATCGATTTCAAGAACAAAGTGAAGGCAAAGTTTTGTCCTCCCTATGAACTACAAAACTTGACCATTGAGTTTGCTAATCTCAATATGGAAGGAGCCGATTTCAAGAGTTATGTTAGATGATTTCAAGAGTTGTCTACCCTCATTCCTCACTTGGTGGATTCTGAGGCTCGAGCCATCGAGAAATTTGTATTGGGCTTGAATCCTCAAGTCCGATCCTATGTGAATTCTAACATGCCTACTTCTTTAGCCGATGCTGTCAACCGGGCCGGTAGTGTGACTGAAGACTTGTTGAGGAGCGGTGTTCTGAGTAACTCCTCAACAAACAAGAGAAAGGAAATGGGAGAATCAAGTGGGATGAAGAAAATGGGAAGGGGGATGGCGGCAGTTAAGCCGGCAAGGAGGCCTTATGTGGGACCTCATCCTTTTTGTAACAAGTGTAATAAGCATCATCCCATTAACACCCAATGTGGAGCTTGCCTCAATTGTAATCAACTTGGACATTTGGCAAGAGATTGTAGAGCACCGAAAACGGCACCTTTGAATATAGTACCTCTTCAAACCATTCATCCTCAAGGCAACTTTCCATGGGGTACGTGCTTTAAATATGGAAGCCCTGATCACTACCGAATAATTGTCCGCAATGGATTGGACAACAAGTTGAAGTTTTTTTTTTTTTTTTTTTTTTTTTTTTTTTTTTTTTTTTTTTTTTTTTTTTTTTTTTTTTTTTTTTTTTTTTTTTTTTTTTTTTTTTTTTTTTTTTTTTTTTTTTTTTTTTTTTTTTTTTTTTTTTTTTTTTTTTTTTTTTTTTTTTTTTTTTTTTTTTTTTTTTTTTTTTTTTTTTTTTTTTTTTTTTTTTTTTTTTTTTTTTTTTTTTTTTTTTTTTTTTTTTTTTTTTTTTTTTTTTTTTTTTTTTTTTTTTTTTTTTTTTTTTTTTTTTTTTTTTTTTTTTTTTTTTTTTTTTTTTTTTTTTTTTTTTTTTTTTTTTTTTTTTTTTTTTTTTTTTTTTTTTTTTTTTTTTTTTTTTTTTTTTTTTTTTTTTTTTTTTTTTTTTTTTTTTTTTTTTTTTTTTTTTTTTTTTTTTTTTTTTTTTTTTTTTTTTTTTTTTTTTTTTTTTTTTTTTTTTTTTTTTTTTTTTTTTTTTTTTTTTTTTTTTTTTTTTTTTTTTTTTTTTTTTTTTTTTTTTTTTTTTTTTTTTTTTTTTTTTTTTTTTTTTTTTTTTTTTTTTTTTTTTTTTTTTTTTTTTTTTTTTTTTTTTTTTTTTTTTTTTTTTTTTTTTTTTTTTTTTTTTTTTTTTTTTTTTTTTTTTTTTTTTTTTTTTTTTTTTTTTTTTTTTTTTTTTTTTTTTTTTTTTTTTTTTTTTTTTTTTTTTTTTTTTTTTTTTTTTTTTTTTTTTTTTTTTTTTTTTTTTTTTTTTTTTTTTTTTTTTTTTTTTTTTTTTTTTTTTTTTTTTTTTTTTTTTTTTTTTTTTTTTTTTTTTTTTTTTTTTTTTTTTTTTTTTTTTTTTTTTTTTTTTTTTTTTTTTTTTTTTTTTTTTTTTTTTTTTTTTTTTTTTTTTTTTTTTTTTTTTTTTTTTTTTTTTTTTTTTTTTTTTTTTTTTTTTTTTTTTTTTTTTTTTTTTTTTTTTTTTTTTTTTTTTTTTTTTTTTTTTTTTTTTTTTTTTTTTTTTTTTTTTTTTTTTTTTTTTTTTTTTTTTTTTTTTTTTTTTTTTTTTTTTTTTTTTTTTTTTTTTTTTTTTTTTTTTTTTTTTTTTTTTTTTTTTTTTTTTTTTTTTTTTTTTTTTTTTTTTTTTTTTTTTTTTTTTTTTTTTTTTTTTTTTTTTTTTTTTTTTTTTTTTTTTTTTTTTTTTTTTTTTTTTTTTTTTTTTTTTTTTTTTTTTTTTTTTTTTTTTTTTTTTTTTTTTTTTTTTTTTTTTTTTTTTTTAAGGTTTAACGACTCACTAACCAAATTTGGTCAAATACCCCGTGTGTACATCTTGACTCTAGAAGACGACAAACTCTTCACGTATGTTGTGCTCTATGATATTAAGGTCCTTGACGATTAAGTGAGTACAATTTGAATACCAACGGTTAATACGGTTCTTAGTTGTGTAGTAGGGTTACCAATGTAGAAAAATTTAACGGTAGGGTTTTTAGGGTTTCATGCAAATTGTCAAACTCAAGCGTCCTTAGAACTACCGTCTCAAGAATCTGAAAACTAACGTCGTCTTTGTTAATCTTGAGTCTCCCGAAGCTTTTCCGGGTGACTTACCGGACTTGTCCCATTTCGATAACTTAAATTTCGTATATGCTTAACCTTTCTAACGTCGCACACGTAGCCAAAGCCCTTATAGGCTTGCCACGATCGGATTACAAATTTAGACACACGACTTGAAGAACCCCAAGGAGGCAACTCGTTCGTCCTAGCTAATCACTGTAAAAGCCTGTAGCTCATATTGTAAGGTAGCGCGTGTCGTTTCGAAATGTATGATAACTTGAGGGATGTGAATAAGCTCGTGGTGAAAGACCGGGAGATAAATTTGAAGGAAAACAAATTATGATGGACTTCACTATGAAGTCACCGAAGACAAGAAATGGGTTGATGTGTGGCGGAGATCGCTAGAGTTGAGGCCTAAGTATCCACATTTGTCTAACGATTAGTGATTTGTTGAATTTCGGGACGAAATTCTCTTGACGGGGGAATAATGTAACATCCGTGAGTTTTGACCGTTTGACTTTACGTGTAATTTGATTTAACAATTTAAGTTAGTGAAACATTTGGGTCGTTTTGTGATTAAATGGCAATGTGGTATGTTAGTCGGGTCAATAATACGTTTTAATCGGGTTTTAAATGTAGAACGATGTGTGTTTTGGCTTAGGAAGAAAAGCGGGTCGACCCGTGGGTGATCCACGACCCACCAGCCCCCTTGACCCATCTTCCTCCCCTTATCTCTTCCTTCACCTCTCATTTCTTTCTCTTCTCTTTTCTCTCTAGCAAAAGCAAGAACTTCACATATCTCTCTTCTCTTATTAATTCTTGCATCATTGAGTGTGTTGAATCAAAATCTATACAAGATCGTCATCATCTTCTTAGTATTAAAGCTTGAATCTCATAGTGCAAGATTTTTACCCATTTTGACCTAATTTCGGGTTTGAGCTCAAGAAGGAGTTTTGGTAAGTCTAATTCATCCCATTTACTTCTATTATGTTTGTTTATGCATTTCTAGTCATCTTGAACATTTACAAGTCCTAAATCGGCTTAAATCTTGTTTTGGGTCAAATTAGGGTTTCAATTAGGGTTTGAAGGTTTGGTGTGATTTTGATGTTTTGGTCGGATTTGTGGATTGGGTTATGTTTATTTATGATTAATGATGTTTATTTATGCTTCAAACTAAGTTACAAGTTCCTACAAATCGATTTGAGTTGGTTTGGGTCGAGTTTAAGGGTTTTGGGTTGTTGTTCCTGCGTATGCTGCTGCTGCTTGTGGTTCTGGCCAGAAAAGGGCCACTGCGGCGCAGTGGCTTAGGCCTAGCCCACTGCGGCGCAGTGGCTAAGGTCTGCCAGTTCTTGGCTAGCCCACTGCGGCGCAGTGAGCTTGGCAAAGGCTCACTGCGGCGCAGTGGTTAGAAGCTGGAAAGTTTGCGCGTCGTTTTTCAAATGTAATAACTTTTGATCCGTAAGTCCAAATAAGTCATATGACCTATCGTTGGAATCGTGAGAGAGTCTACTTTCTCATGGTAAAGTTCTTTTGATCTGAATCCTTTTCCATTTTTAAAAATGTCGGGTCAAAGTGTTATAGTTCATGCGGGAGAGTCATTAAGGCGTTGTGGGACTTTGGCACGACTCATACTTAATTAACCAACTTGTATAGGGTTATAGAGTTGATTTTGATGACACCATGATATATATTGATAGGTTGTGGGCTCGTGACGGTCGTTGGACATTTATAGCTCGATATTAACTTGTCGTTTTGCTTGGAAATCAAGGTGAGTTCCGTAGTTCCCTACTCGCTTGAGATTCGGGCTGAAAAGTGTAAACTTATGTGATTACTTGTTATTTGTGTTTGTAAATGATTGTTGGTGTTGTTTGATTTTACCCACGTACAAAATGTCTAGTTGGTGACATTGGATGAATGATGGATAGTTTTGCTTTAGGGCTTGATGGGTTTGTATGAGATTGTGATATTGTTAAATAAATTAGGATAGTAGTGTATACATAGAGGTCGGCTTTACTTTCAAAAGGTTTTAGATGTGGTGGGAAGGCTGCGGATGACCCTATACATAAGCATCTAGAACTCGATGAAAGTAAAATCCTCCGAAGTGTATGTACGCGTTGTTTAGAGTAAATGATGGACTTTGGGATTACGTTTGAGATAGACATGTATGCCTTGATGTACTTGACTTGTGAGATACGTACTTATTCATACTTTTATCGGTGTATTGGTGAACTTACGGATTTATGGTCGTTGATTAAATGGTTGGGTGAGTGATTGATCGATTGGTTTAGTTGTTGGATTGATGAGACGGTTTATTACGTTTGATTGACTTAGTTAAGTTGTGAAGTATATATTTTTATTAGGATAGTTGTACATACATGGAAGACGATGATACCTTTAATGAGTTGTAGATGTGGTGGGAAGGCTGCGGGTGACCCTATATATAAACATCTAGGATTCCTTAAATGTAAAGGCGTATGAAATGTATGTGCATTGTAGTTTGATTTATTTTTGTTATGATGGTGTGGTGATTGAGATTGGTTAGGTTCGTACTTGGTGTTTGGTTGATGTACTTCCAAGTATACTTACTTGATGAATGGTTCCACGTACTTCCAAGTGTCATACACTTGAGATCGCGCAATGTACGATGTACTACCAAGTTGTTAGACTTGAGAATATTGTGTTTGTAATGATTGTTGTTGTCATGGTACACTTAGGCATTATTATTATGGTTATTGTTATTAATATTATTACTGCTAGGATAGACGCGCATACATGGAAGTCGGTTATGCCTTCATTGGGTTTTAGATGTGGTGGGAAGGCTGCGGGTGACCCTATATATAAGCATCTAGGATCCGAGGAAAGTAGAATCCTCCTAAGTGTATGTACGTATAGTTGGTTGAATTTGTGGTTGGTGTTTATACGCGGTTCACATGCAAGTACACCCTATTTGGTGCAATTGTGGCATGGTTGTTATGATTTTGATATACGATATGATATGCATTATGACTGTTTATGCTTTTGGCACATGTATTGGTATTTACATCATTTGTGCACTCTTATTACATGCTTACTTGTTTTGTGTGATCTTGTTGTTGGACGTTATTGTGTTACTTAGAGGCTCACGGTAAGTCATGTTTCGCCTCTACTAGTATATTATGATGATTGGCAATGGTTTCTAATGGACCATTACTACGAACTCACCAACCTTGTGTTGACTATGCTTAGTACACTTTTCAGGTAACCAGGTTATCCAGGGCGTGGAGTTTGATTGTTTGCTTGCTGTTGAACCCGGACTGGACTTATATGGATCAAGGATCCATTTGCCTTATGTTGCATTATACTTAGGATTGATAGCTTTCTTTTGATGTTATTTTGTAAACTTTGACGATTACTTGCTTCTGCTATATTTTTGATACTTGTTTCTTTTATTGGTTGGGTTCACTGAATCCTTTATTTGCATTTAGTCATGTTCTACATTAATTCCACCTTGTGCTATATGATTTCCATGATATTCTGAGCCTTGGCTTGGGGTGTTACAAATGGTGTCGAGAACAAATCGATTATATACAAACCGGGTATTGTACTGATCTTGAGTGTCAATACTTTACTTATTTGCAGGGAAGATCGACAAGATTCAAATTGCTGTGGAACAAATTGCTTGTGCGGTCATGACCTTGGACCATCTGATCATATGGGCAAAAGCAATGAATAATTTCTGTTATTAAATTGTTCTGGAACACTATTATGTTGTATGTTTCTCTTTAATAAGTTTGTATGTTTTTTAAATTATGAATAAAATTCCGTTGTTAAATTACCAAGTAGACATCTTTTATTAAAATATTGAAAGACAATACATAATTCATAAGACTAAAACACACTTCATAATTCAAAACAATTAATAAGCAACCATGATAAGCTCCCTGAAACATTGCTCGTAACTGAAACGCCTCCCATACTTCTCACGGTACTCCTGATGTGCCATTGCATAAAGCATCTCATCATCGACGATCCTCCCTTGTGCATTCAACCTCATACAAATTGCCTCAAACTGCTTACATGCATGTCGAATTCTTCTCATGTGACTTGCTACTTGATGTTCGCTCTGTGGACCTTCAGTCGTGTCCCTGTTGAACATTTCAGTAATGTCGTTCCACAAGTTTTCGCTTGGGTTAGCCATTTCACATCTACCGGTCACTGGGTCAGGATGCCTCAACATCCAACACCTCGACAACAAAAGATCTTCTGCTTCAGTCCACGGATGCACCATTTGGTTGGGATGTTTGAATGAAATGATTTGATAAAGATAGAAAGGATTTGAGATAATATTGTTAGAAAATGCCATACGAATGTAACCACCTATGACAAAATGGATATGTAATGTAGTGATCTACTCGGGTGGCTATGTAATGTATGCACCTATGTTTTTTTGGCTATACTATGTAAAATATGTACGGACCTTACATAGTATAGCCAAAAAAATACATAGGTCCTTACATTGATTGACCCAAATAAAAAGGTCCTTACATAGTATAGCCAAAAAAACATAGGTGCATACATTACATAGCCACCTGAGTAGGTTACTACATTACATAACCATTTTGTCATAGGTAGTTACATTCGTATGCCATTAAGTATGTGTATGTATATATAGAAGTTGGAAAAAGAAAAGAAAAGAAAAAGGCACAGCCGCTCCTAACGTTCGAATTTCACAAAAAACAAAAAAAAAGGTCACTTCATACGCTCCCAACGTTCAGTAGCATCGGCCAAAAGTAGCCATATCTTTTACTTATTTGTATTGTGTTTTTAAAATTAATGAAAGTTTAGGGTTTATTTGGTAAGTTTTTTTTGCCAAAAAATTGGCAAGTTTTACCACTACACCATGCCTTTTGGCTTGTTTTTGGCTAATCCACTTGTCACAATTTCATTGGCTTAAAACTTGCCAAAACTTGCCGATTAGCCAAAGATCTTATACCACCTAACAATCAGCAAACAAATAAAAAAGTACTGTATATTATATACAGACCGTACATGTATAGCGTGTTGCCTACTCATATTATACTGTCAGCTCACTCTCACTCTCTCACTACTGCTCCATCAACTTTTTCTCTGCAACCAATTGACAAAACCCTTTCAAAAATTTTTTTTATAGTTTTTTCATCTCATAAAACAAAAGAAAACCCCATTTTTCTTACATATATTTGGATGATATAATAATCATAATAATAATACATTGATGATGATGGAAGGTGAAGAAGGAGAAGTACTAAATAAGGTTAAGAAGAAAAAGGATGAGTTTGCAGATTTAATATTTTCATGGTCTCTGAATGACATTCTCAACCAAGACCTTTACAAAACCCAGGTCTACTCATCATTTTCTTCTTTTCATACATAAATTATGGTTTCCGTACGTGTTTATAATTTGTTGTTGTTGTTATTACTCCATTATTTTTCGTTCTTTTCATTTTTGTTGGGGTTACTTTTTTTTTTTTTTTTTTTTTTTTTTTTTTTTTTTTTTTTTTTTTTTTTTTTTTTTTTTTTTTTTTTTTTTTTTTTTTTTTTTTTTTTTTTTTTTTTTTTTTTTTTTTTTTTTTTTTTTTTTTTTTTTTTTTTTTTTTTTTTTTTTTTTTTTTTTTTTTTTTTTTTTTTTTTTTTTTTTTTTTTTTTTTTTTTTTTTTTTTTTTTTTTTTTTTTTTTTTTTTTTTTTTTTTTTTTTTTTTTTTTTTTTTTTTTTTTTTTTTTTTTTTTTTTTTTTTTTTTTTTTTTTTTTTTTTTTTTTTTTTTTTTTTTTTTTTTTTTTTTTTTTTTTTTTTTTTTTTTTTTTTTTTTTTTTTTTTTTTTTTTTTTTTTTTTTTTTTTTTTTTTTTTTTTTTTTTTTTTTTTTTTTTTTTTTTTTTTTTTTTTTTTTTTTTTTTTTTTTTTTTTTTTTTTTTTTTTTTTTTTTTTTTTTTTTTTTTTTTTTTTTTTTTTTTTTTTTTTTTTTTTTTTTTTTTTTTTTTTTTTTTTTTTTTTTTTTTTTTTTTTTTTTTTTTTTTTTTTTTTTTTTTTTTTTTTTTTTTTTTTTTTTTTTTTTTTTTTTTTTTTTTTTTTTTTTTTTTTTTTTTTTTTTTTTTTTTTTTTTTTTTTTTTTTTTTTTTTTTTTTTTTTTTTTTTTTTTTTTTTTTTTTTTTTTTTTTTTTTTTTTTTTTTTTTTTTTTTTTTTTTTTTTTTTTTTTTTTTTTTTTTTTTTTTTTTTTTTTTTTTTTTTTTTTTTTTTTTTTTTTTTTTTTTTTTTTTTTTTTTTTTTTTTTTTTTTTTTTTTTTTTTTTTTTTTTTTTTTTTTTTTTTTTTTTTTTTTTTTTTTTTTTTTTTTTTTTTTTTTTTTTTTTTTTTTTTTTTTTTTTTTTTTTTTTTTTTTTTTTTTTTTTTTTTTTTTTTTTTTTTTTTTTTTTTTTTTTTTTTTTTTTTTTTTTTTTTTTTTTTTTTTTTTTTTTTTTTTTTTTTTTTTTTTTTTTTTTTTTTTTTTTTTTTTTTTTTTTTTTTTTTTTTTTTTTTTTTTTTTTTTTTTTTTTTTTTTTTTTTTTTTTTTTTTTTTTTTTTTTTTTTTTTTTTTTTTTTTTTTTTTTTTTTTTTTTTTTTTTTTTTTTTTTTTTTTTTTTTTTTTTTTTTTTTTTTTTTTTTTTTTTTTTTTTTTTTTTTTTTTTTTTTTTTTTTTTTTTTTTTTTTTTTTTTTTTTTTTTTTTTTTTTTTTTTTTTTTTTTTTTTTTTTTTTTTTTTTTTTTTTTTTTTTTTTTTTTTTTTTTTTTTTTTTTTTTTTTTTTTTTTTTTTTTTTTTTTTTTTTTTTTTTTTTTTTTTTTTTTTTTTTTTTTTTTTTTTTTTTTTTTTTTTTTTTTTTTTTTTTTTTTTTTTTTTTTTTTTTTTTTTTTTTTTTTTTTTTTTTTTTTTTTTTTTTTTTTTTTTTTTTTTTTTTTTTTTTTTTTTTTTTTTTTTTTTTTTTTTTTTTTTTTTTTTTTTTTTTTTTTTTTTTTTTTTTTTTTTTTTTTTTTTTTTTTTTTTTTTTTTTTTTTTTTTTTTTTTTTTTTTTTTTTTTTTTTTTTTTTTTTTTTTTTTTTTTTTTTTTTTTTTTTTTTTTTTTTTTTTTTTTTTTTTTTTTTTTTTTTTTTTTTTTTTTTTTTTTTTTTTTTTTTTTTTTTTTTTTTTTTTTTTTTTTTTTTTTTTTTTTTTTTTTTTTTTTTTTTTTTTTTTTTTTTTTTTTTTTTTTTTTTTTTTTTTTTTTTTTTTTTTTTTTTTTTTTTTTTTTTTTTTTTTTTTTTTTTTTTTTTTTTTTTTTTTTTTTTTTTTTTTTTTTTTTTTTTTTTTTTTTTTTTTTTTTTTTTTTTTTTTTTTTTTTTTTTTTTTTTTTTTTTTTTTTTTTTTTTTTTTTTTTTTTTTTTTTTTTTTTTTTTTTTTTTTTTTTTTTTTTTTTTTTTTTTTTTTTTTTTTTTTTTTTTTTTTTTTTTTTTTTTTTTTTTTTTTTTTTTTTTTTTTTTTTTTTTTTTTTTTTTTTTTTTTTTTTTTTTTTTTTTTTTTTTTTTTTTTTTTTTTTTTTTTTTTTTTTTTTTTTTTTTTTTTTTTTTTTTTTTTTTTTTTTTTTTTTTTTTTTTTTTTTTTTTTTTTTTTTTTTTTTTTTTTTTTTTTTTTTTTTTTTTTTTTTTTTTTTTTTTTTAAACTATTATTTATTTTTCATTTTTTAGTTGAATTTCAATTTTTTTTTTTTTACTTAAATATTTTTTTATGTCTATATATATATATGTTTTGGGACATTTAGTTAAAATTGGGTTTGAGCTAATTAAAAACACAGCTTAATACTCGATTAGTTTTGTTCTAAAAAGAGTTACAAATTAATGTGGTTATTCGACGGACTTTTCAATTTTGTTTTGATTTACGTAGTCATTGTGGTGACGGTGACTGAGTATCCATAAAAATGGTTGTTCAATGTATTTGTTGAGATACAGAGGCAGGGGTGGAGCTATAAAATTACCATTAGAGGGACAAACTTGTAAAACAAAATAACTTTTTAAACTTGTGTATAACTAGTGTAAATATTTTTTTGGGTCAAAGTATAAACTATTTGTCCCCAAGGTCAATCTTGCTGCTCTATATTTGAACCGGGATGGTTACGATTATGTGGAAACCGGTAATTCTGTTTTATTTTAGCTAGCTAGTAATCAGTATCTGGTGTTTGTATCATCAAATTGTATAAGCTTTATCACTACTTGAGCCTCTCGAGACTTTATCTCCAGTAAAATGACTCTTTCTAATGATTGGCAGGTGGACAAGATACCCCTTACCTTTGATTCGGAACAACAGTATTTCAGTTCTTTTGTTTATCCTTTGCTTGAGGAAACACGTGCTGAACTCGCTTGCTGTATGGAGATCATACATAGATATCCATCTGCTCACATTCTCTCCATTCACGAGGCCATACGCAATGGAAAAGCTGTGTATGATGTTAAAGTTGGTCCGTGGAGAAACAGATCTTTTGAACGTGGCAAGCCGCCTTACCAGACATTACCTGGTGATCTTCTCATTTTCATGGATGGAAAAGCAGAGTCTGTTTCTGATTTGCAACGCATGGGAAGAACATGGGCTTTTTCGTTAGTTAGCAAAATCACAGAGAATGATAATGAAGACGATTTTGAAGCTACACCATCACGATTTACAGTCAAAGCCTCACAAGCTCTTAAATTCCAAGATGGGATGTTTGTCGTTTTCTTAAAAAATATTAAAATCCAGACAAGGATTTGGGATTCATTGCACATGAATGGAAATCTGAATATCATTAAAGCGGTTCTTGATCCTCATTCTATGGTAAGTTGTTAAATGCAAATTTTTGTTTCATAAAGTGATGATTATCATTATTTATTTATATGTTGTCTACAGGTTAAGGAGAATTGCAATACCTGTTCTTTTGATTTCGATAGTGTATATTCTCTAGATAGAAATCCATTGGATAAGCTGAACGTATCACAAAGAGCAGCAGTTATGGCATCCCTTGTTAAAACGGAATGTTGTCACAATTCATATGTGGAACAAATATGGGGACCACCCGGTACAGGAAAAACAACAACAGTTAGTGTTTTGCTATTTGTTCTCTTGCAAATGAACCGAAGGACTCTTACTTGTGCACCAACAAACATTGCTCTGTTACAACTAGCTTCACGAATGCTAAGTTTGGTTAAGGAATCATCTAAAACTACAACTGCTAATGGTGATTCCTTTTGTTGTTTTGGAGACATCCTTTTGTTTGGCAACAAGGAACGGTTAAAAGTTGGTGCAGAGATGGAAGACATATATTTGGAGCATCGGGTCGAAAGGCTTACAGAGTGCCTCGGGTCTTTGACTGGTTGGAAGCATTGCATGAGGTCTATGAATGATTTACTTGAAAATTGTGTATCTCAGTATTACGTCTTTCTAGAAACTGAGTTGTTCAAGGAAAACCAACTTGCAAAGGAAAATAAAAATGAAAGTAAAACCAACAAGTTGCAAGTCAAATCATTCCTCGAGTTTATGCAAGATCGGTTTGTTTCTTCTGTTATGCCACTTAGAAGATGCATATTTACATTCTTGACTCATGTCCCAAGAAGTTACATGAAGGAATACAATTTTCATAGTCTGATACATCTTTTGGATAACTTAAGTTCATTTGAATTGTTGTTGTTTGAAGAGAACTTGGTTTCGAAAGAACTCGAGCATCGTTTCACATCTAAACCATTGCCTGATGAGTTGGAGAATATGTCGTTGATTAATTCTGTTAGAGCCAAGTTGATATCAATTTTAAGAGGTCTGCAGATATCTCTTGAAGTACTAGGTCTTCCAGATGTTGTAAAAAGACATGTAATAGTGGAGTTCTGTTTCGAAAGAGCTTCTCTTATATTTTGCACAACATCGAGTTCCTACAAGTTGCATATGGTTCCAATGAAGCCTTTGAACATTTTGGTCATAGATGAAGCTGCACAGTTAAAAGAGGCCGAGTCCACTATTCCACTTCAGCTTCCAGGGATGAAGCATGCTATCCTCATTGGAGATGAGTGCCAATTACCTGCAATGGTTACAAGCAATGTATGTCCCTTAATGATTTTGTCTGCCTCCTATTGTTATAATTTGTCTTCTTCAGTTAGTCTTTTTTAATGTCTGTGGACAGGTATGTATTGAATCTGGCTTTGGAAGGAGCTTATTTGACAGACTGAGTTATGCATGCCATTCTCGGCATCTACTAAATGTTCAGTATCGCATGCATCCTTCCATCAGTTTCTTCCCTAATTGGAGGTTTTATCAAAATCAGATCCTTGATGCAGAAAATGTGTTATGTGAAAGTTATGAAAAGCGATATCTTTCAGGACCAATGTTTGGTTCATATTCATTTATAAATATCGTTGGAGGAAGAGAAGAAAAGGATGATGATGGACAGAGCAAAAGAAATATGGTCGAGGTGGCTATTGTGATTAAGATTGTAAAAAATCTCTATAAAGGTGCGTATATCGCCCATATTTTTATACCAGAACATACAAAAGCAGAGTGATATTGTTGTAGCACAAGAAGCATAAGTTACATTTTCATATCATCTAAAATTATATATACCTTTTCTATTGTATGCATCTCAGTATACATATAACCTCTCTTCTTTGACATTTATAGCATGGAAAGACTCGAAGAAGAAGCTTACTATAGGTGTTGTGTCTCCTTATGCCGCCCAAGTTGTTACAATTCAAGAAAAACTTGCCCACAAGTATGAGAAAGCTGATGGTTTTTCAGTAAAGGTGAAATCAATTGACGAGTTTCAGGGTGGAGAAGAAGATGTTATTATTTTATCGACAGTCAGATCTAATAGCCATGGATCTGTTGGATTCATGTCTAGTCCACAAAGGACTAATGTTGCCCTCACCAGAGCAAGGTATGGAATGTATATAAGATGCAAGAAATCTTCAGCGTCTACAAATAGTTTTCTGTTTAGCAAGTATGTCTGACAGTGTGTATGTTTTGTCTTTAATTTTTGTCCAGACATTGTCTATGGATTTTGGGAAACGAAAGAACCCTGACTAATAGTGAATCTGTGTGGGAAGAACTAGTACAAGATGCAAGAAATCGCCATTGTTTGTTTGATGCTGATTCTGATGAATGCTTGAATATGACTGTTATAAATACAAAGAAAGAGCTAGAGCAACTTGATGATCTGGTTAACGAGAATAGTATCCTTTTTAAACATGCAAAATGGAAGGTATTTGTTAATATAACACTTTACTGAAATATGTTAATATGCAATATTCTACTATTGCTTATCATATTTGTTGCTCGTCGTGCCATTAGGTCCTGTTCAGTGATAACTTCAGAAGATCATTTGGAAAGCTGACTACTGCTCGATTGAAGAAGCTTGTTTTAAATCTTCTATTGAGACTCTCTGGTGGCTGGAGGCCCAAAAACAGAAGTGTAGACTTGCATTGTGAAAAATCCCCGCATATTTTGAAACAGTTTAAGGTTGCAGGGTTATATGTTATATGCACAACTGACGTCATCAAGGAATTCAATTATGTGCAAGTTTTGAAGGTTTGGGATATATTACCTTTTGAAGAGATTCCAAAACTCACAAAACGTCTCGAGAGCATATTTACAGCATACACGGATGATTATATTAATCGCTGTACAGAAAGATGTGTGGAGGGGTAAGCTCATTTTTAAAAGGGTTAATATTGTTGTCCTTTTATCTCAAACTGGTCCTGTAAAAGAAACTAGTCGGGTCTGATCAGCAGGTTGGAAGTCATCCCAAAGTTTTATTTAATGATGAAAACAAGTTTTTTAAATTTTCTATTCAACAATTCATTTATTACAGTATGAATACGAGTAACTCAGGATTAAGTTAGACAAAATCTGGTTTATGGGTCATCAAACCTGTCCATGATTGTTTCAACCCCTACTAAAACTGACCCATCTCAACCCCAACTTGCTTTGATCGGTTTACTTTCCCACCTCTAAACTGTTTCAGCTCATACATGCATATTTAATGTTATTTTGTAATATATTTATGTTGTTCAGGAAATTGGAAGTTCCTAAGAGTTGGATGGCATCCCAAGAAATTATACGATTTTGTTCTGTAAAGAATACTGAACCGAGCTCGGGTGATGGTAAAAGTTATTCTGAAAACTCAAAAGTAAATGAAAGCTTGTTGCTTATGAAGTTCTACCCCTTGTCAGATGGGGTGGTGAAACATTTGCTCTCTGATAAAGAACAACTTGATCTACCCATGCAAGTCAGTGATGAACAGATGGAGATTATTTTATTTTCCAAAAGTTCTTTCATAATTGGGCGTTCGGGAACCGGAAAAACCACTATATTGACTATGAAGTTGTTCCATAACGAACAGTCTTTTTATGTTGCTTCTGAAGGGATTTATGAAGGGGAGAGGAACAGCATTAGTGATTCAGAAGTTGAAAATTTTATTTTTTTTTTTTTTTTTTTTTTTTTTTTTTTTTTTTTTTTTTTTTTTTTTTTTTTTTTTTTTTTTTTTTTTTTTTTTTTTTTTTTTTTTTTTTTTTTTTTTTTTTTTTTTTTTTTTTTTTTTTTTTTTTTTTTTTTTTTTTTTTTTTTTTTTTTTTTTTTTTTTTTTTTTTTTTTTTTTTTTTTTTTTTTTTTTTTTTTTTTTTTTTTTTTTTTTTTTTTTTTTTTTTTTTTTTTTTTTTTTTTTTTTTTTTTTTTTTTTTTTTTTTTTTTTTTTTTTTTTTTTTTTTTTTTTTTTTTTTTTTTTTTTTTTTTTTTTTTTTTTTTTTTTTTTTTTTTTTTTTTTTTTTTTTTTTTTTTTTTTTTTTTTTTTTTTTTTTTTTTTTTTTTTTTTTTTTTTTTTTTTTTTTTTTTTTTTTTTTTTTTTTTTTTTTTTTTTTTTTTTTTTTTTTTTTTTTTTTTTTTTTTTTTTTTTTTTTTTTTTTTTTTTTTTTTTTTTTTTTTTTTTTTTTTTTTTTTTTTTTTTTTTTTTTTTTTTTTTTTTTTTTTTTTTTTTTTTTTTTTTTTTTTTTTTTTTTTTTTTTTTTTTTTTTTTTTTTTTTTTTTTTTTTTTTTTTTTTTTTTTTTTTTTTTTTTTTTTTTTTTTTTTTTTTTTTTTTTTTTTTTTTTTTTTTTTTTTTTTTTTTTTTTTTTTTTTTTTTTTTTTTTTTTTTTTTTTTTTTTTTTTTTTTTTTTTTTTTTTTTTTTTTTTTTTTTTTTTTTTTTTTTTTTTTTTTTTTTTTTTTTTTTTTTTTTTTTTTTTTTTTTTTTTTTTTTTTTTTTTTTTTTTTTTTTTTTTTTTTTTTTTTTTTTTTTTTTTTTTTTTTTTTTTTTTTTTTTTTTTTTTTTTTTTTTTTTTTTTTTTTTTTTTTTTTTTTTTTTTTTTTTTTTTTTTTTTTTTTTTTTTTTTTTTTTTTTTTTTTTTTTTTTTTTTTTTTTTTTTTTTTTTTTTTTTTTTTTTTTTTTTTTTTTTTTTTTTTTTTTTTTTTTTTTTTTTTTTTTTTTTTTTTTTTTTTTTTTTTTTTTTTTTTTTTTTTTTTTTTTTTTTTTTTTTTTTTTTTTTTTTTTACAAGGTGTGCGCATACTTATTTCTTTATCTTTTTTTTTTGTTGCATCTATTCTGTTTTCTGACTTTAAGCTTTGTTGTGTTTGACAGTATTTCATGCAATGGGAATACATCATTAGAGGTCAATCTTGATGATCCAGACATGATATCAGATTTCAGCGATATTGCAGACACATTTATCAACATTCCGGTGAAAAATTACCCTCTTTTTATAACATTTCATAAGTTTCTTATGATGTTGGATGGCACATTGGGGAATTCTTTCTTTGAAAGGTTTCCAAAGGCAAGAGAAGCTTCTCATGGTAACCATACAAGTTCAAGATCTGTTGCATTGCAAACTTTTTTAAGACTAAGGGAGGTTACATATGACCGATTTTGTACACTTTACTGGCCTCACTTTAACTCAAGTCTAACAAAGAAACTTGATCCCTCCAGAGTGTTCACAGAAATTATATCACACATAAAAGGAGGTGTGCACGCAGAGGGATGTGGTGATGGAATACGAAGCTCTGAGGGTTACTGTTTATTGGCTGAAAGTCGTTCGTCCACTCTAACAAAACAGAAAAGAGAGACTATTTACTACCTCTTTCAAGCATATGAAAAGATGAAAAGTGAGCGAGGTGAATTTGATTTGGGTGATTTAGTGAGTGACCTCCATCACCGACTTAAAAATGGACGCTATGAAGGTGACATTATTGATTTTGTGTATATTGATGAAGTTCAAGATCTTAGTATGAGGCAGATTTCTCTTTTCAAGTATATATGCCAAAATGTCGACGAGGGCTTTATTTTTGCGGGCGACACTGCACAAACCATTGCCAGGGGGATTGATTTTAGATTTCAGGATATACGATCTCTGTTCTATAAAGAGTTTTTAACTACCAGAATAACTGGAAAACAAGAGAAAGGTCTTGTATCCGAGGTTTTCCAACTAAAACAGAACTTTAGAACTCATGCTGGTGTCCTTCAGTTAGCCCAGAGTGTCATTGACATTCTTTACTGTTACTTCACTCAATTGATATTATGGAGCCCGAGACTAGTCTTATTTCCGGTGAAGCTCCTGTTTTGCTCGAGTCTAGAATAATGAAAATGCAATTGTGACAATCTTTGGGGGCAGTGGAGGTGGTGGAGAAATAGTCGGCTTTGGGGCGGATCAAGTGATATTGGTACGTGATGATTGTGCTAAGACTGAGATCTCAGAATATGTTGGAAAGCATGCACTTGTTCTCACCATACTGGAGTGTAAAGGCCTTGAATTTCAGGTTTGCCTTCTTTTGTTAGGGTACCAAATAGGCGGGCAACTTATAGAACTGGGTCAAATTGGCCACCTCTACTTTACACAACACTTTTTGTACCTTGAAGTTTAAATGTTTAATTAATGTACTAATATAATTAGAGATACTATATTACTGAGTTGTAAAATACTAATTAAACTGTTTTTATAAAAATAATGAAGCTATAACTTGTAAGAACTTAAGGTACTTTCTGCTTTCGGCCCGCTTTTGACCCATTTGATCTGTTCGGGGTAAAAGATAACACGAAACAACCAAATTCCAGATGATGGGGCCAAAGTGATACCTCTAGTTTTTGTGATTTTAAAGTGCTTCTGCTTATTGATTTTGTGTATATTGATGAAGTTCAAGATCTTAGTATGAGGCAGATTTCTCTTTTCAAGTATATATGCCAAAATGTCAATGAGGGCTTTATTTTTGCGGGCGACACTGCACAAACCATTGCTAGGGGGATTGATTTTAGATTTCAGGATATACGATCGTTGTTCTATAAAGAGTTTTTAACTACTAGAAAACAAGAGAAAGGTCTTGTATCCGAGGTTTTCCAACTAAAACAGAACTTTAGAACTCATGCTGGTGTCCTTCAGTTAGCCCAGAGTGTCATTGACATTCTTTACTGTTACTTCACTCAATTGATATTATGGAGCCCGAGACTAGTCTTATTTCTGGTGAAGCTCCTGTTTTGCTCGAATCTAGCAATAATGAAAATGCAATTGTGACAATCTTTGGGGGCAGTGGAGGTGGTGGAGAAATAGTCGGCTTTGGGGCGGATCAAGTGATATTGGTCCGTGATGATTGTGCTAAGACTGAGATCTCAGAATATGTTGGAAAGCATGCACTTGTTCTCACCATACTGGAGTGTAAAGGCCTTGAATTTCAGGTTTGCCTTCTTTTGTTAGGGTACCAAATAGGCGGGCAACTTATAGAACTGGGTCAAATTGGCCACCTCTACTTTACACAACACTTTTTGTACCTTGAAGTTTAAATGTTTAATTAATGTACTAATATAATTAGAGATACTATATTACTGAGTTGTAAAATACTAATTAAACTGTTTTTATAAAAATAATGAAGCTATAACTTGTAAGAACTTAAGGTACTTTCTGCTTTCGGCCCGCTTTTGACCCATTTGATCTGTTCGGGGTAAAAGATAACACGAAACAACCAAATTCCAGATGATGGGGCCAAAGTGATACCTCTAGTTTTTGTGATTTTAAAGTGCTTCTGCTTATTGATTTGCCATGACATTTAGGATGTATTGTTGTACAACTTTTTTGGGACATCCCCATTGAAAGACCAATGGAGAGTAATATATCGCTACATGAAGGAGCGGGACTGGCTCGATGAGAATCTTCCTCGGTCTTTCCCGACATTCAGTGAGGCAAAACATAGTGTCTTGTGCTCTGAATTGAAACAGTTATATGTGGCAATAACTCGAACGAGGCAAAGGCTATGGGTATGTGAGAATAAAGAGGAGCTCTCCAAGCCAATATTTGAATTGTAATATCATTTGAATGCCTTTCTACGTGCAGGGAAAGCTTACTTATATAAGTGCCGAAAGATTGATACAGCAGCAGAATGTTTCACTCTAGCAGGATGCTATAATGATGCCGCTGAAGCCTATGCCAAAGAAGATCAGGTTTCCAATTGTTTGTCAGTTTGCGAAAAAGGGAAACTTTATGATAAGGGGTTGCAGTATATAGAGTACTGGAAAGAGCACTTATGTTAGAACTAAAGAAATAGAACAAACTGAGCAAAGATTTTTGGAGAGTTGTGCTCTTGACTGCCATGAACATAGAGATCTTAATTCCATGATGAAATTTGTTAGAGCCTTTTGCTCTATGGAGTCTAAGCGTGTATTCTTGACGTCTTTAGGCTGCCTTGATGACCTTTTATTTTTAGAAGAAGAATCGGGCCATTTTCTTGATGCTGTTGAGCTGGCTAGGTCTTTGGGTTATGTTCATAAAGAGGCTGATCTTTTAGAGAAGGCTGGACATTGTAGGGAGGCTGCGGTTCTCTTACTTTGGTATGTGTGTTTTAGCTCGTTATGGGGAAATGGAGGTAGAGGTTGGCCATTGAAGCAGTTTAGTAAAAAGGAAGATCTTTGTGAGAAAGCAAGGTCGCTTGCAAAAATGACCTCTGATCATTTCTTTGATTTTGTTTGTAACGAGCTTGAGGTACTCTCTGACCAGCATAGTAGTTTGCCCGAGCTCATGAAGTTTCTACTCACTTCCCAGAAAAATAAGAGCCTAAGAGGAGAAATCTTATCCATAAGGAAAATCTTGGATTCGGACATCAAACATTGAGGTCTCTTATTACTACCCACTTTTAGTGTTGAAATTGGTAATGATGGTTTCTTTAGCTTGTCTGCAAAAGCTGGATCGTTCTAAAGTATTATTTAATTTGCTCGCGGGACGCAACAATATTGCTGGTTCGCTTCCAGAGAAGTTTGTGTACCATCTTTTAAGCAAAAAGAAGGGTCGCAACTTGCATTTATGTCCACAAATAGTTGCAGAAGCGTTTATGAGCGTAGAAGATCCTCTCTTGATTGCGAGTTCAGGAAAGCCATATCCGAAAATCAATGCCCCTGATGCTATATTTGTTGACCTTAAGAAATCTAAAGAGGAGATAGCGAGTGCATTGTTTTCAAGGACTGCAGTTTGCTGTCAATTTCCTTCAGACAATGATGAATGTGAGACGATTCTAGAGGCACCATCTTCTAAGACATCATCAAATGAAAAAGGTCCTGTCTATACAAGGATGAACCATATAAGTGTGGACCTTAAATCCAAAGAGGAGATAATAAGTAAATTGCTCTCAAGGAAAGCATTAGATGGACCTTCAGAGAACGATGATTGTGAGACGATTCTTGAGGTATTGCAAACAATTTGAGAAGTTCTTTAACAAGTCTATAAAACACTGATGTACAGTGACCTTATATTATGGCTTTTTTTTACCAGAACCCATCCCTACCATATAATATTGTCAATGTTGGTTTTATTGTCATTGATCTGACTTTGATGCCTTCTGGTTATCTGTTTTGTTTTTTGTTTCAGGAAAATTCGGATGAGAGCGATGAATGTGGGAAGATTCTTGAGGCGCCATCCTCTTCTAACACATCATCAAATACAAACGTGCATTCAAATCCAAAAAGCAATGCTCGTCGTAAAATACCTGATGACAATAAGAAATTACTTTTCAGCTTTATAGAACAATTGCAACCACCCTCTATAGTTGAGAAGATGAAGAGGCTTATTGTTTCTACGTTTGAAGAGAGGTTAGCAATTAGCATTACACAATTGTGTTCAGATTCTTCTGTATTACATTCAACGTATATATATATATATATATATGTCCTTTTAAATTCCATCTAAGGATCATTTGGTTTGGCTATCATTTTCAGTGAAGATGAAGCCGAGAGTCAACCTGAAGTCAAGAATCCACATGTCAAGGGTGGAAAAAAGAAGGCTGTGCAAGCTATGGCTAAGAGTGGAGCGGGGGAGGAGCAAGCAAAGAGACTGATGGATGATGCATTTGTGGAAGATGTATGTAAGAAGTTCTTAGCAGCAAGACAAGCGAGGCTGACGAGGATGCTAAAAGCACGAAAGGGAAGGGAAAGAGCAAGAACAAAAAGGGTAAAAAGAAGAAGAATTAACTGGCTGGGTGAATCAGATGTAGTAGTGTTGGTTTTATTGTTAGAAATATGGTAAAAAGATGATACCAAGCTTTTGTTCACTAATTTCGACAAAACCAGCAGAACACAATTTTGACTTATGTAAAAAGTGAATGCTGGTGCTGGACTTCGGATAGAATGAAACAGATTAATATTCTTGTTTCCTAGCACCTGATGGGTGGATGGTTGATTGATTTCAAAACAAATGTCTTATATCTAATATCAATTATATTTGTCTCTTTTTTGTGCTGCATAAATATGAGATTGTTAAAACCAGGAGCTTGATCTATGTCTTGGTCTTTGACGTTATGTCCCACGCAAAATATCCATTTATAAATTCACGCTTTCTTTGCCGGGACATTATGTACATATGGAATTTTGTTAGACTTTTATTTATTTTGATGCATCAAAAGGAATAAAGGATGTATAAAAACACTTTTTCTTATTGCAGGTATTCAAATACTACAGTGATGATGTGAGAGATGCTCTGTTTTGATATAGTGTCTTATGGTTTCGATTATTGAATGTAGTTGGACGGGGTTTAGTTAATTGATATTAGTCTCTTTTTTTTGTTGCTATATCCGTCTATGAATAGTATCTCCTGATTTTGAACTTGAGAAATCGTTTGATCAATTAAAATACTTATTGTACAATGGTAATTTTTGCCAAGTTATATACGCGAGTCCTTGCTAAAACAGGTGGGTTGGGTAAGAGTTCAAAACGGATTTAGTCATCGGCTTAGTGATAGAAGTGAAAGGCAAAGAGAGAGCTATGGTTTAGACATTAGGGTACAAGCCGAAATGGGTTAGGACTTGTTGACCCAAAACACTATTTGCCCAAAAACTTGCTATAGTTCTTTTTATCATTGCAGAAATATTTTTTAAATTTTGCATTCCTAAATGGTAATTTTTTATTTATTTTTTATAAAAAATTCCATTCCTAAATGGTATTCACTTGCTGGACATGATATTTGATATGTCTTGCATCTTTCTCTCTACATGAAAGAAACCTAGACCGGA
>CM067167.1:265187106-265300543 GCA_034093135.1 Erigeron breviscapus
AGGATCATGCACATAAACCATATAACAAACACGAGTACGCAGCGGAAAGAAACGTATATGCAATACTATTAATTAACAAAGTAGGAATCGGATATGTACCTTTTAGCGTAAGCTTCCAATAATATTAATAATAATATGATTATTATTATTTAGGGTTTAAAGTAAAACCCCTCTACGATCGCACACTTGACACCCTATGATGTATGCTAGTACCCGATCACGAACTCACAAACCCGTTGTGTATACCCCTTAATAGTCGAAACCCAAAAACCGAACCCCTTGGGGTTTTTCCTTGCTTGGCCGATCGAACAAGAAGAGGGAGAGAAAGAGTGTTTTAGTTAGGGTTTTACCTCATAGAACTTTTGAAAAACCCTTAACTATAACCCTCTATTTATAGGCTTCAATTAGAAGGGTTTTTGACTTGGTGACCAAGTTTGTAGAGGATTAGGAAACCCTCTACATAGGTTCGCCCCCCTCCTTTTAGTGTAATTAGGAAACTTCCAATTTACACTTTAAGCCATCTCTTTTAATTAATAAACATTTATTAAACATTTAACACTATTTATTAATCATTTCATGATCATATTAATCAATATATTACTTTAATATACTAATTAATAACATAGAGTTTACGTGTCATTTTGTGTGACCCCGTAGGCTTAAATGATTTTTGGACATGCGTTTATTTAACGTGATCACATACCAACAATAAGTACCATAGGTGTAATTGGACTGATCACACTGTGGAGCAGATAAATGACGGGATTAATGCACTTAACGTGGAGTTCCATGGTCCAAAAGAAAATAATAATTGACATGTTGGTTGTTCTTTTTTTTTGGTACAGCTCCAGAAGATTAGAGGAGGACAAATGAGATGATTGCTTACGATTATGGTTTTCTTTCCACCTTTAATAAAACATTGTTTATATATTATTTGGTTTCTTATCATGCAAATATAACATATATATTACTTTGGTGTTTGATGATTTTTGACTCTCTTCCTTAAGTGGTAAGTACTCAAATAGTAACAATTTATACGCTTATATTGAGTATAAATAGTTTTAAGCTATTTTAATTATAAGTTTAAAGGTACTTATGTGTATCTCATGTAACTATGGATGTTTTGATAAAGTATCGTATCATTTGAATTTTTTAGAGCATGTAAAAACGATTAGTTGTTCAGCAAAATTGATTATCTTTCATCATTGTCGTGCAACGCACGGGTCTTAAACCTTCGTCTTTCATGAATTTTTGGAAGCAAAAAAGACTCAAAACAGTAGTTAATTATATGTTTACCTGATTAAAAAGGTCATCCTTTGCTAATTTTAGTTAATAATATATCTAGATCCAAAATAAAAATTTTTTATTGGCACGAAAAGAGATTCAAAATGATACAAAAAAAAAAACACTTTGAGTGAATAAACAGTTGCGGGTCATTTTATGAAAGCGAGTCAAATAGTTGCGGCTCAAAGTGGATCGGACCGGGTTGGATTGGGTAAAACTTTATTTTTGTATTACTTTTTTGGATTCAAAATTACATTAGCTTATTTTTTTGGTGTTTTTATAAACATTGCCCTAAAAACAATGGTTTAAGATTTTATATAGAGATGTTATTTTTCTTTTTTTACTAAAAATCTCAATATATGAAGAATATCTTTAAATATTTTATTTATCAAATTTATAACCATTAATTTTCTACAATTTTCATGTATAGTCCAGAATTATATTCTTCAGAAATATGTTATTACTGTTTACGTTACAATCTACCAGTAAACCAGAAATAAGTTATTACTATTTACGTTACTCTTTTTAATCGATACATGAAGTTTTATTCAAACGACACATGTACTTTTAAATCTATTTTTTTAAATCTTATATTGAAACTTTTATACAATTAAAATTCTTATATTAAAAATTATATCATATTCATTGTTACCATAAATATATATTCATTTTCATATCATTCTTATTGTTAGTTGTAATGTAAAATTTATGACACATTGTAATTTAGAATATATATAAATTAAGTTTCTTTATTTTAATCTATAAAATACGTTAAGTTAGTTAACTATATTTCTAACTTATTAATTATTTATTCATCTATTAATATAACGAAACATAGTTTAAAATTTTTAAATGATACGAGTCATGTTTTACCATCATGACTTAAGATTAGGTGATATTATTACTAATATCAAAAGTAATGATAGATTTTGGTAAATACGTTTACGAAACATGTCTTTAACTATTAGGTTATTATTGCGAGATAAAATGTGTATGATGAGGCGTGTTTAAACTTTTTTTTATAATATAGCAATCGTACAATATATATAGTCAATCCTTATAATCAATCGTACAATATATATAGTCAATCCGTATATTGTATGGTATTAGTACTAGTATAACACATAACAATTATATAAGGGATAATGACATATGGATGTAGTGAACTATGACAAAATGTCTATGTTATGTATTGATCTAATCGGGGGTCTATGTTATGTAACGAACTTACCAAAACTGTCTAAGTGATGCATGTTACCGGGTAATCTACAGGTAGCCGGTTACCATCCACAGGTCATTACATAACATAGACCCCCGATTAGATCAATACATAACATAGACATTTTGTCATAGTTCACTACATCCACAGGTCATTATCCCATAAATAAATTAATTATTAAGATTAAAAAATAAAGGGAAAAAAATTGATGACCGGCTTTAGCCTGTAACATGCATCACTTAGACAGTTTTGGTAAGTTCGTTACATAACATAGACCCCCGATTAGATCAATACATAACATAGACATTTTGTCATAGTTCACTACATCCACATGTCATTATCCTTACTATTAAAGATCAAATATGACAACTTTTTTGTTTAATTCTTTGACTTTAATTTTGTATACATGTGTATGCTGGGCATCATCAAAACACACATAATTAATCCTTACGTTGCAAAAGAATGAACAAGAACAGAAAGAAAATGGATATTCATATTAGATGAATTCTGTATAATACATGATTCATCTAATACTTTGAAGTATTAGACGAATTTTAGTTTTTAAAGGCTTTTAGTTTAAATATTTTTTTCTTTTACCTTCTATTTAAAACTTTCAAAAACATATGAATATATTTTATAAATCTAAACATTTTTAAGATTTATAAAATCAAAACACGTGACAAAATTTAATGTAAGATGATGACAAAGAAAATTGAAAAGATATAAATATTTATATTAAATTATAAAATATTTGGCTTGAGTCTTAGATTTGAACTTTTAAGTAAATCTATAATTGCCATTACTTTTTACCATATCATTAATTAATAATATTATTATTTGTATATTAATTTACATAATCATTTTTATTTTTAACAATTCTATTTAAAAAAACAAATTATGTTAGAATTAGATAATTCATAACCAATGGTTGCTGAATCCGGCTTCAGTCCACCTTAATTCGCCATTTAACATATTGTATGTAGTAAATGAAGTTTACACATACAATGTACACCACACTTTAACTTTTTTATAAGTCGTCGACACTTCATAATACGCAGATGCACTTATAGTATATATAGATTCAAATAAATCAATACGTACATATAGCTAAAAGTTTGAATGTACGTTGGCCCGGCTTTGCATAACTACTTTTGTTCCCTGGCCCAAACGGAATTTTAGATGAAAGTTATTACTCGTATACTTTAAATAAAAACATGCCTGTTGTGGGTAAAAAATCCTTGCCTCTTCGTGGGTACTATAAAAATTCAACAAAAAAATGATTATTCTTTTGATTTTGTTGGAGATGTGTTGGCAACAAAAATGAGTCTTCAAACTTACAATAAAATTAGACGCACACTTTCTTTATTCAAGTTATCCAGGTATGTATTATTGTATTTGACTTAGATGTACATAACTTAATTTTAATTAATCTTTTGACCCCGGGGAAAGGCTTATAACTTACAATGTAAGTCTTTATTAATCTTTCGACCATGGAGTTATTTGTATGTATCTATTTATCTTTTCTTCTATTGATTTTGGAAACTTATATATATATATATATATAGATATGGACATAAAATGAGAGCCATGTAACTTCATAAAGTAGTTTAAAGATAGTTACTTAAGGAGTTGTCTTAAATATATGACATATGATTAAGCATGCCTTTTAAAAAACGTGGAATGAGCTTGATTTGAACCACCACATTTTTTGTGCTTCTTAGCCTTCTTTACCTTCACTTTGTTATTTTTCGCATCCTGGGTGTTACCACTAGAGCTTGGTTTTTCTAACACGAGTGGACGATCACCTGTCTCCTTCTCCTCTTTGCCGGCTTCTTTAATCTTACTTGTGCTGCTGCTGCCTGCTTCTTCATGAATCGTGACAGAATGGTTCGAGGAACCATCTCTCTTTGGACTACTACTGCTTTTACTACTACTTGGTAGCCGCATGTTAAGCCATTGTATACATTTTGAGAAAACTAAATCCTCTGCTGTTTTTCCACTGAAAAGGATCAAGACGCCAAAAAATGATACAGTAATATAAATTTCAGTTTAAACTAATGAAAAAAACAACTTCAAGATTTATGACTTTGCAAGTCTAACCCCATATTAGATGCAACAGAAGAAGAAATCACATTCAGTTGATTTAATGCAGTAACTACATATGTTGTATCTTGTCCAGCAAAGGTACTGAGCGACGTGTCCATACTTTTGTCCACTTTTTTCTGCATACACAACATTATGTCAGAATGCATCAAAGTTTGGACTAAAACTGCAAAAACCGCAAGGCACTTACCTTTACCATTTTCCCGTTTACACACTGTTTCCTCACTCCAAAGTAACTTATACTAAAATCAGCAAGACCATCACTTTTAATTGGCTCTTCATTTTCAAGACATTTGATGCTTTGAAAGATATTCATGACATTCTCCTTCCACTGGTTCCAATAAAAAACCAGAGTTCTAACAGAAACATAACCCTGAAATATCCTGTCTTCACAATGCTTAGTAATATCGGACGGTAATTCATCCTCCCAAAAGTACTTTGAGAAATTTATACGAAAATGAGAATCTAAGATTTTCCTTGTGGATAATATTTCCCCTTTTACACTCTTATTTTTCTTGGAAGCAAGTAAATCTTTCTTGAGCTCGGGCAAACAACTGTGCTTATCAGAGAGTATCTTAAGCTCATTACAAACAAAATCATAGAAATTATCAGAGGTCATTTTTGCAACCGACCTCGCGTTCTCACAAAGGTCTTCCTTCATAGCAAACTGCTTCAATGGCCAACCTCTATTTCCATTTCCCCATAGTGAGCTAAAAAATACATACCAAAGCAAGAGATTTGCAGCCTCCATAAAATGGCCAGCCTTCTCCAAAAGATCAGCCTCTTTTAAAACATAACCTAATGACCTTGCCAGATCAGCAGCATCAAGAAAGTGGCCCCATTCTTCTTCCAGCAATAAAAGTTCATCATCACAGCCTAAAGACCTCAGGAATACGCGCTTAGATTCCACAGAAAAAAAAGCTCTGACAAATTTCATCATGGATTTAAGATCTTTATGTTTATGGAATGAAGGTGCGCAACTCTCCAAAACTTCTTGCTCTATTTGTTCTAGTTCTTTACTTTCAACATCCACATGCTCTTTCCAGTATTCGATATACTGCATGCCTTCGTCAAATAGTTTCCCCTTACTGCAAACTGAGAGACAATTGGAGAACTGGTCTCCTTTGGCATAGGCTTCAGCTGCTTCACTATAGCATCCAGCTAAAATGAAACACTCTGCTGCTGCATCAAGTTTTCGCACTTGTATAAGTAAATTTTCCCTGCACAAACAAAAGCATTTAAAATGACAATAAAATCGGAATATTGATTAAACTAGTGCAAGCAACTTACTCTACAGGTAGCACTTATAAATGTGTCGATTTGGGTTGTATTTTATCTTGAAAGGTTTTAAATCTAAATATTGCTGAAAGTCACCAAAATCAATTGCAAATGCATACAACCTTCTAAATTTATACAAAAGCGTATGTGGGTGAAACAGTTATAATGGGAATATGACCTAATACAGCTATAGAAAAACACTTATAAATGGGAAAAATAAAGTTACCAGCTATTTCATACTCCCCCACATCACAGTAACAAGAAGCAGCAGACTCAAGTTTCCCAATAGACTCAAAGATTTCTGCAGCTTCTCTAAGATGACCTAAATAAACTTCGGGCTTCTTTCCCCTCATTTGATCAGCAGATGCTCTGAGACCGGAAGCCTTTGCCAATTTCTCCAACATAGTGTCACCAGCTTTTTCAAAGCACATTGTTGCCATCACAAAATTGTTATCATAAAATAGCTGAAAACCATCATAAGGATGTCAAATAATGCATGATAAGATGACTATAGCAGTAAGAGATCAAATCTAACCTTTTTACCACGCTCCCGTCACTCTTGAGGGCTGCTAGCGACTCCCATGGCTTGTGCCACTGAACCATCCATCTTTCTTGTCTGAACGAGTCCCCTTCTTTTCCAGTACTCGAACATTGGCTTCGAGAGCTCCTCTTTATTCTCACATACCCATAGTCTCTGCCTTGTTCGAGTTATAGCCACATATAACTGTTTCAGTTCAGAACACAATACACTATGTCTCGCCTCACTGAATCTCGGGAAAGACTGAGGGAGTTTCTCATCAATCCAATCCCGCTCCTTCATGTATCCGTATATTACTCTCCATTGGTCTTTCAAAGGGGATGTCCCAAAAAAGTTGTACAGCAATACATCCTATCATATGGCAATCAAACATAACCAATCACAAGCAATTTACAATCACAAAAAACTCGGTGGCCATTTTGACCCATACATTGATCTGATAAATCAGTTGATTTGGGTCATACTTTATAAATCTTATGTTGGAAGCATCAGATGTAAATTTAAATAATTTGGCTATATATAAGATGGGCAAAAAGGTTTCCAAAGTGGCGAATTGTACTTTAATGCTTAGAACCTCTTCAATTGCTTTATTTAACTATTTATCTCAGTTTTTTAACAATATACTTTTACTAAAAAAAAAATATTTGTTCTTCAATGCAAACTGACCCATTTCGATCCATACGTATTTTGACCCGTTGAATCAACCCACCCGTTTGGCACCTACATAAAGAAGGCATACCTGGAATTCAAGACCTTTACATTCCACTATAGTGAGAACAAGAGCATGCTTTCCAACATACTCGCAAATCTCAATCTTAGCGCAATCATCACGAACCAATATCACTTGTTCCGCCCCAAATCCGACAATTTCTCCACCATTTCCACTGCCACCAAAGATTGTTGCAACTGCATTTTCATCATCCGCCGATTCGAGCAATACAGGAGTGTCACCGCATATATGACTAATCTCAGGCTCCAAAACATCAATTGAGTGAACAAAGTAGTAGTAAAGAATGTCAGTGACACTCTGAGCTAGGTCAAGCACACCGGAGTGAGTTCTGAAGTTCTGTTTCAGTTGAAAAATCTCAGACACAAGGCCTTTCCCATGTTTGCTAGTTATTCTTGGGGTTAAAAACTCTTTATAGAACAGAGATCGTATATCTTGAAATCTAAAATCAATCCCTCTGGCAATGGTTTGTGCGGTGTCACCAGCAAAAATAAAACCCTCAAGGACATTTTGACATATATATTTCAAAAGAGAAATCTGCCTCATGCTAAGATCTTGAACTTCATCAATATACACAAAATCCATGTTGTCACCTTCATAATGTCCACTTTTAAGCCGATGATGGAGGTCATTTACTAAATCACCCAAATCGAATTCCCCTCGTTCAGTTTTCATCTTTTCATAGGCTTGAAAGAGGTTGTAAACAGTCCTTCTTTTTTGTTTCGTTAAAATGGATGAGTGACATTTGGCTAATAAAGAGTAACCCTCAAAATTCAGCTTCCCATCACTGCATTCCCCTGCTTCCAGGCCTCCTTTTATATGAGATATAATTTCTGTAAAGACTCTGGAGGGATCAAGTTTCTTTGTTAGACTTGAATCAAAGTGGGGCCAATATAGTGAACAAAACCTATCAAAGGTAACCTCCCGTAGTCTTATAAAAGTTTGCAATGCTACAGATCTTGAACCTATAAGGTTAAGATGGAAATCTTCACTTTCTTTCAGAAATCTTCCAAAGAAAGAATTGCCCAATGTACTATCCAACATCATTAGAAACTTATGAAATGTTATAACCAAAGGGTAGTCTTTCACAGGGATGTTTGTAAATGTATCTGGAATATTTTTGAATTCCGATGTTACTTCGTCATCATCAAGATTGATCTCAGTTGATGAACTCCCATTGCATGATATACTGTCAAATACATCAAACTCTTGAAGTCAGAAATTGTAATCAATGCAAAAAAGTGATAAAATAAATTTGTATATGTGCACCTTGTAAGGTAAGAAACCTGTTGCTTCACAACATGGCACAATTTTGGGCTGACAGTCACGAAAAGCTGACGAAGAACAGATGAATCATCTGAATCTTCAACAGCTTTGGAATCCCTGATTCTGCTACCCTCTGCTTCGTAAGTTGCTTCAGAAAGAACACGAAAATATTGCTCATTTTGGAATAACTTCATTGTCAATATAGTGGTTTTCCCGGTTCCTGAACGCCCAATTATGAAAGAACTTTTGATGCGGTTCCATTTAAACACAAAACCTATCTCTATAATCTATGAACCAAAAGCCGAAACCTACAACTTTATACTAGACCGTTCCAAAGTTTGATGCGGTTAGTTTATAAAGTTGTTAGTACTTCAACTACAATAATGCCGGCCTTATTGTGCTTTAATATTAGCAAGTTTATAAGCTAACACCATCAAACACTCTTTCGGGTCCCATATAAAATTATCGAACACTTAAGGTCAAGTCATGTCTAAGGTTTAAGTCTAGGCATTCACTAAACGAGGGAATACCTAAATCCCTTAAACCTCGGCTCTGATACCACTTGAAAGGACTCGACCCGAAAAAGAGACCATTTTTTTTAGTTGACTTTTATTGACCGGTTCCAACACTTAGAAAAATATTGCCAATTTTCGCTAAAAATCAAAGTACTCCAATTCAAGAAATGGCGATTGGAACATTCTTATAATGATAAAATAAGACTAATTTACAAGTTTCAGGACTCGAGAAGTTCAAACGAAGGCTCGGGAAAAAGTGAGGTCGAGGACAGCGGATGGAGGATGGTATGGCGGATGTCCGCCTTCATCTGCGGATGCTCTGGCGGACAATACGCAGCATCCGCAGTTTATGCAGTAACACCAAATTTGACAACACTTCTTGAAAATATTCTTTTGACCAAATTGATATAACTTACATTTTGACATCCAAATCCAAATAAGTTATATACCAAAAATCTAACTTCCCAAAAACCTCCACTTGATCAAGCATGCATTTTACACAAAAAGATCATTTGCCCAAATTACCAAACAACCAAGTTATCAATTTCGTCAAGATACAAATGACCATATGACCAAATTATAAGTACAAAAGCATACATATTCTACTTGCCCAAAACACAACCAATGTATCATGAGCCATAATGAGGTGGGATAACTAGGTCTCTAAGAAAATACCATTCCTCCAAGAATGGCAATACCTTCAATCTACCAAAAGCACTTCTAACTTCAACTTCAAATCCACAATCTTAGTTCCTTCTCCCGGAACCGCCTATAAAAAGGGAAACAACTAAAACGTAAGCGAATGCTTAGTAAATATACTTGCATATATTTATATACACGAAGGAGGGCAACGCACAAAGGACTATTACATGTAACCTGTGACACCGTCGTGCCATACCTACATGTTCACCGTTGCACTTTAACGCTATACATGGATCCATATAAGCCAAACAACACAATCAATATCACATATAGGGGTTCTTAGGCCCCATTCACAAGAGGTTCTTAGGCCTCGTACACAAGGGGTTCTTAGGCCCCATCGATCACATATCAAGAGGTTCTTAGGCCTCATACACAAGGGGTTCTTAGGCCCCATCAATCACAATGCCACAAAGGGCTTTAACACCAAATCGATTTCCATAAATGAAATCCATCATCATATGGAAATCGACCCAACGTATACATAAAGGTATGCAAATATACTCACCTCCTCCGCGACTCGAAAAACAACTCGATATAATGTCAATGCACAAATACAAGCTTTCAACCTATAATCATATCATAATATGCATATAAGCTAATATTCACAATCTTGACTAACTCAACTTAGTCATTCTTAACATTCACTAGCATTCCTAACCCAAAATCATCATCATCACTTTTATCATCAATAGTTTAACTAGCAATAAACACCCATTTCTCAAAATCAATAATTTTTCATGTCAACTTGTTTATTCTTAGATAAATACATTAAGCAACTCAATAATAAACCTAAATGAATAAGAATTTTGGGGGAAACTATTCAAAACTCAATTCCTAGCAAAAACCCCAATTGGAAATTCCAAGAACCCTAATTTTTCAATATAATTCAAAACTAGGTTTAGGGTTTATTACCTTAAGGATTTAAGGACAAATTCCAAGACTTTAAGTGGAAATTTCTCCACCTCCTCCTTTTTCTTCTTGTAATTTTCGGCCACCACACCACCAAAACCCTCAATTTTTCTTATTGATAAAGAGAGATTATTATTCTTGTTGATATTGGAAGAACTCTTGAATTGAATTAAAGATGAGATTGATGAAAACAATGGATGAAGAAGGTAGAAGAAGAAGAAGAAGATGTAGTGGAGGATGACTAAGGAAAAGAGGTGGGTGTCTGGCACTTTCTTGAGATGCCACGACCCATTTCATCATTTGTGGTAAAATACTCACTATCCACTAAAGTTCCAACTAAATTAACCCCATAACCAAAAATGAAATACTAGGAAATTAATTTAATGTCAAAACTATATAAAGGGGTTAATTTCTTTACCTTAAAAACTTTGGGGTGTTACAACTCTCCCCCACTTGAAACGGATCACGGCCTCGTGATCCAAGCCATATGTAAAGACGGATAGTAAACAAGAACGTCGTGCTCGGACTCCCAAGTGCAATCGGACAATCTTCCATGCCTCCACAAAATTTTATAAGTCCTCACCGTTTTATTTTGAACCCTCCTAAGTTCTTCTTCTACTATAGCAATGGGCTCCTCAACATAGTTTAACTTATTATCGACTTCAATTTCATTCAAAGGCACATAAGTAGATTCGTCGGCAAGACATTTTCTAAGATGAGACACATGAAAAGTAGGGTGAATTCCCGAAAGCTCATCGGGCAACTCCAAACGATAAGCAACCTTGCCAACCTTAGCTAAAATTTTAAAAGGACCAATAAAACGAGGACTTAGCTTTCCACGTTTCCGAAATCGTAAGACACCTTTCCATGGGGAGACTTTTAACAAGACACGATCACCAACATTGAATTCAATCGGTCTCTTCCTTTTATCCGCATATGACTTTTGTCGATCTTGAGCCGCTCACATCAATTTTCTCAATGGTTTTCAACACCACTTCCGTGCCTCCTATTTCACGTTGACCTACTTCTCCCCAACAAATAGGAGATCGACATTTCCTCCCATATAACATCTCATAAGGTGGCATTTGGATACTTGAATGATAGCTATTATTATAAGAAAATTCTACCAAAGGTAAATGAATATCCCAAGTGCCCCCAAAATCAATTATGCATGCCCGTAGCATGTCTTCAAGTGTTTGAATGGTTCTCTCACTTTGACCATCCGTTTGAGGGTGATAGGCGGTGCTAAAGTTAAGCTTGGTACCCATTTCGTCATAAAATCTTCGCCAAAAATGGGAAGTGAACCGGGTATCTCTATCCGAAACAATGGAGATTGGAACTCCATGCCTTGCCACAACTTCCTTTACATAGATCTTTGCCAACACCTCGGATGATGATGCTTCTCGAATGGGGAGGAATAAGGCACTTTTCGTCAATCTATCAACTATTACCCAAATTGTATCGAATTGATTTCTAGGTGTTTTGGGCAATTTAGTGATGAAGTCTATGGTGATATGCTCCCATTTCCACTTGGGGATTTCCAATGGTTGCATCATGCCACAAGGTTTTTGGTGCTCGGCCTTCACTTGAGCACAAGTCAAGCACTTCTCTACATACTTCACCACATCTCGCTTCATTCCGGGCCACCAATATTCTACCTTTAAATCGTGATACATCTTTGTAGCACCGGGGTGAATGGAGTACTTGGATTTGTGAGCCTCATCAAGTAGAACTTGTTTCAACTCACAAGAGAATGGAATCCAAATCCTCCCAAAACGTAAGGTAAGGCCACGAGAATCCTTGGTAAAATATTGGATTTGACCTTGAACTCTTTCCTTCTTAGGATCTCGTTGTAAGGCCTTTTCTTGAGCTACTTTAATTTGATCAAAGAAATCATTAGTGATCAAAACCCACAAGGGAGAAACGACTAAAGAATGATGGGAACTCTTTCGGCTCAAGGCGTCCGCTACCACATTAGCCTTCCCGGGATGATACAAGATCTCACAATCATAATCTTTCAATAGATCTAACCATCTTCGTTGGCGATTGTTAAGGTCTCTTTGCTCAAAGAAGTACTTAAGGCTTTTATGATCGGAATAGATGGTAAACTTGACTCCATAAAGGTAATGGCGCCAAAATTTTAAAGCAAAGACAACCGCCGCTAACTCCAAATCATGAGTAGGATATCGTTTTTCATGATCTTTCAATTGCCTTGACGCATAGGCAATGACTTTACCTCGTTGCATAAGAACACAACCAAGGCCATTTGATGATGCATCACAATACACCATCATGTCTTCTAAGCCGTCGGGCAAAACAAGAACCGGTGCTTGACTTAGTTTTTCTCGAAGTTGTTGAAAAGCCAATTCTTGCTCGCCTTTCCATTCGAACTTGATATTCTTTCGAGTCAACTTGGTCAATGGTGAAGCTATTTTAGAGAAATCTTGGATAAAACGACGGTAATAACCCGCTAAGCCAAGGAAACTTCTAATCTCCGATGGATTCTTAGGTTGTTCCCACTTCATCACCGCGCTAATCTTGGCCGGGTCTACCATAATTCCTTCACTATTAACAACATGACCAAGAAATTGTACTTCTCTTAACCAAAATTCACATTTAGAGAATTTGGCATAGAGTTTCTCTTTTCGTAATGTCTCCAACACTTCTCGTAGATGAACTTCATGATCGGATGAACTTTTAGAATAAATGAGAATATCGTCAATGAAAACGATCACGAACTTATCAAGCATAGGACGACAAACACGGTTCATGAGATCCATGAAAGCCGCGGGAGCATTTGTAAGACCAAAAGGCATGACAACAAACTCAAAATGACCATAGCGAGTACGGAAAGCGGTTTTAGGAATATCTTCATCACGTACTTTAAGTTGATGATAACCCGATCGAAGATCTATTTTAGAAAAATACGACGCTCCTTGAAGTTGATCAAATAAATCGTCAATTCTAGGCAAAGGGTATTTGTTCTTGATGGTCACTTTGTTGAGTTCACGATAATCTATGCACATACGCATGCTTCCATCCTTCTTCTTGACAAAAAGGACCGGTGCACCCCAAGGAGAATTACTAGGTCGAATGAAACCTTTATCAAGTAATTCTTGGAGTTGCTTCATCATTTCTTTCATTTCCGTTGGAGCCAAACGGTAGGGAGCTTTAGAAATGGGGTTAGCCCCCGAAATAAGATCAATAGAGAATTCAACTTGCCATTCGGGAGGAATACCCGGCAAGTCTTCAGGAAAAACATCGGCAAATTCACGAACAATGGGGATTTCCTCAATAGATAAGGATTTCTTCTCAACATCAACGATGTGAGCAAGATAGGCTTGACACCTGATGTGTCTCAATATATACATATTTCCCACATCTTATTTGGACGTTTTAGACACGTTTGTTAGCCGTTTATACATGTTTTGTGGTGCTTTATGGTATTTGCTAGTGATTTCAGGTCTAGAGCAGGTACATTGCTCACAAATGGTAGAAAACGACTTAGGAATGGTCCATATGCACTAACGATGAAGAACGAAGCTGAAATGGAAAAATTGGCATTCCTCGCGTCGCGACCAAGATCCCTCGCGGCGCGATCCTTCACAAAACTTGCCTCGCGGCGCGACCATGTTATCTCGCGACGCGACAAAAGTCCCTGGTTTGAAAGGCTTAAGTTTCTGCATCACTCGCGGCGCGACCGAGGGGGCTCGCGGCGCGAAATCTGTCTGACAAGTCGATTTCTCTCTCCTGGGGTATAAATACAAAACCCCATTCAACCCTAAACCTAATCTTGGACACTCCAGCCTCCACTCTCTTTCTCCAGCCAATTTTAAGGGTTTTTCAAGGGTTTTTCATCACCAAATCTATTTTGAAGACTTGAAGATTAATTTTGGCTCTTGATTAGTGATTGTAGCTCGATTGTAACCTCGATTTGGATTGTTACTTCATATTTGGTACACTATGTTCTCCTTTTTATTTGAATCTCTAGTTATTTTCATTATGAGTAGCTAAATCTTTATACATCTATGAAGATGGAGTGAAACAATTAGTTATGGTTGCATAATATTTTGAATTCAAGTTGGTTTTACTTAACTTTTTGTCAAGATCTTAATGAAGTGATTTCTTCCACTTAAACTTGTGTTCTTGGTGATATTTGTGTTCTTCGATAGTGGTACTAGTTGAATGCAAGTATTATTTTAGTTGTTTGTCTATGAATAACTCTTGCTAGGTCATGGTATGATAGTAAAGAATACAAGTCTAATAGAAATTACTTTGTTAAGTGGTTTTAACGGTTGGTGGTACCACGTTTCTTTCACAAAGATAAAAATTGTTATTTAAATAACCAAACAAACTAGTTAGTTCAAGGAATTGTAATAGGGTTGGTGGTACCACTTGTTGCAAGAAATTGGATTGAATAGGTGATTGAGTCGATTTTACAAACGGAGTGCACCCGGTTGTGTTCTTGTCTTATCACGATTATTATCACCAACACTTATGAATTTTGAGCTTAACTATATGCAACCTAGACTTTTCGTGTAGCGGATTCGACATAGATGGCTTTTTAATTATTTGTTACAACTCCAACTATTTCCGTGTGCTCTCGATTGACGCCGGTTGAGTACTTTAATTTACTTGTTGATTACATAGCTTTCAGAAACGCAAAGTGACAATTCGGTTACAAACCAAACTTTCTCTTGATTTACATTTTAACAGCCTTTAGTACAACAATCAGTCCTTGTGTTCGATCCTGGTCTTGCCAGTTAGCTATATTACATACGAACGGGTACACTGCCCGCAAGTGTGTTGTAGTCAGTTAGCGGTAGATCTTGTTATAAATTATAAACTAGATTTCACACATCAAGTTTTTGGCGCCGCTGCCGGGGATTGATTTTTAGTACTTTTGGTTGAGATTCTGTGAATCGATCCTTTTTCGTGCTTTGCACGGAGAAGTTACTTGCTTTATTTTATTTTAGTTTACTTTAATTGTACCCCAGGTGCTATTGAGGTTCTTGTTTGTTGTGTTGTGTTCGCAGATTATTCACAGGTAGTGGATGAACACTCGAACTTCTGGGAAACCATTAGTGAAGGCCACATCCAATCCCGAAAAACTCAAAAAGCGCACCAAAACACAAACATCACAACCATCAACTTCCGACCCATTTTTCATAGACACCACCCCTAGACCCATATCCGACCACATACTTCACGAGACTTATTACGAGTCGGGAAGTAACGAGTGGGGTTACCATTCCGAAAAAGAAGAACCACTTTCCGACAAAACACCTACTCCACCCGAATCACCGAAAACAACCGTTAACATGGCCGGATAACAAAAGCCTCCCAATCTTTTCAACATGAAGATCGAGGACCTTCCTCGAACCATACCAACATCTCGCCAATCGGCTATTCGTGCACCCGAGATTGACACTTTCACGGTGAAAGGCAATCACTTGCAAATGGTTAAAGATTTGTGCTTTGACGGAAGGCACAAAAGAGATCCTCATGAGCATCTTGACAAATTCGAGATGATTTGCAATCTATTCAATTATGGGGAAAATCAGGCCAACAACGTCAAGATGAAGCTCTTTCCCATGTCTCTCATGGGAGAGGCTCATAAATGGTTGAAAGGTTTGACACCAGATAGTTTGACTACTTGGGGTGCGGTTAGGGAAGCCTTGATTGAGAGATTCTTCCCGGCTAATCGGGAAAGAGAGCTCATACTTGTAATTAGATCTTTTAGGCAAGATGAGGATGAGTCGATAGTTGAAGCTTGGTTAAGAATGAAAGATCTACTGTGGGAATGTCCCGGGCATGGGGTGAGTGACACCGAGATTGTGGGGATATTCATGGATGGGCTGAATAGAGAAAGTTATGAGAAGATGGTGATGACGTGTGGGGGTAGTATTAGCTACAAGACTTCAAGTGAGCTTTGGAAGATGTTTGAGGATATGGCAAAAGCTCAAGTTTCTAGGACTTCGAATAGAGATAGAAGGTCGCGTAAGGTAGTAGCTAGAGTTGATGAGGGCGAAACATCCGAAGTAATTTCTGAAATTCGGGCACTTTCAAACCGAATGGACGAAAGGTTCTCAATGGTGGAAAACAACTTTGGTGGGCTTGAGCGGGATGTAAAGATTATGGCAGGGGGATGTACTCATTGTGGAGGTCCACATCATTCCGACGAGTGTGATTCGATAGCTCAAGAAGATGTGAATTTTGTGCAAAATCAACGCCAAGGCCAATACCAACCTCTCTTTCAACGTGGTGGCAATTACCAAGGCCGACATCAAGGTAACCCCTCTAACTCTTTTAATTCTTATTCTAACAATCGTGGGGGTAATTTTCAAGGTAGGTGGCAAAAGGATGATAATCATGGAGCACCTCAACAACAACAACCACCATCACCTCCTAGGAAGGAAGAAAATCAAGGTGAAGGCTCACCTCTCATGGCCATGATGGCCAAGTTTCTCAATAAACAAGACAAGAGGGAGGAGGCTCAAGAGAAGCGAAATGCTTCAATGGAGAATTACTCCAAGCTTTTGAATGACAAGATTGGAGGGTTGCATGACAAGTTAGACATTAGCAACCGCAACAACCATGCCTTGATCTCCAACTTGGAAAAGAGGATTGATAGAATGGGAAACCAAGAAAGGCAACCGGGAACTCTTCCGAGCAATACCCAACAAAACCCGAATCAAGGCCAAGGAGGATCATGGAGAAATGGGGATGACAAGTACAAAGCACCCAAACACCGGAATGAAACCGTTAATGCCATATCCACACGGTCCGGGAAGGTAATTACTCCTCCTATTGATAATTCTTGTAATTCTAATGTTTCTCCTCAAGTTGGGCAGTTTGAAGAAGATGTTGATGAAGAGGTAGAGATGGAGTCACCGCCGGTGGTTACCACTTCGGTTCCTAAAGCCACACCAATCAAGGAACCCGAAGTGAAGCCGTACAAGCCTAAGATTCCTTTTCCTCAACGCTTGCGGAAAGAAAAGATTCAAGAACAATACAACAAGTTCTTTGACATGATCAAAACGGTGACCATCAATGTGCCATTAGTTGATCTCATTTTGGGCATGCCTAACTATGCCAAGTTCATCAAAGAACTTGTGATGGACAAGAAGAAGCTTGATGAAGCAAAGGCTACTTTCCTCAATGAAGAATGCTCGGCGGTCATCCGAAACAAGCTTCCACCTAAGCTTTCGGATCCAGGGAGTTTTCTTATCACTTGCACTTTTAGTAGTAAATTGTCTTATAAAGCGTTGGCCGACCTTGGGGCAAGCATCAACTTGATGCCATACTCTATTTTTAGAAAGCTTTCTTTGGGGAAATTGAAGCCCACTAAAATGAGCATCCGCCTTGCGGATCATTCTTTTCAATACCCATTGGGGGTGGCCGAGAACTTGCTAGTGCAAGTAGGCAAATTTGTGTTTCCGGTCGATTTTGTTATTTTGGAGATGGAAGAGGACACAAGTGTGCCTCTTAGTTTGGGCCGACCATTCCTATATACCGCGGATGCTATCATTCGGGTAAAGGACAAGAAAATTTCCTTGGGGGTCGGGGAAGACCGGATTGTAATTAAAATTGAAAAAACCTTGCAACATTCTTATTCTTCCGATGACACTTGTTTTAAAATTGATGTTATAGATAATGCGGTTGAATTGAAGATGTTGGAGCTTGTTGGAATTGATGGTGAGGACAATGATGATCGCTTGGCTAGCATTGGAGAGGGAGATGTTACTAGTGACCAAGTGGAAGAGATTGAAGAGATTATGGCACTAAGCATGGATGACACGCCATTGGAGGAAGAAGGGTTTGAAGAAATTGAAAGAATTCCAAGTAATAAGCTGCCCACTTCCATTGATAATCCTCCTACAGATCTAGAGCTCAAGCCATTGCCCGATCACTTGGAATATGCATTTCTGGAAGGTACATCTCTTTTTCCCGTTGTTATCTCCTCATCACTCTCGGGTGAGGCAAAGGGTAAACTCATGTCCATTCTAAAGGCCCATAAAAAGGCCTTTGCATGGAAGACATCCGATATACCCGGAATAAGCCCCGACTTTTGCAAACATAAAATCAATCTAATTGAAAATGTAAAACCGGTGATTCAAAGGCAAAGAAGGCTTAATCCTAACATGAAAGATGTTGTGAAAAAGGAAATTGTTAAGCTACTTGATGCGGGTATTATCTTTCCAATATCGGATAGTCCATGGGTTAGCCCGGTACATTGTGTACCAAAGAAGGGTGGGATGACCGTTGTAACAAATGAGAAAAATGAATTGGTCCCAACTAGAACGGTCACCGGTTGGAGAGTTTGCATTGATTACCGTAAGTTGAATGAGGCCACCAAAAAGGACCATTTCCTTTTACCCTTCATGGACCAAATGCTTGAAAGATTGGCGGGTAATGAATTCTTTTGTTTTCTTGATGGTTTTTCCGGGTACTTCCAAATACCCATTGATCCTAATGATCAAGAGAAAACAACTTTTACTTGTCCTTTTGGAACATATGCTTATAGCCGCATGCCTTTTGGTTTATGTAATGCACCGGACACTTTTCAAAGATGCATGTTGGCCATTTTCCAAGATATGATTGAAACCTCCATGGAAGTTTTCATGGATGAATTTTCGGTGTTTGGTAATTCATTTGATAGTTGTTTGGCTAACTTGGATAAAATGCTTGAGAGATGTGAAAAAGCACATTTGGTGCTTAATTGGGAAAAATGTCATTTTATGGCCAAAGAGGGCATTGTGTTGGGTCACAAAGTGTCAAGGGCGGGTCTTGAGGTTGACAAGGCTAAAATTGATGTCATGACTAAATTACCTCCACCCACAAATGTGAAGTCTGTAAGAAGTTTTCTAGGTCATGCCGGGTTTTACCGGCGGTTCATCAAATATTTTTCTAAAATCACAAGGCCTATGACTAGATTGTTGGAAAAAGACGTTCCTTTTGAGTTTAATGATGAGTGTCTAAACGCTTTTTCTCTCTTGAAAGACAAATTGACAAATGCTCCAATAATGACTTCACCCAATTGGACTTTACCCTTCGAACTTATGTGTGATGCTAGTGATTATGCTTTGGGGGCCGTTCTTGGCCAAAGGGATGAGAAGCATTTTTGTCCTATTTACTTTGCTAGCAAAACCCTAAACCCGCCCAACAAAATTACACCGTGGCCGAAAAAGAGTTGTTGGCGGTGGTGTATGCTTTTGACAAGTTTAGACCTTACTTGGTGTTGAATAAGACCATCGTGTTCACCGATCATTCGGCCTTGAAATACTTGTTCTCAAAGCAAGATGCTAAACCCCGATTGCTTCGTTGGGTCTTTCTTTTGCAAGAGTTTGATATTGAGATCAAAGACAAAAGTGGGGCTGAAAATGTTGCCGCCGACCACTTGAGTAGGCTCGAAAACCCTCACCTTGAGGAGTTGAAGGAGCATGAGATTAATGATTCCTTTCCCGATGAGTGTTTGATGCAGGTGGAAGATGAAGAAGCACCGTGGTACGCCGATATTGCTAACTATTTGTGTGCAGGAATTTTGCCTAAGGGGTGGTCTTCGCAACAAAGGAAGAATTTTTTCTCCGAAATCAAGCACTATTTTTGGGAAGAGCCGTATTTGTTCAAAGTGTGTGCGGATGGGATGATTAGAAGGTGTATTTGGGGAAGTGAGACTAGAAAGGTTTTGGATGAATGCCACTACGGACCCACCGGTGGGCATTATGGGCCTTCGGTAACGGGTACGAAAGTGTTTGATGCGGGTTTCTATTGGCCCATAATTTTTAAGGAAGCACAAACACTAGTTGAGACATGTGATGCGTGTCAAAGACAAAGAACCATAACCAAAAGGGATGAAATGCCTCAACAATCCATCCAAGTTTGTAAAGTTTTTGATGTGTGGGGAATTGACTTCATGGGTCCTTTCCCACCATCAAACAAATGTCTTTATATCTTGGTTGCGGTTGATTATGTCTCGAAGTGGGCTGAATCAAAGGCCTTGCCAACCAATGATGGCAAGGTAGTGATCGACTTTTTGAAGGCTTTATTTAGCCGATTTGGTATGCCAAGAGCTTTAATTAGTGAACGGGGCACACATTTCGCCAATCATCAATTGGCAAAAGTCTTGAAGAGATATGGGGTAACTCATCGTTTCTCAACTTCATATCACCCACAAACTAGTGGGCAAGTTGAGAACACGAATCGTGCTTTGAAAAGAATTCTAGAGAAAACCATTGATGGAAACCCCAAGTCATGGTCCAAGAAGCTAGATGATGCCTTATGGGCATTTCGAACCACTTTCAAGACTCCCATTGGCACCACTCCATATCGACTTCTCTATGGCAAGACTTGCCATTTGCCGGTGGAAATTGAGCACAAGGCATATTGGGCCTTGAAACATTGCAACATGGACTTGATTGAAGCCGGTGAAACGAGAATGTTGCAACTCCATGAGCTTGATGAGCTTAGACATGGTGCCTACGACAATTCGTTGTTGTACAAGGAAAGAACAAAGGTATGGCACGACAAGAAGCTCAAGAGAAAGGATTTCAAGGTGGGAGATAAGGTGTTATTGTTTCTCTTCAAGTTCAAAATCCACCAACCAAAGCTCACATCGAGGTGGAATGGACCGTTTGTCATCAAGCATGTATATCCTTCGGGATATGTTGAGTTGTTTTGAGAGGATGGGAGTTCGTTCATTGTAAATGGACATCGGTTAAAGCTCTACCATGAGGAAGAAATTGGGGAGGGAGCCTTGGTCGAGAAGCTCCAGCTTTTTGCGTAAAAAACGAGGTTTGATAGAGTCAAGCTAATGACTCGTAAATAAATAAAGCGCTTCTCGGGAGGCAACCAGTGTGTTTTTGTTATTTTTAGTTGTTTTTAGTAGTTTTGTTCCATTTTTATGTTCTTCGTTGAGATTCACAGGTGAGAAATGATTTTGGGTGAACCGTTGTGTGCGAAAGTGTGTCAAAGAGCCAAAAATCTGGAAAACTGCAGAAACTCGCGGCGCGACCTCACCCTCTCGCGGCGCGAGATTGGGTGGCTTTGGAACCATGTTGGACAGAACTTTTTCTCGCGGCGCGAGTTTGGTATATCTCGACGCGATGGTCCGTTTTAACGTAATCGCGGCGCGACCAGGTTCATTCGCGACGCGATAGGGCGCGTCCAGAAACAACCGGTAGGACAGAAATACGAGGGATGGGTGTGGCCGAATAACTACCAATTTGATTATGTTGACGATAGCTACACTCCACCAACCGCCTCTGCTAGCAAAACATTCAGGTTCCTTAAAACACACACCCATCCTTGGCTGCAATTCAGGGATGTTCCAAAGGCGGAACGCCAAGTGTTTTTGAATAGGTTAGCAGAAATCCAAGACTATGAGTTGATTCCCGCTCGTACAATGGAATGCCAGTTAATTCGCGATGCGCTTCAGGATGACTACTTTGCAAACAGGTTTAGGACAGAGTATACTGATGAGGAAACGGGTTGGGTAGCAAATATCGATATGTGGAGAAGGGTTTTTGAGCTGAATAAACCGGCTAAATTGGAATGGTGCCAGGAATTCTACTCATCTCTTAGAGTGGGATTCTTACCTATTGAGGACACTTTTGATTAGGTGGCAAGCAACGCCATTGCACTATTCCCGAGTTTGGTTATCTTTGTGGCATGTTTGAGAAGAACGAGTTCAATGATGGGTTGGTTCATTCGTTTTTGGAGAGTAGCATATTGGATACCTCCCATTTTGATGATGGGGTTAGTTTTCATGAGTATTGGAATCGGATTTCAGGGAAGCCTACGTTTAGCTCGGGGGTGAGCAAAGTGTCGGACATTCGGTCCAAGAAGTTGAGGTTATTGCATAAACTGATAACTTACTCTTTCATCCATCGGGGCAATGCGAATGACAAAGTGTGTAGCGATGATTTGTGGCTACTTAGGCAGTTCCAAGACTTCACCCCCACCCGATATGGTTGTGCCCCTTATATCCTTGCTCGCCACATGCAGAAGCACCGGGAGCGTAGGTATTTATGTGGTCATTTCGTGACCTCAATCATGGAGAGGTTGGGCATGGCAAACACTAGTGAGGGGAGGCGAGTTTCGGATATCGAGCCTACCATTATCATTGATGCCATGGAGTTGAAGAAGACAAGGTTGATGACCGCGGCAAGTGATTTGGGGGATGAAACAGAGGATGAGCAGGAGCCACTGGCTCAGAGACAGAGGGTGGAGCCGCCACCCCAGATGGAGCAGCAACCTAACCTTTATCCAGCTTATGATTTTGCAGATTGGGGAACCAAGCTTGATGAGATCCTGGGTAATCAGAGGGAGTTCAGAGACACCCAGGATATGATGATGGATGGGCAGAGGACGATGTGGAGCCAAGTGAACCGCCTAGGCTTCCAAAACGAGTACTGGTCTCCCTACATCAACCATTGGATCCAACCGGACTCTCCACCTCCACCACCGCCCACTCAGGCATTCAGTCCTCCTCCCATTTTCATGCCGGCCAGTACCACGTATGGATTTTTCTGTCCTCATCCTGATCATCATCAGCAGCCCGGTTGGGCAGGCCCGAGTTCAAGCGCAGCAGGTACTAGTGGAACCACAGGGGGCGCTCAGGATATGCCCCAATTTGGGACATATAGACATACCACTGGAGAGCGCTATTCGGGGCCTGGTTTTGATTTTTACCGTGGCATATTTGGTGAGCCGGCAGATCCTGATGCTGGCGACGGTGTCCGCTCCTCTCATGACATGAACGAATATTGATCTATTCTCTCTTCTCTTCTAATTCTGAAGCTTTTGAAACTTTGAAGTTGTAGTTGTTTAGGCGATGAGACAATTGTAGTTGTTCTTGTTTTTTTTCTTTTATTATGAACTATGTAGTTGTGTTGGTATTTTGTTTTGGTGATTGTCAGGTGATTATTTCGCGTTTGCAAGTTGAATTGTGAGAGAATGCTTTTGGATTTTTGGAACAAACAAGCGGGTTTATGCTGGCAGTCAGTTCAGCACCCACTTAAATTTTGGCTTCAACTTTGCATTGGTGAATTCTTGCTTTCACCCGGAGGTTTTTCGTTGTTCCTTTCTACATTTTGCATTTTTCCCTTTTCCCATTGTTTGCCTTAGTTATTCGTCCATTGAGGACAATGTACAACTTAAGTGTGGGGAGGAGGATTGGTAAATTGGAAAAATGAAAATTTTTGAAGTTTCTTTCCTTCACTAACATTTTGGTTATGTTTTTAAATTTTTGAGGCTATAGGTTTGTGCAAAGACGAGAAATGAGGACTTTGAATTTTGCTAATCTAGGATAAAACTTGAGATTGTTTACCTTTAGCTTTCCTTTCCTAGTGCTTGTGGCATTTCATCGTTCTAAGGGGTCATAGGCTTGTTCCGAACTTCAAATAATCTAGGTTGCTTGCAAATTGTACCTTAATGATGAATCTAATGTGAATAATAGCTTCACGAGATGATGTATTGGTAGGCACCGCTTGAGGTTTTCCATTTGAATTTTGCAACTTGTGTGCATGAAAAGCTCGAAATGTATTAAATATGCTTGTGGTAATTTGACTTAACATATGGTTTGCACACCGGATGTCCGGTCCTTAATTCTTATGTTATAGGTTGTAGCTCTAGTCATTATGTTTGGTCTTTATATCGGGGTGTCTGGGGTGCTTCGGCATCAAACGGGTGGCACATGTGGGAATGCGCATAATTTTTTTTCCAATAGTCTAATGCTAATGTGATCTTTGAGATTCGAACAAGTAAGTCCTTGGGGTAACCTTGTTTTACCTAACTCACCTAAAGCTTCCAACTTGGGATGGGTTGTCAGAAAGTTCGTTACACGGGTCTCATCGAAAATCACGGGTGTTAAATTATAAAACTTTTTATTTTCACATGTGTTTGTGTTTAGAGCATGGTCTCTGGATATGCAACCCAACCTTGAGTTCTGGCGTATGTCTCTTAACGATACTCACGTATCCGTAGCGAACCATTGGCCGGACGCTTAAAGTACACTTTCGTATAATCACCTGATAAGTGGATAAAGTTGCAATTCTAGACCGTAGGAGTATGTTTTGTCGAGGGACTCATAAGTATAACGTAATGAAAACCTTATGGAAAACCAATGGCGTGAGTGTTTAAGTAGACGTTTATACCGATAATCATTGTGGAATATTGCTTATGTTGCCAATAATAATGTTGATGCTTGCTAGTAGACTATAGCTTAGTAAGAACGAGCCTAAGGTCAATTGGAATGATAGAAATGTTCTAGAGGTGTTAACACAAGCATAGGGAGGATTCTAATTGTAACCGAAAGATGGTTTTGCTCTAGATTAGTCGAATTTTCTGATTTTGTCTTAAACTTTGCTCATTAGTTTTTAAATGCATTTGTTTTTGGTATTCGACACCGTTTGGTAGGAAACTTCTCTTATAACTATGTTTTGTTTTATGAAATCGTGAATTGTTGGGCTATTGAGAATTGATTAAAGTGCATACTTGCTTGAGGGCGAGCAAGGTTTAAGTGTGGGGAGGTTTGATGTGTCTCAATATATACATATTTCCCACATCTTATTTGGACATTTTAGACACGTTTGTTAGCCGTTTATACATGTTTTGTGGTGCTTTATGGTATTTGCTAGTGATTTCAGGTCTAGAGCAGGTACATCGCTCACAAATGGTAGAAAACGACTTAGGAATGGTCCATATGCACTAACGATGAAGAACGAAGCTGAAATGGAAAAATTGGCATTCCTCGCGTCGCGACCAAGATCCCTCGCGGCGCGATCCTTCACAAAACTTGCCTCGCGGCGCGACCATGTTATCTCGCGACGCGACAAAAGTCCCTGGTTTGAAAGGCTTAAGTTTCTGCATCACTCGCGGCGCGACCGAGGGGGCTCGCGGCGCGAAATCTGTCTGACAAGTCGATTTCTCTCTCCTGGGGTATAAATACAAAACCCCATTCAACCCTAAACCTAATCTTGGACACTCCAGCCTCCACTCTCTTTCTCCAGCCAATTTTAAGGGTTTTTCAAGGGTTTTTCATCACCAAATCTATTTTGAAGACTTGAAGATTAATTTTGGCTCTTGATTAGTGATTGTAGCTCGATTGTAACCTCGATTTGGATTGTTACTTCATATTTGGTACACTATGTTCTCCTTTTTATTTGAATCTCTAGTTATTTTCATTATGAGTAGCTAAATCTCTATACATCTATGAAGATGAAGTGAAACAATTAGTTATGGTTGCATAATATTTTGAATTCAAGTTGGTTTTACTTAACTTTTTGTCAAGATCTTAATGAAGTGATTTCTTCTACTTAAACTTGTGTTCTTCGATAGTGGTACTAGTTGAATGCAAGTATTATTTTAGTTGTTTGTCTATGAATAACTCTTGCTAGGTCATGGTATGATAGTAAAGAATACAAGTCTAATAAAAATTACTTTGTTAAGTGGATTTAATGGTTGGTGGTACCACGTTTCTTTCACAAAGATAAAAATTGTTATTTAAATAACCAAACAAACTAGTTAGTTCGAGGAATTGTAATAGGGTTGGTGGTACCACTTGTTGCAAGAAATTGGATTGAATAGGTGATTGAGTCGATTTTACAAACGGAGTGCACCCGGTTGTGTTCTTGTCTTATCACGATTATTATCACCAACACTTATGAATTTTGAGCTTAACTATATGCAACCTAGACTTTTCGTGTAGCGGATTCGACATAGATGACTTTTTAATTATTTGTTACAACTCCAACTATTTTCGTGTGCTCTCGATTGACGCCGGTTGAGTACTTTAATTTACTTGTTGATTACATAGCTTTCAGAAACGCAAAGTGACAATTCGGTCACAAACCAAACTTTCTCTTGATTTACATTTTAACAACCTTTAGTACAACAATCAGTCCTTGTGTTCGATCCTGGTCTTGCCAGTTAGCTATATTACATATGAACGGGTACACTGCCCGCAAGTGTGTTGTAGTCAGTTAGCGGTAGATCTTGTTATAAATTATAAACTAGATTTCACACATCAACACCCATGAGTCAAATAACGTTGAGCACGGGAAAAAGTGCATACGGATATTGGGCGCTCTTTCCTATCACCATACACAACCAACTCCTCACCTTTAGAAGTCTTCAACCGAATAGCCTTTTCATCACACACGATGTTAGCGTTATGAGCAATTAACCAATCCATTCCTAAGATAATGTCAAACTCACCCAAAGGAAAAGGAATCAAATCGGCGTGAAAAGTATCCGAGTAAATTTTAACTTCACAACTACAAAACACATCATCAACCAACTCAATTTTACCATTCCCTACTTCAACTTGTAAAGGAGTATCTAGTTTAGATTTAGAACGAGGAATAACATGTGTAATTCTAGTAGCAACAAAAGACCTATTAGCTCCTGAATCAAATAAAGTTCGCATAGGGATACCATGTACTAGAAATGTACCTGTGACAACATCATTATCCTCCTTGGCTTGATCCACCGATAGTTGAAACGCCCTACCCCTTTGATTACCTTGAGTCTGAGTATTTCTTCTCTCCGCCTCCCTTCTTCTTTCCTCTTGTCTTTCTTCATCGGTCAACAAAGGGCAAGAACTCCTCATATGACCATCCTTAAAACATTTGAAGCACCAAAGAGGTCTGTTCGGTTTGGTCTTGCAATCACGGCTCACATGCCCCGGTTTTCCACAATTATAACATCCCCTTTCCGTCGATTTACATGGTCCGAAGTGATTCTTCTTGCATTGGCGGCAAAAAGGGATGTTTCTTCTTGCAAGGTTATGCCCGGAACTACTCTCATGCTTGAACCGCTTGCTCAGAGAGTTACTATCCTCATGCTTCCTTTTTAGTTCCCCTTCATCAACTCTTGTTTGCTCAATTTCATGGTCTCTAGCCACATCCGCCAACATGGAGAAGGATTCCATTTGGCGTAGGCTTATTTTCTCCCTCAAATTCTTCCTTAACTTCAAGTAAAATTGCTCCTTGAGCAAATGATCTTTTTCCAAAAATTCCGGAAAAAATTGAGCTTTGTCCAAGAATTGTGAACGAAACTCATTCACGCTAAGACTCCCTTGACAATCATTGAGAAATTCACTTATCAGTTTGGTTACTTCGGCCTCCGATCTAAACTCCTTGAAAAACATATCTCTGAATTCGGGCCATTCTACATTAGTCAACACTTCACCTTTCACAGTCAACAAACCATCCCACCATCTTTTCGCACTTTTACGAAACATGCTCACGGCGAACACAACCTTAAGATCTGATGGGCATTGACTAGTACGAAAAGCCCCTTCAATTTCCGAGACCCATCTTGTGCAAACAATGGGGTCACGGTTACCATCATACACGGGAGGGTGACACACATCAAAATCTTTGAAAGTAAACTTCTTCTTGTAAAGCTTCTCCCCCGTCACTTCAACATCCTTCTCCTCATCATTCTCCTTATCCTTACCCTTGCCATCTCTTTTCTCAAATTCCTTTTGTACATTGATGGCCACTTCTTCCCTGATCATTTGAGCTATATGATTATTCATAGCTCCTTCCATAGTATCATTAAGTTTCTTGAGTAAAACCGAGGAGTATTTCTCAAGAGCTCTTCCTATTTGATCCAAAATGTCCATACTACCTTCGGGAAATATTGGCTCTTCTTCATTCCTCCGATCATTTTCAATTTCCTCAATGTTGAGTTGCTCATCCATACTATGATAAGAGTAGATAAAATGATTTAAACACAAAACCTATCTCTATAATCTATGAACCAAAAGCCGAAACCTACAACTTTATACTAGACCGTTCCAAAGTTTGATGCGGTTAGTTTATAAAGTTGTTAGTACTTCAACCACAATAATGCCGGCCTTATTGTGCTTTAATACTAGCAAGTTTATAAGCTAACACCATCAAACACTCTTTCGGGTCCCATATAAAATTATCGAACACTTAAGGTCAAGTCATGTCTAAGGTTTAAGTCTAGGCATTCACTAAACGAGGGAATACCTAAATCCCTTAAACCTCGGCTCTGATACCACTTGAAAGGACTCGACCCGAAAAAGAGACCATTTTTTTAGTTGACTTTTATTGACCGGTTCCAACACTTAGAAAAATATTGCCAATTTTCGCTAAAAATCAAAGTACTCCAATTCAAGAAATGGCGATTGGAACATTCTTATAATGATAAAATAAGACTAATTTACAAGTTTCAGGACTCGAGAAGTTCAAACGAAGGCTCGGGAAAAAGTGAGGTCGAGGACAGCGGATGGAGGATGGTATGGCGGATGTCCGCCTTCATCTGCGGATGCTCTGGCGGACAATACGCAGCATCCGCAGTTTATGCAGTAACACCAAATTTGACAACACTTCTTGAAAATATTCTTTTGACCAAATTGATATAACTTACATTTTGACATCCAAATCCAAATAAGTTATATACCAAAAATCTAACTTCCCAAAAACCTCCACTTGATCAAGCATGCATTTTACACAAAAAGATCATTTGCCCAAATTACCAAACAACCAAGTTATCAATTTCGTCAAGATACAAATGACCATATGACCAAATTATAAGTACAAAAGCATACATATTCTACTTGCCCAAAACACAACCAATGTATCATGAGCCATAATGAGGTGGGATAACTAGGTCTCTAAGAAAATACCATTCCTCCAAGAATGGCAATACCTTCAATCTACCAAAAGCACTTCTAACTTCAACTTCAAATCCACAATCTTAGTTCCTTCTCCCGGAACCGCCTATAAAAAGGGAAACAACTAAAACGTAAGCGAATGCTTAGTGAATATACTTGCATACATTTATATACACGAAGGAGGGCAACACACAAAGGACTATTACATGTAACCTATGACACCGTCGTGCCATACCTACATGTTCACCGTTGCACTTTAACGCTATACATGGATCCATATAAGCCAAACAACACAATCAATATCACATATAGGGGTTCTTAGGCCCCATTCACAAGAGGTTCTTAGGCCTCGTACACAAGGGGTTCTTAGGCCCCATCGATCACATATCAAGAGGTTCTTAGGCCTCATACACAAGGGGTTCTTAGGCCCCATCAATCACAATGCCACAAAGGGCTTTAACGCCAAATCGATTTCCATACATGAAATCCATCATCATATGGAAATCGACCCAACGTATACATAAAGGTATGCAAATATACTCACCTCCTCCGCGACTCGAACAACAACTCGATATAATGTCAATGCACAAATACAAGCTTTCAACCTATAATCACATCATAATATGCATATAAGCTAATATTCACAATCTTGACTAACTCAACTTAGTCATTCTTAACATTCACTAGCATTCCTAACCCAAAATCATCATCATCACTTTTATCATCAATAGTTTAACTAGCAATAAACACCCATTTCTCAAAATCAATAATTTTTCATGTCAACTTGTTTATTCTTAGATAAATACATTAAGCAACTCAATAATAAACCTAAATGAATAAGAATTTTGGGGGAAACTATTCAAAACTCAATTCCTAGCAAAAACCCCAATTGGAAATTCCAAGAACCCTAATTTTTCAATATAATTCAAAACTAGGTTTAGAGTTTATTACCTTAAGGATTTAAGGACAAATTCCAAGACTTTAAGTGGAAATTTCTCCACCTCCTCCTTTTTCTTCTTGTAATTTTCGGCCACCACACCACCAAAACCCTCAATTTTTCTTATTGATAAAGAGAGATTATTATTCTTGTTGATATTGGAAGAACTCTTGAATTGAATTAAAGATGAGATTGATGAAAACAATGGATGAAGAAGGTAGAAGAAGAAGAAGAAGATGTAGTGGAGGATGACTAAGGAAAAGAGGTGGGTGTCTGGCACTTTCTTGAGATGCCACGACCCATTTCAACATTTGTGGGTAAAATACCCACTATCCACTAAAGTTTCAACTAAATTAACCTCATAACCAAAAATGAAATACTGGGAAATTAATTTAATGTCAAAACTATATAAAGGGGTTAATTTCTTTACCTTAAAAACTTTGGGGTGTTACAGAAGGACTTTCTATATTGTTTTCTTATTTTCAAACATGGAGTAGTAAATGAGAAATCTCATATTTCAGTTTCATTTACTAAAGAAACTTATCTCCATTTTGCTAGACTTCAACAAAGTCTATTTATAGATGAGCTCGGCTGGAAAGAGAATTGCCAAATATAAAACTTGAGATACCAAATCCATGTAAAGATTTAATAGTGATTTTGTGTATCTTGGATAAGATATGAAAATCTCACAAGATATCAAATTTTTCATTATTTATTAATTGATTAATAAATCATTTATCAATTAATTATTTTGGTGATTTTATATATGTATACAATATACATATATCCGGGTATCTAAGTTGTTAGACTCCGACTCGTACGATCGAGTCAGAATGGAGAGAAAAAGAGACGACTCGGACATGCTTTTGACTCGTCATGTATCGTACGATTCATCATCTGAATCGGACCGAATCGACCCGTATCGTGAATCGGCCGAGTCACAAACAACCCTCTTTTGTCTAGATTTGGTGTACAATCCTATTTCCTGTAACATCCGCGAATTTTGACTCGTTGACTTTACATGTAATATGACTAACAATATAGGTTAATGAAGTATTCGGGTCGTTTTGGTGATTAAATGACAGTGTGGAAACTATTTGGGTCGTTTCGTGAATTAAATGGCAACGTGTCGTATTCGGGTCAATAATGTGTTTTGAGCGATGTTTAAGTGTGTAACGATGGTAATCTGGCTAGGGAAGAGAAACGGGTCGGTCCGTGGGTAGTCCATGACCCACCAGCCACTAATGACCCATTTCCCCCCCCCACCTTATCTCTTCTTTCCCTCTTTCATTTCTCTCCTCTTCCTCTCTTTTCTCCTCCAAGAAACACACACCTCTCTCTCTCTCTTGATTCTATCTCATATATATTGGGAATTAAGCAAGATTTTGTTTGGGGTTTTCATCATCAACCTCATCTTAACAACATATCAAAAATTTGGGTTTCAAAGTGCAAGATTTCTAGCCATTTCGGGTCAAATTCGGGTTAGAGACTAGGTGAAGGTTTTGGTAAGTCAAATTCATCCCATTTACTTCTATTTAAGTTTGTTTATGCATTTCTAGTCATCTTGACCAATTGCAAGTCTCGAATCGAGTCAAAAGACGATTTGGGTCAAATTAGGGTTTCGTTTAGGGTTGGAGCGATTTGTTATGATTTTGATGTTTTGGGTCGAATTGGTGGATTGGGTTATGTTTATTTATGGTCAATGATGTTTATTTATGCTTCATTTCAAGTTATAAGTTCCTACAAATCGTTTTGGTGAGGTTTGGGTCGAGTTTTTAGGGTTTTGGCCTTGCTTTTCTTGCTGCTGGTGCAGCTGCTGCTGCTGGTCAGATTGGAGCCACTGCGGCGCAGTGGCTTGGGCCTAGCCCACTGCGGCGCAGTGGCTAGGGTCTGGTCTAGTTTGGGTCAGCCCACTGCGGCGCAGTGAGCTTGGCTAAGGCTCACTGCGGCGCAGTGGTTAGATGCTGGAATTTATGCGCGCCGATTTTGAAACGTTAATAACTTTTGATCCGTAAGTCCAATCGAGTCATATGACCTATCGTTGGAATCATAAGAGAGTCTAGTTTCTTGTAGTAACACTCATCTTGTATGATTCTTAATCCATTTCTAAAAATGTCGAGTCAAAGCGTCTTGTTTCATATACGGTAAAGTTGTAAAGGCGTCTAGGGTTTGCGATTTGACCTAATTGTGCTAAACTTACTTGTTTATGTTTGTATAGTTGACATCATGGTATTATGATATATATTGATAGGTTGTGGACTCGTGACGGTCGTTGGACATTTATAGCTCGATATTAACTTGTCGTTTTGCTTGGAAATCAAGGTGAGTTCCGTAGTTCCCTACTCGCTTGAGATTCGGGCTGAAAAGTGTAAACTTATGTGATTACTTGTTATTTGTGTTTGTAAATGATTGTTGGTGTTGTTTGATTTTACTCGCGTACAAAATGTCTAGTTGGTGACATTGGATGAATGATGGATAGTTTTGCTTAAATGCTTGAGGGGTTTGTATGAGATTGTGATATTGTTAAATAAATTAGGATAGTAGTGTATACATAGAGGTCGGTTTTACTTTCAAAAGGTTTTATATGTGGTGGGAAGGCTGCGGGTGACCCTATACATAAGCATCTAGAACTCGATGAAAGTAAAATCCTCCGAAGGGTATGTACGCGTTGTTTAGAGTGATTGGTGGATATTGGGAATGTGTTGGGATGTTCATATACGCTTTGTTATACTTGACTTGTGCGGTGCACACTCAAACATACTTTTATTGTTGCATTGATGACGTTATTGATACGCATTTGATATACATCATGGTCTTACATACGTACGATACATGATCTGACGTTAATAATTCGCGTACTCATTTATTATGCGATGTTGCTTTACCCCATATGGTCTTGTAGTGATTTGATATTGTGATTAGGATAGTTGTACATACAGGGAAGACGACGATACCTTTAGTGAATTATAGATGTGGTGGGAAGGCTGCGGGTGACCCTATATATAAGCATCTATGATTCCTTAAAAGTAAAGTCGTATGAAATGTATGTGCAATGTAATTATGGTTGATTCTAGTAAAGGATTGAGATATATATATTATTGTGATTATTATTACTATTTAGGATGGACGTGCATACATGGAAGTCGGTTACGCCTTCAAAGAGTTCTAGATGTGGTGGGAAGGCTGCGGGTGACCCTATATATAAGCATCTAGAACTTGATGAAAGCAGAATCCTCCTAAGTGTATGTGCGTGTAGTTTATTTTGAGTTAATTATCGATGGTTGACGATTGTTGAATTGTGGTTGGTGTTTATTCGACGGTTCACACGCAAGCATATATATATTTATACGCGGTTCACACGCAAGCATATATATATTTATACGCGGTTCACACGCAAGCATAATATATATATATATTCATACGCGGTTCACACGCATGCGGTTCACACGCAAGTATGACCTGTTTATATACGCGGTTCACACGCATGCGGTTCACACGCAAGTATACTTTGTTTGGTGTATTTTGTGGCATGGTTGATACGAATTCGATATGTATTACAATAGGCGTTATGATTGTTTATGCTTTTGGCGTTTGTGTTGATAGTTACATCATTTGTGCACTCTTATTTCACGCTTACTTGTTTGGTGTGATCTTGTTATTGGACGTCTTTGTGTTACCTAGAGGCTCGCTGTAAGTCAGGTCTAGCCTCTACACGTGCATCATGATTATTGGCGATGATTCTTTACGGACCATTACTACGAACTCACCAACCTTGTGTTGACTATGCTTAGTACACTTTTCAGGTAACCAGGTTATCCATGGCGTGAAGTTTGATTGTTTGCGTGCTGTTGAACCCGGACTGGACTTATATGGATCAAGGATCCATTTGCCTTATGTTGCATTGTACTTAGGATTGTTAGCTTTCTTTCGTTGTCGTTTTGTAAACCTTGACGATTACTTGCTTCTGTTACAATTTGATACTTGTTTCTTTCATTGTATGGATTCACTGAATCCTTTATTTGCATTTAGTTCATGTTCTACATTAATCCCACCTTGCGCTATATGATTTCCGTGATATTCTGAGCCTTGGCTTGGGGTGTTACAGAATGGTGGCCCATGCGTGGTCGTAGAGAATTAGGCGGTTTGACCTAGACTACGGCTTAAGTTAAAACTCTTCATATAGCATGCATGGTTAGGAAATTTGTATGCAACGTGAATTCTGTGAACCTTAGAAAGTGTATATTGTGAGTTCGTAGTTAAGACCACTTATGTGATGGATTAAATTCAACGTGATAAATGTGGAATGGGTACAATGTGGTTAATGTGTACATTGATTGAAATTAATTGTCATTGATATGGATTGTTGTTACTGATTGATGTTTGTTGGATGCGTTAGAGCAAAATGAAGTTATGGTATTAACTTAGTATAATATTGTGGCAACCCTAAAAGAACCCGATCAACTCTTTTATGGTCGCCCAACATTATAACAAGTTAATGACATCATGGATTGCGCACGTGTGGCTTAAAGTATAATAAGGAACCGATATGCTTAATGGAAGTTGATTTGGTGGAGGGTTAGCCGTTGGTACACCCTGTATACATACCCGATCAATAACTAGAAGGCATATCGAATTCGGATTATACTTTGAATCATTCGTGTTAGTTGCTTGGCTTAGTGTATAATAGGGAACCGATATGCTTAATGGAAGTTGATTGGGTGGAGGGTTAGCCGTTGGTACACCCTGTATACATACCTGGTCAATGACTAGAGAGCATATCGAATTCAGATTATACTTAACCCATTGGTGTTAATTGTTTGATTTTATGATGTATTAAGCATGATTACTTGAATTAATAATGAACGATTGTAATGAAATTGACATAATGATATGCTAAGTAACAATCTCATAGGATTCTAACACTCTTGCCTTAGCTTAATGATATGAAATGAGTATGTGGTACCGGTATGAGAGCATTGATTACTTGTGTGACTAACATGCGAGCATTTGAGACTAACTCTCGGGTCAACGTGTCACTTGCGTTATAGAAATGGTGAGACCAAGGAGAACCGGAACGAACTACAGGGATGAACCGGAAGAACCTCAACCGGAAGCTCAACCGGAGGTACAAGGAGTTAGAGGTAGGGGCCGTGGTAGAGGCAGTGGTAGAGGTCGTGGTAGAGGCCAAGGAAGGGGTCGTGGTGAAATTCCTGAACCAAACATGGCTGAGGTGATCGCTCAAACGATCGCTAATCTCATGCCAACCATTATTGCTCAAGTCACGGCAAGTCTTGGGCAGAACAATGTGGCTCAAAACAATGAAGCCCCAGAAAATGTAAATAATGAAAATGCTCAACCTCAGGACGCAGAAAACGAAGAAGAGGAACCAGTGAGAATTGATAACCGCATGCCCATGTATAATCAATACGGGGGATACCGACAGGGATGTATATTTAAAGACTTCAAAAGCTGTGGGGCGCCAGAGTTTAATGGAAGAGGCGGTCCCACAGAGTGTATAAGGTGGTTTGAAGAGATCGAGGCAGTGATTGAAAGAAGTCATTGCACATATGACGACCGGATTTCTTATGCATCCGGCATGTTTAAAAGCGACGCCTTGAGTTGGTGGAACCAAGAGATAACTTTGGGGCGGACTTATAACTTGGAATGGATCGATTTCAAGAACAAAGTGAAGGCAAAGTTTTGTCCTCCCTATGAACTACAAAACTTGACCATTGAGTTTGCTAATCTCAATATGGAAGGAGCCGATTTCAAGAGTTATGTTAGACGATTTCAAGAGTTGTCTACCCTCATTCCTCACTTGGTGGATTCTGAGGCTCGGGCCATCGAGAAGTTTGTATTGGGCTTGAATCCTCAAGTCCGATCCTATGTGAATTCTAACATGCCTACTTCTTTAGCCGATGCTGTCAACCGAGCCGGTAGTGTGACTGAAGACTTGTTGAGAAGCGGTGTTCTGAGTAACTCCTCAACAAACAAGAGAAAGGAAATTGGAGAATCAAGTGGAATGAAGAAAATGGGAAGGTTTGATCCCACGAATGTTAACCGGGGAAGGGGGATGGCGGCAGTTAAGCCGGCAAGGAGGCCTTATGTGGGACCTCATCCTTTTTGTAACAGGTGTAATAAGCATCATCCCATTAACACCCAATGTGGAGCTTGCCTCAATTGTAATCAACTTAGACATTTGGCAAGAGATTGTAGAGCACCGAAAACGGCACCTTTGAATATAGTACCTCTTCAAACCATTCATCCTCAAGGCAACTTTCCATGGGGTACGTGCTTTAAATGTGGAAGCCCTGATCACTACCGAAATAATTGTCGCAATGGATTGGACAACAAGTTGAAGTGGCGGTCCATCCGAATCAACTCCAAATTACCGGGCCGAACCAAAACCGTGGCCAACAAGGCCATCAAGTTCATCCTCGTGACCGAGCTTTTGCGGGAATTGGCAATGGAGGCCAAAATGATCCAAACGTTGGTTAAGGTACATTCTTCTTAACAATCGTTATGTTATGACACTATTCGATATTGAAACAGACTATGACCTCGTTTATCCTAACGTTACTCCTTTGAATTACGCTCGTTCGTGTGTTTCGGAACTATATGTTTAAGATTTCGAGTGTTTAACGACTCACTAACCAAATTGGTCAAATACCCCGTGTGTACGCCTTGACCCTAGAAGACGACAAACTCTTCACGTACGTTGTGCTCTATGATATTAAGGTTCTTGACGATCGAGTGAGTGCAATTTGAATACCAACGGTTAATACGGTTCTTAGTTGTGTAGTAGAGTTACCAATGTAGAAAATTTAACGGTAGGGTTTTTAGGGTTTCATGCAATTGTCAAACTCAAGCGTCCTTAGAGCTACCGTCTTAAGAATCTGGAAACTAACGTCGTCTCCGATAATCTTGAGTCTCCCGAGGCCTCTCCGGGTGACTTATCGGGCTTGTCCCATCTCGATAATTTAAAATTTCGTATATGCTTAACTTCCTAACATCGCGCGCGTGGTCAAAACCCTTATAGACTTCTGAGTTGCGAATAAGCGTGTAGTGAAAGACGAGAGAGAGATTTGAAGGAAAACAAATTCTGATGGACTTCATTATGGAGTCGCCGAAGACAAGAAATGGGTTGATGTGTGGTGGAGATCGCTAGAGTTGAGACCTAAGTACCCACATTTGTTTAACGATTGGTGATTCGTTGAATTTCGGGACGAAATTCTTTTGACGGGGGGATAATGTAACATCCGCGAATTTTGACTCGTTGACTTTACGTGTAATATGACTAACAATACAGGTTGATGAAGTATTCGGGTCGTTTTGGTGATTAAATGACAGTGTGGAAACTATTTGGGTCGTTTCGTGAATTAAATGGCAACGTGTCGTATTCGGGTCAATAATGTGTTTTGAGCGATGTTTAAGTGTGTAACGATGGTAATCTGGCTAGGGAAGAGAAACGGGTCGGTCCGTGGGTAGTCCATGACCCACCAGCCACTAATGACCCATTTCTCCCCCCCACCTTATCTCTTCTTTCCCTCTTTCATTTCTCTCCTCTTCCTCTCTTTTCTCCTCCAAGAAACACACACCTCTCTCTCTCTCTTGATTCTATCTCATATATATTGGGAATTAAGCAAGATTTTGTTTGGGGTTTTCATCATCAACCTCATCTTAACAACATATCAAAAATTTGGGTTTCAAAGTGCAAGATTTCTAGCCATTTCGGGTCAAATTCGGGTTAGAGACTAGGTGAAGGTTTTGGTAAGTCAAATTCATCCCATTTACTTCTATTTAAGTTTGTTTATGCATTTCTAGTCATCTTGACCAATTGCAAGTCTCGAATCGAGTCAAAAGACGATTTGGGTCAAATTAGGGTTTCGTTTAGGGTTGGAGCGATTTGTTATGATTTTGATGTTTTGGGTCGAATTGGTGGATTGGGTTATGTTTATTTATGGTCAATGATGTTTATTTATGCTTCATTTCAAGTTATAAGTTCCTACAAATCGTTTTGGTGAGGTTTGGGTCGAGTTTTTAGGGTTTTGGCCTTGCTTTTCTTGCTGCTGGTGCAGCTGCTGCTGCTGGTCAGATTGGAGCCACTGCGGCGCAGTGGCTTGGGCCTAGCCCACTGCGGCGCAGTGGCTAGGGTCTGGTCTAGTTTGGGTCAGCCCACTGCGGCGCAGTGAGCTTGGCTAAGGCTCACTGCGGCGCAGTGGTTAGATGCTGGAATTTATGCGCGCCGATTTTGAAACGTTAATAACTTTTGATCCGTAAGTCCAATCGAGTCATATGACCTATCGTTGGAATCGTAAGAGAGTCTAGTTTCTTGTAGTAACACTCATCTTGTATGATTCTTAATCCATTTCTAAAAATGTCGAGTCAAAGCGTCTTGTTTCATATACGGTAAAGTTGTAAAGGCGTCTAGGGTTTGCGATTTGACCTAATTGTGCTAAACTTACTTGTTTATGTTTGTATAGTTGACATCATGGTATTATGATATATATTGATAGGTTGTGGACTCGTGACGGTCGTTGGACATTTATAGCTCGATATTAACTTGTCGTTTTGCTTGGAAATCAAGGTGAGTTCCGTAGTTCCCTACTCGCTTGAGATTCGGGCTGAAAAGTGTAAACTTATGTGATTACTTGTTATTTGTGTTTGTAAATGATTGTTGGTGTTGTTTGATTTTACTCGCGTACAAAATGTCTAGTTGGTGACATTGGATGAATGATGGATAGTTTTTGCTTAAATGCTTGAGGGGTTTGTATGAGATTGTGATATTGTTAAATAAATTAGGATAGTAGTGTATACATAGAGGTCGGTTTTACTTTCAAAAGGTTTTAGATGTGGTGGGAAGGCTGCGGGTGACCCTATACATAAGCATCTAGAACTCGATGAAAGTAAAATCCTCCGAAGGGTATGTACGCGTTGTTTAGAGTGATTGGTGGATATTGGGAATGTGTTGGGATGTTCATATACGCTTTGTTATACTTGACTTGTGCGGTGCACACTCAAACATACTTTTATTGTTGCATTGATGACGTTATTGATACGCATTTGATATACATCATGGTCTTACATACGTACGATACATGATCTGACGTTAATAATTCGCGTACTCATTTATTATGCGATGTTGCTTTACCCCATATGGTCTTGTAGTGATTTGATATTGTGATTAGGATAGTTGTACATACAGGGAAGACGACGATACCTTTAGTGAATTATAGATGTGGTGGGAAGGCTGCGGGTGACCCTATATATAAGCATCTATGATTCCTTAAAAGTAAAGTCGTATGAAATGTATGTGCAATGTAATTATGGTTGATTCTAGTAAGGATTGAGATATATATATTATTGTGATTATTATTACTATTTAGGATGGACGTGCATACATGGAAGTCGGTTACGCCTTCAAAGAGTTCTAGATGTGGTGGGAAGGCTGCGGGTGACCCTATATATAAGCATCTAGAACTTGATGAAAGCAGAATCCTCCTAAGTGTATGTGCGTGTAGTTTATTTTGAGTTAATTATCGATGGTTGACGATTGTTGAATTGTGGTTGGTGTTTATTCGCGGTTCACACGCAAGCATATATATATTTATACGCGGTTCACACGCAAGCATAATATATATATATATATTCATACGCGGTTCACACGCACGCGGTTCACACGCAAGAATATATATATTTATACGCGGTTCACACGCAAGCATAATATATATATATATATATATATACGCGGTATATTAAGTATGACCTGTTTATATATATATATATATATATATATATATATATATATATATAATAAATGTGTATGTATATATGTATATTTTTGTGTTTTTAAAACTATATATATATATATATATATATATATTTATACGCGGTTCACACGCAAGCATAATATATATATTTATACGCGGTTCACACGCAAGCATAATATATATTATATATATATATTCATACGCGGTTCACACGCAAGCATATATATATTTATACGCGGTTCACACGCAATCATATATATATTTATACGCGGTTCACACGCAAGCATATATATATTTATACGCGGTTCACACGCAAGCATAATATATATATATATATATATATTATATTAAGTATGACCTGTTTATATATATATATATATATATATATATATATATATATATATAATAAATGTGTATGTATATATGTATATTATATATATATATATATATATATATATATATATATATATATTTATATGTTCACACGCATCATATATATATTCATACGCGGTTCACACGCAAGCATATATATATTTATACGCGGTTCACACGCAATCATATATATATTTATACGCGGTTCACACGCAAGCATATATATATTTATACGCGGTTCACACGCAAGCATAATATATATATATATATATATATTCATACGCGGTTCACACGCAAGTATGACCTGTTTATATACGTATATATATATATATATATATATATATATATATAATAAATGTGTATGTATATATGTATATTTTTGTGTTTTTAAAACTATATATATATATATATATATATATATATATATATATATATATATATATATATATATAAATATATATATTCCTTAAAAGTAAAGTCATATGAAATGTATGTGCAATGTAATTATGGTTGATTCTAGTAAAGGATTGAGATATATATATTATTATGATTATTATTACTATTTAGGATGGACGTGCATACATGGAAGTCGGTTACGCCTTCAAGGAGTTCTAGATGTGGTGGGAAGGCTGCGGGTGACCCTATATATAAGCATCTAGAACTTGATGAAAGCAGAATCCTCCTAAGTGTATGTGCGTGTAGTTTATTTTGAGTTAATTATCGATGGTTGACGATTGTTGAATTGTGGTTGGTGTTTATTCGCGGTTCACACGCAAGCATATATATATTTATACGCGGTTCACACGCAAGCATAATATATATATATATATATTCATACGCGGTTCACACGCACGCGGTTCACACGCAAGTATGACCTGTTTATATACGCGGTTCACACGCAAGTATACTTTGTTTGGTGTATTTTGTGGCATGGTTGATACGAATTCGATATGTATTACAATAGGCGTTATGATTGTTTATGCTTTTGGCGTTTGTGTTGATATTTACATCATTTGTGCACTCTTATTTCACGCTTACTTGTTTGGTGTGATCTTGTTATTGGACGTCTTTGTGTTACCTAGAGGCTCGCTGTAAGTCAGGTCTAGCCTCTACACGTGCATCATGATTATTGGCGATGATTCTTTACGGACCATTACTACGAACTCACCAACCTTGTGTTGACTATGCTTAGTACACTTTTCAGGTAACCAGGTTATCCATGGCGTGAAGTTTGATTGTTTGCGTGCTGTTGAACCCGGACTGGACTTATATGGATCAAGGATCCATTTGCCTTATGTTGCATTGTACTTAGGATTGTTAGCTTTCTTTCGTTGTCGTTTTGTAAACCTTGACGATTACTTGCTTCTGTTACAATTTGATACTTGTTTCTTTCATTGTATGGATTCACTGAATCCTTTATTTGCATTTAGTTCATGTTCTACATTAATCCCACCTTGCGCTATATGATTTCCGTGATATTCTGAGCCTTGGCTTGGGGTGTTACAGCGTCTCTTTATTCTCTGATGGGATCTGATGGTGTGCTTAATAACTTATTCAACTTTAGTAAGTTGTATGATAATTTCGATATGAATTATGAAATATGGTATAATGATGCATTATTCCATGGATAAAGAGAAGAAGAAAAAGTAGATGAAAGACTGAAAGAGAGTAGTCGATGAGAGAGATGAAGAAAAAGGAATATGAGTCGGTCGGCTATATGAAAGAGCGGGGTATATCATAAACTATAAAATATTTATATAATAATAATCTGTATATTAAAATATAAGAAACTAAATGGCCTGGGAACTTGGTGCACTATTATCTTTGTTTATTAAATGATAATATTTAATTTTTTGAACAACTAACTAACGAAATGATTTCATTAATACTATCAAAGGGACGACCTAGATGCTAAGTAGGAACACATACAGCAAATATCTTTTACATCAAGGCAGTAAGCAACTAAAAACAATACATGGTCAGATCATAAAAGAAAAATTACACCAAGAAACCCCTTTCAATTTTGATCTGTATTGATTCCACTCATAGGACATCTCCTTGATTTCATTCACCAAACTTTGTTCACTCTTGACCACTCCTCTGAAGATCTTGTCATTCCGATTCTGCCAAAGTGGGAATTTTTCCCATCACTGTCCTCCAAATAAACAAGTTAACTTTTGGAGTAGCCAATCTATTCCACCAAAAAGCTTTTACTGGCTGGTTAATATCTACTACCTTGGCTTGGATAATTTATTTTTGAACTTTATTATTATATTAATATTCATAGGATACAAGTAATATACTACGAGTAGTATTAAATTTCTCACAAAAGCTTTTAACATATTAAATTTATTACTACTATAATAAATAAATGTTTAATATGTAGTTTAAAATAATAAATCTAGAATGAAAATCATTTTTAAAAAAAAGATATTTTTTATATATGTTTTTATACATATTTATAATTTTTTTATATATTTTTTTTTGTTGTATGACTCTTACGAGTCACGACTCAAAAATCTGGAAAACGAGTCGTATCACGAGTTGACAACTATGTATCCGGGTATCTAAGTGTTCATTGTGTGTGACCCCGTAGGCTCGTATGTAAACGGTAGTATAATTTTGTGTTATGACGTACACACTAATCCAACACTATGCATAATGAGCGATTGCACAAGCCCAAGCTGCTCTATGATTTTTTGGAGTTTGGATATCAATTTCAGTTTTGAGTTCTTTGCTGCTATCTGTCAATCTGTGTTACAACTTGCAACTTTTTCCTTTCTTTCTATGATTTCCATTATATCGATATGTGTTTTTTATTCAATATTGGAGCATATATGATTTATTTATCTCCATTTTAATCAAACACCCCACCTGTAAGTAAATTGTTGAAATTTTTTAACATACAATACAGGAATTAGAAACTAACAATTTGACCTTGAAATTTTTTATAGCATACCCAACCAAAAACTCGATGCCATACCCAATTAATACAAACATTATAATTTGCTGTAAAACTAGCTATTTTAATCTCCCCTTCCCTTCTTTTACAAAATCACAAAAATACGGTACAGACACACCAAAAACTATATCAAGAAAGTTCAAATAGATTAGGTAAAAGTACTCATAGAATCGTCCTACAGGCTCTCCGGCCAAAGAGGGGCTTACAAATTACATGAGAAAATAGACCGTCTGATCGATGTCATAATCGTCCTCATAAGGTTTACTAGAAAATATCCATCAGTACACGAAAACATGGTATTATTAAAGAAACACAAACCACACGAAGCAAACACCAGTGGCTATTTGATACTTATCCCCATCAATTCTTTTCACCCTTGTTCTTTTCCTTTCCTTTGTTGGTCTTCTGCGCATCTTGAGTGTCACCGCCAAGGTCTAGCATACCCTTTTCTAGCAGCTTCTTCAGAACGGCTTGCAAATTCTCCTCTTTTCCACTGAAAACGATAAAGACAACCCAAAAAAACTTCTCAGTAAGGACTTTTTAAATTAGTTTTAAAACATAAAAAGCTACTTCATGATATATAGCAAAGACTAACCGTGCTTTAACTTCAGAATGAACCATCTCCCACACCTTTAAGTCTTCATGTATCTTTACATCTTCTCCAGCACGGGATTTTAAATCCCCAATAAAAGTCTCCATTGTGTGCAGGTTCATTTCAAATTGTTTCTGAAAACAGAACATAGTATCAAAAGGTATCAAAGAAAAGACCAGTGATTATGATATATAGAGCTACAAACACCGTAATGTACTTACTTTTATCAAGGCTATAGCAGATGATGAACTCAATGACTCTCCTTTGTTCTCATTTATGAACTTAGCTACATTTTTAAGATATTGTGATTCCCATTGGGATGCCTTGAGGGTAATTGATTCAACATCTTCATTGTTTGAATAAGTCTGGCAAGTATTAGAAGCCACAGACAACAGATCCTCGGGAATTCTCCCACTTTTAGAAGAAACTTTGATGGCAAAGTTCTGAAGAATTTTATTGTCACGAGACATTGTTTTCTTTTCCACCTGCAAATGATGCATCAATTCATCAGAAAATTCATGTACTAGAGATGTTAAGTCTTAACTACACTGTTTAGCAAAAACAGCTTGATAAGATACTTTTTAACTGATGATCCCAAACCAATTATTTCACTCAATCTCGATCATCAACTATAACTAATCAGTTTACAGAAAACGCAACAAGCCAGCAACAATAATCATCCTAGCCCAAATATAAGTCCAAATATGATATACTTTGGCTTCCAAAATCTTTACACATTTTCAACATATTACTGAAAGTAATATTCAACTTTTGCGCCTCTTGTGTGAAGTCAAGGTGGAAACTCATTTCAAACAATATGAGCTCGAGGCAGTCTAAGCTGGACACGTTATGCTTACCAGAATATCAACCATTTTAGAACATTGGACTTTTCTAATACTCTCTCCGTTCCAAAATAAATGTTTACTTTACTCTTGTACTTAACAAAAATGTTTAATTACATTATTCAAGTTTCAAAATTTATACCAAGCTATTTGTACTTTATAAACATTTATCAAATATTATTACAGTTTAAACTTTCCTACCCTTCTTTTTTTTTTTACATCCCTTGATGGTTCAAAACATTAAGGGTCATTTTGTACTCTACTAAAATGTTTAATTTAATCATTGAGTTTAACACTACAAGTTTTAAAAGATGAACAATCTTAATAGATAAACAAAGCAACAATAATTACACTTTTCTTAAACATTGTGTTTTTGATGGTGGCCTAGTCGACAAGCATCCTAATGTCGTCACAAGAGGTTTTGAACTTCAAACCTCCATTGGTAGACATATATATTTGGTGTGGGCTACCAAAATGGTTCAAACACAAAAATGATTATACCCGTACATCTAAGCAAAAAATCATTCTCAGCCAATTACCGTTTATATTTTTGTTGAACACAAATGCACATATAATGTAAACTAAGAGTTACGAACCCCCGCATTGTGGGGCCGAAATAATTAATCATCTTTGTATGTTATCACATGTATTTGTTTCCTTTATTAAAGACAATTCCACAAACACAACATTATAGATGTGTTAACTCCCAAAAAAGCACAAACATAATTTTTTTTTATGAAAAATTCAAAAGTAAACAAAAGCAATTGCATATTGAAAAATGAGCAATACCTCGGGCACGTTCAAATATGCAGACTTAAACCAAAAATAAAATAGGTGTAAAACATAGGAACTCAACGTGTAACATCCATGAGTTTTGACCGTTTGACTTTACGTGCAATTTGACTAACAATTTGAGTTAATAAAGTATCTTGGTTCATTTCGTGATTAAATGATAATGTGGTATGTTCGTTGGGTCGATTGTATGACTTATTCGGTGATTAAATGTAAAAGTAATTTCGGGTTTGAGCTCAAGAGGAAGTTTTGGTAAGTTAAATTCATCCCATTTACTTCTATTTATGCTTGTTCATATGTTTCTAGTTGATTTGATGTGATTCCAAGTCTTGAAAATGGTAAAATTGAAATTAGGGTTTAAATTAGGGTTTAAATGATTTGGAAGTGATTGTGATGTTTTGGTCTAAATTGTGGGTTGGGTTATGTATATTTATGGTTAATGATGTTTGGTTATACTTCAAAATGAGTTACAAGTCCTTACAATTTGTTTTGGAATGGTTTGGGTCGATTTTTGGGGTATTTGGTTTGTTTTTCTGCACTAAAACTGCTGCTGGTAGTGTTGCTGCCCAGAAGGGGGCGTAACCTACGACCCTATGGGGCGTAGGTTACGCTGGTACAAATTTCTTTGGGCGTAGGTTACGGCCCTTTGGGGCGTAGCTTACGCCGATCCTTCCATCTTACGCCAAAATGCTTCTGTTTACGCCAACTTTTACGCCAAAAATGACTTTTCTAGAGGGCCGTAGCTTACGCCACTTTGGGCCGTAAGCTACGCCAGTTGTAATTTTGACCACCGTACCTTACGCCCCTGTAGGCCGTAAGTTACGACCTTAATCTAATTTACTTCTTATCTTATATAACATTGATTGAGAGTCTTAGAAGTCGTTTAACATCGAGAAGCACTTTGGAAACCTAATTAGGGTTTTGCCGAATATTTAATAACTACGTATCTGTGTTTATGTGTGTTGATATGAATGTATATGATCGATATTTAGGTGTTGGACGTGAAGTGATCATTGAACGACAGTAACTTGACTTTATATCAAATTTAACTTCTTTGCCGATCAGGTGAGTTTCGTAGCTCCCTACTCAATAGAGATTCGGGCTGAAAAGTGTACATATACGTGTTTGTTGAATTGTTTGGTTGATTTGATTGACTGTCTAGTTAATTTCTGATTGATTGTGGATTGACAGATAGTTTTGATTGATTGTGTGATGGTTTACGAATGTGATTGTGTTATTGTAATGTATTAGGGTAGAAGTACATATATGGAGGTCGGTTTTACTTTCAAAGAGTCTTAGATGTGGTGGGAAGGCTGCGGGTGACCCTATATATAAGCATCTAGAACTTGATGAAAGTAAAATCCTCCAAAGTATGTGTACGCGTTGTTTAGAGAAAGCGATAAATTTTGGAATTATGGTTGGAATGAACATGTACGTCTCGCTATACTTGATTCGTGTGTTACGCACTCAAGCATACCTTTATCGTTGTATTGACGAACTTATGAATTAATGTTTGACGATTGAATGATTGATTGAGCGATGGAATAATGGGTTATTGGTTACGTTTATTTGATCTTAGTAAAGGATTGTGATATATTATTATTATTATTATTATTATTATTATTATTATTATTATTATTATTATTATTACTGCTAGGATAGACGTGCATACATGGAAGTCGGTTATGCCTTCATTGGGTTTTAGATGTGGTGGGAAGGCTGCGGGTGACCCTATATATAAGCATCTAGAACTTGATGAAAGTAAAATCCTCCTAAGTGTATGTACGTATAGTTTAATTTGGGTTAATTATTGATGGTTGATGATTGTTGAATTTGTGGTTGGTGTTTATACGCGGTTCACACGCAAGCATAATATATATTTATACGCGGTTCACACGCAAGCATAATATATATTTATACGCGGTTCACACGCAAGCATAATATATATTTATACGCGGTTCACACGCAAGCATAATATATATTTATACGCGGTTCACACGCAAGCATAATATATATTTATACGCGGTTCACACGCAAGCATAATATATATTTATACGCGGTTCACACGCAAGCATAATATATATTTATACGCGGTTCACACGCAAGCATAATATATATTTATACGCGGTTCACACGCAAGCATAATATATATTTATACGCGGTTCACACGCAAGCATAATATATATTTATACGCGGTTCACACGCAAGCATAATATATATTTATACGCGGTTCACACGCAAGCATAATATATATTTATACGCGGTTCACACGCAAGCATAATATATATTTATACGCGGTTCACACGCAAGCATAATATATATTTATACGCGGTTCACACGCAAGCATAATATATATTTATACGCGGTTCACACGCAAGCATAATATATATTTATACGCGGTTCACACGCAAGCATAATATATATTTATACGCGGTTCACACGCAAGCATAATATATATTTATACGCGGTTCACACGCAAGCATAATATATATTTATACGCGGTTCACACGCAAGCATAATATATATTTATACGCGGTTCACACGCAAGCATAATATATATTTATACGCGGTTCACACGCAAGCATAATATATATTTATACGCGGTTCACACGCAAGCATAATATATATTTATACGCGGTTCACACGCAAGCATAATATATATTTATACGCGGTTCACACGCAAGCATAATATATATTTATACGCGGTTCACACGCAAGCATAATATATATTTATACGCGGTTCACACGCAAGCATAATATATATTTATACGCGGTTCACACGCAAGCATAATATATATTTATACGCGGTTCACACGCAAGCATAATATATATTTATACGCGGTTCACACGCAAGCATAATATATATTTATACGCGGTTCACACGCAAGCATAATATATATTTATACGCGGTTCACACGCAAGCATAATATATATTTATACGCGGTTCACACGCAAGCATAATATATATTTATACGCGGTTCACACGCAAGCATAATATATATTTATACGCGGTTCACACGCAAGCATAATATATATTTATACGCGGTTCACACGCAAGCATAATATATATTTATACGCGGTTCACACGCAAGCATAATATATATTTATACGCGGTTCACACGCAAGCATAATATATATTTATACGCGGTTCACACGCAAGCATAATATATATTTATACGCGGTTCACACGCAAGCATAATATATATTTATACGCGGTTCACACGCAAGCATAATATATATTTATACGCGGTTCACACGCAAGCATAATATATATTTATACGCGGTTCACACGCAAGCATAATATATATTTATACGCGGTTCACACGCAAGCATAATATATATTTATACGCGGTTCACACGCAAGCATAATATATATTTATACGCGGTTCACACGCAAGCATAATATATATTTATACGCGGTTCACACGCAAGCATAATATATATTTATACGCGGTTCACACGCAAGCATAATATATATTTATACGCGGTTCACACGCAAGCATAATATATATTTATACGCGGTTCACACGCAAGCATAATATATATTTATACGCGGTTCACACGCAAGCATAATATATATTTATACGCGGTTCACACGCAAGCATAATATATATTTATACGCGGTTCACACGCAAGCATAATATATATTTATACGCGGTTCACACGCAAGCATAATATATATTTATACGCGGTTCACACGCAAGCATAATATATATTTATACGCGGTTCACACGCAAGCATAATATATATTTATACGCGGTTCACACGCAAGCATAATATATATTTATACGCGGTTCACACGCAAGCATAATATATATTTATACGCGGTTCACATGTATCGATATTTACATCATTTGTGCACTCTTATTACACGCTTACTTGTTTTGTGTGATCTTGTTGTTGGACGTTATTGTGTTACTTAGAGGCTCACTGTAAGTCATGTTTCGCCTCTATTAGTATATTATGATTTTGACGATGGTTTCTTTATGGACCATTACTACGAACTCACCAACCTTGTGTTGACTATGCTTAGTACACTTTTCAGGTAACCATGTTATTCCAAGGCAAGGAGTTTGATTGTTTGCTTGCTGTTGAACCCGGACTTGGACTTATATGGATCAAGGATCCATTTGCCTTCTTTTGCATTATACTTAGGATCGTGTTGCCATCTTCGGGATGTTCTTGTGTAAACTTTGATGGCTATTTGCTCCTTATGTATTTTGGTACTTGTTTCGTATTGTAATGGATTCACTGAATCTTTATTTGCATTTAGCTCTTGTTCTATTGTAATTCCACCTTGTGCTATATGATTTCCGTGATATCCTGAGCCTTGGCTTGGGGTGTTACAGAATGGTGGCCCATGCGTGGTCGTAGAGAATTAGGCGGTTTGACCTAGACTACGGCTTAAGTTAAAACTCTTCATATAGCATGCATGGTTAGGAAATTTGTGTGCAACGTGAATTCTGTGAACCCTAGAAAGTGTATTGTGAGTTCGTAGTTAAGACCACTTATGTGATGGCTTGAATTTAACGTGATGAATGTGGAATGAGTACAATGTGGTTAATGTGTGCATTGACTGAATTTGATTGTCGTTGATGTGGATTGTTACTATTGATTGGTGCTAGTTGGATGATTTAGAGCAAAATGAAGTTATGGTATTAACTTAGTATAATATTGTGGCAACCCTAAAAGAACCCGATCAACTCTTTTATGGTCGCCCAACATTATAACAAGTTAATGATATCATGGATTGCGCATGCATGACTTAGAGTATAATAGGAACCGATATGCTTAATGGAAGTTGATTGGGTGGAGGGTTAGCCGTTGGTACACCCTGTATACATACCTGGTCAATAACTAGAAAGCATATCGAATTCGGATTATACCTTGAATCATTCGTGTTAGTTGCTTGGCTTAGTGTATAATAGGGAACCGATATGCTTAATGGAAGTTGATTGGGTGGAGGGTTAGCCGTTGGTACACCCTGTATACATACCTGGTCAATAACTAGAGAGCATATCGAATTCAGATTATACTTAACCCATTTGTGTTAATTGTTTGATTTTATGATGTATTGAGCATGATTACTTGAGTTAATAATGAACAATTGTAATGAAATTGACATGATAATATGCTAAGTAACAATCTCATAGGATTCTAGCACTCTTGCCTTAGCTTAATGATATGAAATGAGTATGTGGTATCGGTATGAGAACATTGACTACTTGTGTGACTAACATGTGAGCATTTGAGACTAACTCTCGGGTCAACGTGTCACTTGCTTTATAGAAATGGTGAGACCAAGGAGAGCCGGAACGAACTATAGGGCTGAACCGGAAGAACCTCAACCGGAAGCTCAACCGGAGGTACAAGGAGGTAGAGGTAGGGGCCGTGGTAGAGGTCGTGGTAGAGACCAAGGAAGGGGTCGTGGTGAAGCTCCTGAGCCAAACATGGCTGAGGTGATCGCTCAAACGATCGCCAATATCATGCCAACCATTATTGCTCAAGTCACGGCAAGTCTTGGCAAAACAATGGGCCTCAAAACAATGAAGCCCCAGGAAATATGAATAATGAAAATGCTCAACCTCAGGCCGTGGAAAACGAAGAAGAGGAACCAGTGAGAATTGATAACCGCATGCCCATGTATAATCAATACGGGGGATACCGACAGGGATGTATATTTAAGGACTTCAAAAGCTGTGGGGCACCGGAGTTTAATGGAAGAGGTGGTCCCACTGAGTGTATAAGGTGGTTTGAGGAGATCGAGGCAGTGATTGAAAGAAGTCATTGCACGTATGACGACCGGATTTCTTATGCATCCGGCATGTTTAAAAATGACGCCTTGAGTTGGTGGAACCAGGAGATAACTTTGGGGCGGACTTATAACTTGGAATGGATCGATTTCAAGAACAAAGTGAAGGCAAAGTTTTGTCCTCCCTATGAACTACAAAACTTGACCATTGAGTTTGCTAATCTCAATATGGAGGGAGCCGATTATAAGAGTTATGTTAGATGATTTCAAGAGTTGTCTACCCTCATTCCTCACTTGGTGGATTCTGAGGCTCGGGCCATCGAGAAGTTTGTATTGGGCTTAAATCCTCAAGTCCGATCCTATGTGAATTCTAACATGCCTACTTCTTTAGCCGATGCTGTCAACCGGGCCGGTAGTGTGACTGAAGACTTGTTGAGGAGCGGTGTTTTGAGTAACTCCCCAGCAAACAAGAGGAAAGAAGTGGGAGAGTCAAGTGGGGTGAATAAAATGGGAAGGTTTGTTTCCAAAAATGTTAACCGGGGAAGGGTGATGGCGGCAGTTAAGCCGGCGAGGAGGCCTTATGTGGGACCTCATCCTTTTTGTAACAAGTGTAATAAGCATCATCCCACTAACACCCAATGTGGGGCTTGCCTCAATTGTAATCAACTTGGACATTTGGCAAGAGATTGTAGAGCACCGAAAACGACACCGTTGAATATAGTACCTCTTCAAACCATTCATCCTCAAGGCAACTTTCCATGGGGTACGTGCTTTAAATGTGGAAGCCCTGATCACTACTGAAATAATTGTCCGCAATGGATTGGACAACAAGTTGAAGTGGCGGTCCATCCGAATCAACTCCAAATTACCGGGCCGAATCAAAACCGTGGCCAACAAGGCCATCAAGTTCATCCTCGTGGCCGAGCTTTTGCGGGAATCGGCAATGGAGGCCAAAATGATCCAAACGTTGGTTAAGGTACCTTTCTCTTAACGGTTATGATGTTATGGCACTACTCGATGTCAAAACCGACTATGACCTTGTTTGTCCTAACGTTACTCCTTTGGGTTACCTTCGTTCGTGTGTTTTGGAATTATATGTTTAAAATTTTTTTGGATGTTTAGCGACTCTCTAACTAAATTCGGTCAAATACCCTGTGCATGTATCTTGACTCTAGAAGACGACAAACTCTTCACGTACTTTGTGATCTATGGTATTAAGGTTCTTGACGATAAAATGAGCACAAATCTAAATGCCAACGGTTAATATGATTCTTAATTGTGTAGTAGGGTTGCTAATGTAAAATATCTAACGATAGAGTTCTTAGGGTCTCGTGTAGATCTTCAAACTCAAAGGTCCTTAGGGCTACCGTCTCAAGAAATCTGAAAACTAACGTCGTCTCGTTAATCTTGAGTCTCCCGAAGCTTTTCCGAGTGACTTACCGGACTTGTCCCATCTCGATAACTTAAATTTCGTATATGCTTAACCTTCCTAACGTCGCACGCGTAGCCAAAACCCTCATAGACTTGCCACGATCGGGATACGAATTTAGACACACGACTTGAAGAGCCCCAAAGGGGAGGGGGCAACTCGTTCGTCCTTGCTAATCACTGTAAAAGCCTGTAACTCGTGTTGTAAGGTAGCACGTGTCGTTTCGAAATATATGATAACTTGAGGGGTGTGAATAAGCTCATGGTGAAAGACCAGGAGATAAATTTGAAGGAAAACAAATTGTGATGGACTTCATTATGAAGTCGCCGAAGACAAGAAATGGGTTGATGGGTGGTGGAGACCTCTAGAGTTGAGACCTAAGTACCCACATCTGTCTAACGATTGGTGTTTCGTTGAATTTCGGGACGAAATTCTTTTGACGGGGGGATAATGTAACATCCATGAGTTTTGACCGTTTGACTTTACGTGCAATTTGACTAACAATTTGAGTTAATAAAGTATCTTGGTTCATTTCGTGATTAAATGATAATGTGGTATGTTCGTTGGGTCGATTGTATGACTTATTCGGTGATTAAATGTAAAACGACTTGTGAATTAGCTTGTAAAGGGAAACGGGTCGACCCATGGGTTACCCATGACCCATGAGCCTTCCAAGACCCAACCCTTTCCCTTATCTCTTTCATTTCACCACACAACCTAATCTCTTTCTTTTCTCTCTAACAAAAGCAAGAACTCTCTCTTCCAATCTTTCTCTCTTGAACTCTTGAATTAATTGGTGTTGTGCAATTTGTTTAATATAAGAATCATTATCATCTCCTTCTCATCTTCATCATACCTAAAGATTGAAGTTCATAGTGCAAGATTTTAACCCATTTTGACCTAATTTCGGGTTTGAGCTCAAGAGGAAGTTTTGGTAAGTTAAATTCATCCCATTTACTTCTATTTATGCTTGTTCATATGTTTCTAGTTGATTTGATGTGATTCCAAGTCTTGAAAATGGTAAAATTGAAATTAGGGTTTAAATTAGGGTTTGAATGATTTGGAAGTGATTGTGATGTTTTGGTCTAAATTGTGGGTTGGGTTATGTGCATTTATGGTTAATGATGTTTGGTTATACTTCAAAATGAGTTACAAGTCCTTACAATTTGTTTTGGAATGGTTTGGGTCAATTTTTGGGGTATTTGGTTTGTTTTTCTGCACTAAAACTGCTGCTGGTAGTGTTGCTGCCCAGAAGGGGGCGTAACCTACGGCCCTATGGGGCGTAGGTTACGCTGGTACAAATTTCTTTGGGCGTAGGTTACGGCCCTTTGGGGCGTAGCTTACGCCGATCCTTCCATCTTACGCCAAAATGCTTCTGTTTACGCCAACTTTTACGCCAAAAATGACTTTTCCAGAGGGCCGTAGCTTACGCCACTTTGGGCCGTAAGCTACGCCAGTTGTAATTTTGACCACCGTACCTTACGCCCCTGTAGGCCGTAAGTTACGGCCTTAATCTAACTTACTTCTTATCTTATATAACATTGATTGAGAGTCTTAGAAGTCGTTTAACATCGAGAAGCACTTTGGAAACCTAATTAGGGTTTTGTCGAATATTTAATAACTACGTATCTGTGTTTATGTGTGTTGATATGAATGTATATGATCGATATTTAGGTGTTGGGCGTGAAGTGATCATTGAACGACAGTAACTTGACTTTATATCAAATTTAACTTCTTTGCCGATCAGGTGAGTTTCGTAGCTCCCTACTCAATAGAGATTCGGGCTGAAAAGTGTACATATACGTGTTTGTTGAATTGTTTGGTTGATTTGATTGACTGTCTAGTTAATTTCTGATTGATTGTGGATTGACAGATAGTTTTGATTGATTGTGTGATGGTTTACGAATGTGATTGTGTTATTGTAATGTATTAGGGTAGAAGTACATATATGGAGGTCGGTTTTACTTTCAAAGAGTCTTAGATGTGGTGGGAAGGCTGCGGACAACCCTATACATAAGCATCTAGAACTTGATGAAAGTAAAATCCTCCAAAGTATGTGTACGCGTTGTTTAGAGAAAGCGATAAATTTTGGAATTATGGTTGGAATGAACATGTACGTCTCGCTATACTTGATTCGTGTGTTACGCACTCAAGCATACCTTTATCGTTGTATTGACGAACTTATGAATTAATGTTTGACGATTGAATGATTGATTGAGCGATGGAATAATGGGTTATTGGTTACGTTTATTTGATCTTAGTAAAGGATTGTGATATATTATTATTATTATTATTATTGTTATTATTATTATTACTGCTAGGATAGACGTGCATACATGGAAGTCGGTTATGCCTTCATTGGGTTTTAGATGTGGTGGGAAGGCTGCGGACAACCCTATACATAAGCATCTAGAACTTGATGAAAGTAAAATCCTCCAAAGTATGTGTACGCGTTGTTTAGAGAAAGCGATAAATTTTGGAATTATGGTTGGAATGAACATGTACGTCTCGCTATACTTGATTCGTGTGTTACGCACTCAAGCATACCTTTATCGTTGTATTGACGAACTTATGAATTAATGTTTGACGATTGAATGATTGATTGAGCGATGGAATAATGGGTTATTGGTTACGTTTATTTGATCTTAGTAAAGGATTGTGATTGTAATTCGCGGTTCACACGCAAGCATAATATATATTTATACGCGGTTCACACGCAAGCATAATATATATATTTATACGCGGTTCACACGCAAGCATAATATATATTTATACGCGGTTCACACGCAAGCATAATATATATATTTATACGCGGTTCACACGCAAGCATAATATATATTTATACGCGGTTCACACGCAAGCATAATATATATTTATACGCGGTTCACACGCAAGCATAATATATATTTATACGCGGTTCACACGCAAGCATAATATATATATTTATACGCGGTTCACACGCAAGCATAATATATATTTATACGCGGTTCACACGCAAGCATAATATATATTTATACGCGGTTCACACGCAAGCATAATATATATTTATACGCGGTTCACACGCAAGCATAATATATATATTTATACGCGGTTCACACGCAAGCATAATATATATTTATACGCGGTTCACACGCAAGCATAATATATATATTTATACGCGGTTCACACGCAAGCATAATATATATATTTATACGCGGTTCACACGCAAGCATAATATATATTTATACGCGGTTCACACGCAAGCATAATATATATTTATACGCGGTTCACACGCAAGCATAATATATATTTATACGCGGTTCACACGCAAGCATAATATATATATTTATACGCGGTTCACACGCAAGCATAATATATATTTATACGCGGTTCACACGCAAGCATAATATATATTTATACGCGGTTCACACGCAAGCATAATATATATTTATACGCGGTTCACACGCAAGCATAATATATATTTATACGCGGTTCACACGCAAGCATAATATATATATTTATACGCGGTTCACACGCAAGCATAATATATATTTATACGCGGTTCACACGCAAGCATAATATATATTTATACGCGGTTCACACGCAAGCATAATATATATATTTATACGCGGTTCACACGCAAGCATAATATATATATTTATACGCGGTTCACACGCAAGCATAATATATATATTTATACGCGGTTCACACGCAAGCATAATATATATTTATACGCGGTTCACACGCAAGCATAATATATATATTTATACGCGGTTCACACGCAAGCATAATATATATATTTATACGCGGTTCACACGCAAGCATAATATATATTTATACGCGGTTCACACGCAAGCATAATATATATTTATACGCGGTTCACACGCAAGCATAATATATATTTATACGCGGTTCACACGCAAGCATAATATATATTTATACGCGGTTCACACGCAAGCATAATATATATTTATACGCGGTTCACACGCAAGCATAATATATATTTATACGCGGTTCACACGCAAGCATAATATATATTTATACGCGGTTCACACGCAAGCATAATATATATTTATACGCGGTTCACACGCAAGCATAATATATATTTATACGCGGTTCACACGCAAGTATAATCTATTTACATACGCGGTTCACACGCTTGTATATTCTGTTTAAGCGGTCTTCATGCAAGTACACCCTATTTGGGCAATTGTGGCATGGTTGTTATGATTTTGATATACGATATGATATGCATTATGACTGTTTATGCTTTTGGCACATGTATCGATATTTACATCATTTGTGCACTCTTATTACACGCTTACTTGTTTTGTGTGATCTTGTTGTTGGACGTTATTGTGTTACTTAGAGGCTCACTGTAAGTCATGTTTCGCCTCTATTAGTATATTATGATTTTGACGATGGTTTCTTTATGGACCATTACTACGAACTCACCAACCTTGTGTTGACTATGCTTAGTACACTTTTCAGGTAACCATGTTATTCCAAGGCAAGGAGTTTGATTGTTTGCTTGCTGTTGAACCCGGACTTGGACTTATATGGATCAAGGATCCATTTGCCTTCTTTTGCATTATACTTAGGATCGTGTTGCCATCTTCGGGATGTTCTTGTGTAAACTTTGATGGCTATTTGCTCCTTATGTATTTTGGTACTTGTTTCGTATTGTAATGGATTCACTGAATCTTTATTTGCATTTAGCTCTTGTTCTATTGTAATTCCACCTTGTGCTATATGATTTCCGCGATATTCTGAGCCTTGGCTTGGGGTGTTACACAACGCTAAACCAATAAATACAAGATAAAAAAAATGTAACACCCAATGCCGTCTTCCACAGGTTTTGGGTCCCAATACTTCGACGGTGTATGTGGGAGGTTGAGATGTAGATAGCCTCACCTCTACCTAGGTAGAGACTATAGAGGCTGCTTTCAGGTTCTATCTAAACGATAGAAAAGGACTTTTGGTCTTTCCATAGGGTGGGTATTGAAACCTTGACCTTTGTCTACAGAGACAAAGATGTTAACCACTTAATCCAACCATGCTACTCTAATAAATACAAAATAGGTATAAAATCTAAAATATGGTCAATATCTAATATATATTAGAGTTAATCTTTCAAATATAACAAAAGTTTAAATGGTTTAACGGTTGTACATAATGCTCTTAACTTATACATTACTATTCACATTGGTTTTTTATAATGAAGGATTTAATTTAATTTAATATAAGGTGATTTTAGGACTATTTAGGGAGATTTAAGAGTGGTTTAGATTTGCCATACAAAAAAAAATGTAAATGTTTCCAAATAAAATGAAGTTTAAAACAACGAAAAGTGAAAGCATAATCCCAAAATTACATTACATTACATACATTATATATATTATGGATGAAGTCGAATTAAAAAAGGCTGAAAAAAGAAGACCTGGGTTTTGTAGAGGTCTGTAAATTGATAACTTCTTCTTTCCGTCGATCTTCTCCGATCTTCTCCTTTGTGTATTTCTTTTCTGGCAAAATAAAAGTCCAATTTCACTTGTTAATGCAGCCTGCTAGATACTCGTAAAATATAGCCGTCGGTGTGTGAAGGAGGAAAGTGAAAGTAAAACTTGAAGGAGGTAAAAAGGGCAAGGTGAATGTGTAGACTATTGTTGGCTTTTATTTCTTTCTTGAGTTAATTATAGAAATCGTCCCTGTCGTGGTACCCAGCTTGCAGGTTTCATCCCTAACTTTAAAAAATTACAGTTTTAGTTCAAAAAATTTTGCTCCGTCAACACTTTTGGTCCTCACTACGAACGCCCGTTTAAAAACCCATCATGTGCTATCCACGTGATGGGTATTTTTGTCTTTTCCATTGTTTAGGGACTAAAAGTGTAATTAAAAATCCAGATCTCTTCTCATTTTACAAATATCAATCATGATAAGGAAGAAAGAGTAAAGCTTAAAATAAGTTATTAACTCAAGTTACACTCCTATTTTGGAACTTAGATGAAAAGATTCAAATTAGTATCATTGGGAATGAATTTGTTGTAAGCAAAAGGAAAACCTTCGTGAGCTTTTAAAAGGAAATTCACATAAGAAAGAAAAAAAGAATCTACATAATATATACAGTATATCATTGCTTTTATGGAGAAAAGGAAGGAGGGGCCCCAATTATTTTTGTGGTTTATGACTTTTGCGGAAGGAACAACAGGTGAAACACAAAGAAAAAAGAACTTTGGGTTTTATTATTTGTTTGCAACAAAATCACGCAAACAACCTCCTCAAAACCTTTGTTTTCTTCCTGGTTTAATCGCCAACACTTCTTTCCTTTATGGTTTTGATTTGAAAATCGGGGTTTGCATTTTATTATGGGATCTGGAAATGAGATCTGATATATTTAAATTATTAAATATATATATATATATATATATATTTGATGGGATCTGAAAATGAGTTTGCATATTTAAATTGGGATTCAGATTGTGATGACGAATGGTTGTTCTTGATATTGAAGATCTGGAATATATATATATATATATACATACATATTGCAAATATGTATCTTGATCTGATTTAATGTGTGGATGAAAGAAAGATTGAATAGGGGATATATTTTGTATGGATATAGATCTGATTTCTGTTTGCAAAAGAATGAAGATAGATGTAGAAATTTAGAGTTGTTTACACTTTTGGTCCTATAGTGTAATGAAAAGACCAAAATACCCATCACGTGCAAGTCACGTGATGGGGTTTTTAACGTTCGTTTGTCATTTGGACTAAAAGTGTTGACGGAGCAAAGTTTTTTGGACCAAAACTGTAATTTTTGAAAGTTAGGGACGAAAGCTGCAAGTGACGGCTCACGACAAGGACGATTTCTGTAATTAACTCTTCTTTCTTTTTATTTTTACTATTATTATTTTTTTTGTTATTCATTACGAGACTGTTGTTGGCTTTTATTATTATGATTGAAAATTAAAAAGATAACGTAAGGCTTTCTTTTAAAATAAGTAAGTTTATGTAAATTATATATTCTTGTACAAAGATTTTCTTTTTTTAATGATCTTTTTCATGGAAAGTTTTGCAAAATCTTATATATGATAAAATGTGAATGAATGACGTGCATTTGTTGGTTAGCTTTTATTTCTCAAGGAGGGACGTTGCCATATTTCTTTGTTATTGAGTTGGTGATTAGTTATAAAGTTAAATTCTGGAAAAAAAAATAAAGAAATTTTGAAAAAAAATAAAAAATTTGAGTGTTTTCGATGGGATGATTTGATAGAAGGCGTATATAATAACTATTTGACCAAAAGTATACTATAATATCAATTTTAGATTTAGATACGTAAATGTGTCCTGATATATTACTATATGATGTTATTTCGTTAATTCATTCATTCAAAAATTTATAGTTATTTCAGCAGTAGCAGCAAAAGAAAAAAAAGAAGAAGATAAGAGTTTTTGCAATTTTCGTCCCTAAACATGTCACGTTTTTCACTTTTAGTCCCTCAGGTGTAACAAGAAAATGACATTAATACCCTCACGTGTTTCGCACGTGCGTACGTTAACGGCAAAAAACGAACGCCGTCTAGGGGAAGGACCTTGATTGCAAAATGTTGCCAACTTTAAGGTTAAAATTGTAATTTTTAAACGTTAGGGACGAAAAATGCAAAAGCTGCCAACTTTAAGGACGAAAAATGTAATTTACTCTTTTATTTTAGTTTTAACACCAAATTTTATTACATTGTCAATATAAAACAATTCTAGGTTGAAATGATATTACATGAAAAGGAAAGCGTTTATAATCAACTCGTCCCATGAGATCTTACGTATTTCGTTCCTAATATAGTAAAAAAACAATTTGTTAATTTTTCAGGGCTTGGATATTAGTTTCATCTTCGAGTCCTTTGTCGATATTCGTGTTACAACTTGCAAGATTTTTCATTCTATATATTATTTCATGTTATTATTTACATATTTATATTTATGATCATATTAGAATAATCATAGCAAAAATAAACCATATGGGTCACGACACCCCGTACACCTCCAACGACGGATCTTGAAGATTTTAGTGGATGTGACATGATTTTTTTCTCTCATTGTTATGCTTCGAGTATTATATTAGGGTTTTCTATTTTTTCAATCATATTATTCATTTCTTACACATAAAAGAAATAATGTCTAACAAACAAAAAAACTAAAATACTAAAGAAATGGACTATCACTTAAATAGGCAAAGTGGATTACAGGATATGAAAATTAAGCATGTAAATTTTGTTGGATTATTAAACTTATTAAAATATCAAAACTTTTAACAAAAATAACCGGAAGGAGCCGACTTAATAAGTACAAAATTTTTCAGACAAAATGCGGATAAAATAAAATTACTAAACGAAAAAAACATGGGTGGCTCGGGCCCCAACATAAATCCGTATTGGTGGATTTAGGGAACAATTCGTTCACCAGTAACATCCCTTTCTGAATTGGACAAAAGTTGCCACAAGATAGATTACTGAATCTCCAATCAAACATGTTTTCAAGCAACATTCCTCTACATTCTGGATTTATGTCAACTCAAATAGATTCAATTTTTAAAGTTGGCAACTAATAACATAAACGGGACTATCTCTAATTGTTTTTAGAACTTGAGTAGTGGTATGATCATCACTCAAGCTAACTCAGAGTATGGATTTAGTCTTTGTTACTAGTACTACTATGAAGAAAATATTCAATTGCGGAAATATTCAGCTTGTACTTCGCTAACAATATTAGTTATAGTGACTCATTCTTGACTCAGGAGGACCTTTTTCTAACTTACTTGTCTTTTTGCTTCTTGTTTGTGGTTTATCCATTAAATGATCTTTGTGAACTTTAGTTGATGTTATGGAGAAAAGTTTGCTTATCGCAAAAAAAAGTGTATAATGATTTTATAATGATTATCCAATGATCTCAGGAGAATGATTATGCAATGACTTGTTTGTTGATTTCAAACATATATTTTTTTTTTAACTGCAACTTCAAACATATTTGTAGCCTTGTAGGTACTTTCTTAGGGCGAAATCTAGCTTTGATTGATCCTCTATTCCTCTGTAGTCATGATTGGCTAATTTCTTTTACTTTCTAGTCGAAGGTTTATATATATTTGGATTTTGAATCAAAATGGACTTCTAAGATTATTTGATATACTCATATACATGTTTTAGTACCACATTTGTATTTACTTCTCACAATTAGAGTCGAGTACAATCTTAGGGGACGCCGGCCTTGGTGAGACCAAAATGTCAACCATGTTGCTTCAAATAAAAGTTTGTATGGCTCCTTGATTTGTCTTAAGAAGTTGTTTTAAAAAAGACCCGAGATTGATATCATATATAACCGTCGTCATAAGATTTACTGAAAATTCTCCATTACACATGAGCATCTATTATACACAAAAAGTGGTATTCTTTCCTGCAAGACGTACATAGAAAGGAAAACAAACCATACGAAGCAGATACTTGGCTTTGTATCTTGAGTGTTTACCCCCACTGCTCTGATATCTTTTTACCTTTGTCCTTTTTACCCTTATGTTTCTTCCCTTTCTTGGTTTTCTGCGTATCTTGAGTGTTACCCCCACCGCCTTGAATCTCTAGCAATGCGGGTGCCATCATGGTAACTGTTTCAACATCAACATTGTTTGAGGAAGTCTGGCCACTGTGTGCATGTCTTTTACCCTTCCCATTTCTTTTACCTTTCCCTTTCTTGTTTTTCACATCCTGAATGTTACCACCACCATTGCTAAGTTCATCACCTATTTCCTTGACATGATTCTTCAACTGATGAGCCTCGGTTGTGTTGCTGCTCTCTGACACAGAATTCATCACGCTCGGGTTAGCTTCTGAAGAAGTGCTATTAGCCAGAGACAATGGATTCTCGGGAGTTGTTCCACTAGGGAAAGTAAGTTTGAAACCAAAGTTCTGAAGAAGTTGATTGTCACAAGGCATGGTTTTCTTAGCAAACAATATGTTCATTATCTCCTCTTTAGATTTTCTAAGGTCCACAAATATAGCACAAGGGGCATCGATTATTGAATTCTTATCTTTTGAGCTAACAATCACGAGAGGATCCTCTATGCTTAGAAAAGCTTCTGCAACCAAATCTGGAGTTAAGTTCAAATTAGGACCCTTCCTGGTCTTTAGAAGACAAGACACAAACTTCGGTGGAAGCAAATGAGCTATATTCTTACTGCCCAGCAGCATACAAGCAGGGAGTTTATATCCATTTGCTGCTTGCAGGTCAAATAAAGTCGTTAAGGTCGCCAGCTTCAAAGCTAAAATTGGATAGTAATAAGTGGGATTAATCTTTGATTTTTGAATCCAAGGTACTATACTCTTCTCTCTGAAAAGAATTACGAGTAGTTGAAGTGTTTGAAGAACAAAGTCAGTATCCCTCTGAATGTAATTAGACACTGATAGATGTGTATATGGAGTAGCAATTGAGGGAGATTGTGTAAGCCATCCAACAAGAGAAGATCTTGTCGTGTAAAAAATCCCTGGAGAGAGAAACATGTGGAAAATAATACTGTCCAAGAAATACACAATACTGTGTATAGATACGTAGCCAGGACAGCTCGATTTGCGTTCAAGAGTATTTCTCAAAACATCTAGGAGTTGTGCAGACTGTAGCCCTGGACAAATATTTCACAACAAAAGACTTCCATGCGGGAAATGACCGAAGCCCCTTCACAACCATATGATCGCTTCCTAGCTGTTTTCCATAAGCAAGGCATATCATCATTACCCTACCAATTGTCCAATCGGTGATGTCACTCTTGGTGTTAAAAATTTGAAGAATAATCTCATCAAGCAAGTTGAGTGATAGATCAGTCTTGCTTAAGGAAACCATATCCTCGGAGATTGATCTTCGCCAGTCTAACGGAAACACAAGATCAAAGTATTGTGCAGAGATTCCAAGGAAACTTTGCAGTTTCTTTTTGTCAGGAGAAGTGAGGTTAAGACACTGGCAGTCCAAAAGAAACTTCGAAACCTCAAAAATGTGTACGAGGGACGTGCTTTGATGAAATGGTGAACCATTTAACTTTGACTTATAGAGACCTTCTAGCTTTAAAAGTACTTTCATACCCACAGAAAATAATTGCGACTGCCAATAAGACCTAATAGAAAACGCCAACTGCTTTATATTCATAAATAGAAGCTTCCCTTCCCTATGAAGACCGTTGTTACCCGTGGTTCTTATCCACTCAACCTCCTTGTTGATTAACAGGTAGACCAAGTTCCCATTTATACACTGTTTCCTCAGTCCAAAATAACTTATACAAAAATCAGCAAGTCCCTCATGTTTATTCGGCTCTTCATTTACAAGACATTCAATGCTCTGAAAGATATTCATGACATTCTCCTTCCACTGGTTCCAATAAAAAACTAGAGTTCTAACAGAAACACAGCTCTGAAAGATTTTGTTTTCACAATGCTCGGTAATATCAGAAGGTAATTCATCCTCCCAAAAGTACTTTGAGAAATTTATACGAAAATGAGAATCCAAGATTTTCCTTATGGATAAGATTTCTCCTCTTAGACTCTTATGTTTCTGGGAAGCAAGTAAAACTTTATTGAGCTCGGGCAAGCTACTGTGCTGGTCAGAGAGTACCTCAAGCTAGTTACAAACAAAATCATAGAAATGATCAGAGGTCATTTTTGCAAGCGACCTTGCTTTCTCACAAAGATCTTCCTTCTTACTGAACTGCTTCAATGGCCAACCTCTACCTCCATTTCCCCATAACGAGCTAAAAAACACATACCAAAGTAACAGAGCCGCAGCCTCCCTACAATGTCCAGCCTTCTCAAAAAGATCCGCCTCTTTTTGAACATAACCCAAAGACCTAGCCAGCTCAACAGCATTAAGAAAATGGCCCGATTCTTCTTCTAAAAATAAAAGGTCATTAAGGCAGCCTAAAGACCTCAAGAATACACGCTTAGACTCCATAGAGCAAAAGGCTCTAACAAATTTCATCATGGATTTAAGATCTTTAAGTTCATGGCAGTCAAGAGCACAACTCTCCAAAAATCTTTGCTCAGTTTGTTCTATATCTTTAGTTCTAACTTTTAAGTGCTCTTTCCAGAACTCTAGATACTCCAACCCCTTATTATAAAGTTTCCCTTTTTTGCAAACTGACAAACAATTGGAGAACTGATCTCCTTTGCCATAGGCTTCAGCGGCTGTATTAATTTTTTGGCACTTATATAAGTAAGCTTTCCCTGCACGTATAAAAGCATTCAAATGATATTAAAATGCAAATATTGATTAAACCAAGCCAAGCGCTTAACCTACAGGTATTCTTTCTAAATCGATTGATTCAGGTTGAACTTATTTTCAAAAGTGGTTGAACTCTATTTTAAATGCATACAACCTCGTAAATTTGCAATATGTTTTTTCACAGATCAAGTGGTTATATTGAAAAAAGAAGTTACCAGCTTTTTCATACTCCTCCAAATCAAATAACATGAAGCGGCAGACTCGAATTTCCCAATTGACTCAAACAATTCAGCTGCTTCTCTGAGATAGCCCAAATAAGCTTCGGGATTCTTTCCCCTCATTTGATCAGCAGATGCTCTGAGACCAGAAGCCTTTGCCAATTTCTCCCACATTGTGTCACCAGCTCTTTCAAAGCACATTGTTGCCATCACAAAGTTGTTCTCATAAAAAAGCTGAAAAACAACAGGAAAGCATGTCAAACAAGGTAAGTAAATTATAAATGATAAAAGAACTATGGCAGTAAAAGATCAAATTTGACCTTTTTACCACGCTCCCGCCACTCTTGAGGGCTGCTTGAGACTCGCATAGCCTGTGCCACTGAATCATCTAGTTTTCTTATTTGAACGAGTCCCCTGCTTTTCCAATAGTCATATATTGGCCTGGAGAGCTCCTCTTTATTCTCACATACCCATAGTCTTTGCCTTGTTCGAGTAATAGCCACATATAACTGTTTCAACTCAGAGCACAATACACTATGGCTTGCCTCACTGAATGTCGGGAAGGACTGAGGAAGATTTTCATCGAGCCAATCCCGCTCCTTCATATAGCCATATATTACTCTCCATTGGTCTTTCAATGGGGATGTCCCAAAGAAGTTGTACAATAATACATCCTAAATGTCATGGCAAATCCAAAATCAAAAAACATAAAGAACTTTAAAATCAGAACAACTAGAGGTACCATTTAGACCCCATCTAGAATTTGGTTGATTCGTGATATATTTTACCTCGAACAGATCAAATGGATCGAATAACACTTTGTTACTATGGAATGGTCAAAAAGTGTTGTGTAAAGTAGAGGTGGCCAATTTGACCCAGCTTGGTCTATAACTAATACACCCATTTGGCATTTAAGAAAAGAAGGCAAACCTGAAATTCAAGGCCTTTACACTCCAGTATACTGAGAACAAGTGCATGCTTTCCAACATATTCTGAGATCTCAGTCTTAGCACAATCATCACGGACCAATATCACTTGATCCGCCCCAAAGCTGACTATTTCACCACCACCTCCACTGCCCCCAAAGATTGTGACAATTGCATTTTCATTGTTGCTAGACTCGAGCAAAACAGGAGCTTCACCGGAAATAAGACTAGTCTCACGCTCCAAAATATCAATTGAGTGAACAAAGTAACAGTAAAGAATGTCAATGAAACTCTGGGCTAACTGAAGCACACCGGCATGAGTTCTAAAGTTCTGTTTTAATTGGAAAACCTCGGATACAAGATCTTTCTCTTGTTTTCCAGTTATTCTGGTAGTTAAAAACTCTTTATAGAACAGAGATCGTATATCCTGAAATCTAAAATCAATCCCTCTGGCAATGGTTTGTGCAGTGTCGCCCGCAAAAAGAAAGCCCTCATCGACATTTTGGCATATATATTTGAAAAGGGAAATCTGCCTCATACTAAGATCTTGAACTTCATCAATATACACAAAATCAATAATGTCACCTTCATAGCGTCCATTTTTAAGTCGGTGATGGAGGTCACTCACTAAATCACCCAAATCAAATTCACCTCGCTCATTTTTCATCTTTTCATATGCTTGAAAGAGGTAGTAAATAGTTTCTCTTTTCTCTCTTGTTAAAGTGGACGAACGACTTTCAGCCAATAAAGAGTAACCCTCATAACTTAGCTTTCCGTCACTGGAATCCCCTGCATGCAAGCCTCCTTTTATGTGTGATATAATTTCCGTGAACACTCTGGAGGGATCAAGTTTCTTGGTAAGACTTGAGTTAAAATGAGGCCAGTAAAGTGTACAAAATCTGTCATATGTAACCTCCCGTAGTCTTAAAAAAGTTTGCAATGCAACGGATCTTGACTTGTATGGTTACCATGAGAAGCTTCTCTTGCCTTTGGAAACCTTTCAAAGAAAGAATTCCCCAATGTGCCATCCAACATCATTAGAAATTTATGAAATGTTATAAAAAGAGGGTAAATTTTCACCGGAATGTTAATAAATGTGTCTGCAATATTGCTGAAATCTGATATCATGTCTGGATCATCAAGATTGACCTCTAATGATGTATTCCCATTGCATGAAATACTGTCAAACAGAACATGGCTTAAAGTCCGAAATCAGAACTAATGCAATAAAAAAGAGAACAGGCTTAAAGTCCGAAATCAGAACTAATGCAATAAAAAAGAGAACAGATAAAGAAATAAGTATGCGCGCACCTTGTAAGGTGGGAAACATGTTGCTTCACAACATGACACAAATTTGGGCTAACAGTCACAAAAAGTTGGCGGAGAACACTTGGTTTCCTGTCTTCAAGATCATCAACTTTTGAGTCACTGATACTGTTCCTCTCCCCTTCATAAATCCCTTCAGAAGCAACATAAAAAGACTGTTCCTTTTGAAACAACTTCATAGTCAATATAGTGGTTTTTCCGGTTCCAGAACGCCCAATTATGAAAGAACTTTTGGCAAATAAAATAATCTCCATTTGTTCATCACTGACTTGCATGGGTAGATCAAGTTGTTCTTTATCAGAGAGCAAATGTTTCACCACCCCATCTGACAAGGGGTAGAACTTCATAAGCAACAAGCTTTCATTCCCTTTTGAGTTTTCAGCATAACGTTTACCATCACCCGAGCTCAGTTCAGTATTCATAACGGAACAAAATCGTATAATTTCTTGGGATGCTGTCCAACACTTAGGAACTTCCAAATTCCTAAACAGCATAAATATAGTACAAAAAAACACTAAATATGCGTGTATGGGATGAAACAGTTCAGAGGTGGGAAAATGAATTGGTCAAAGCAAGTTCAGGTTGAGATGGGTCAGTTTTTGGTAGGGGCTACAACATTCATGGACAGGTTTGATGACCCATAAACCAATTTTGTCAACTAAATCCTGGTAACAAAAATAGGTTACTCGTATTCTTACTGTAGTAAATAAATTGTTGTTCAATAGAAAATATTTTTAAAAATTTCATCATTAGAAAAAAGTTTAGGGTGACTTCCAACCCGTTCAATCGATTGGACTAGTTTCCTATTTAACTAGTTTCTTTTACAGGACATGTTTGAGATAAAAGGACAACCATATTGACCCTTTTGAAAATGAGCTTACCCCTCCAAGCATCTTTCAGTACAGCAATTAATATAATCATCGGTGTATGCAGCAAATATGCTCTCAGGACGTTTTGTGAGCTTTGGAATTTTTTCAAAAGGTAATACATCCCAAACCTTCAAAACTTGTACATAACTGGATTCCTTAATGATGTCAATCGTGCATATAACATATAACCCGGCAACCTTAAATTGTTTCAGAATATGTGAAGATTTTTCACAGTGGAAGTCTACACTTTGATTTTTAGGCCGCCAGCCACCAGAGAGTCTCAACAAAAGATTTAAAACAAGCTTCTTTAATCGAGCAGTAGTCAGCTTTCCAAATGATCTTCTGAAGTCGTCGCTGAACAGGACCTAATGACACGACGAGCAACAAACATGATGAGCAATAGTAGAATATTGCGTATTAACATATTTCGATAAAGTATTATAGTAAGAAATACCTTCCATTTTATATGTTTAAAAAGGATACTATTCTCATTAACCAGATCATCAAGTTGCTCTAGCTCTTTCTTTGTATTTATAACAGTCATATTCAAGCATTCATCAGAATCAGCATCAAACAAACAATGGCGATTTCTTGCATCTTGAACTAGTTCTTCCCATACATATTCACCATTAGTCAGGGTTCTTTCGTTTCCCAAAATCCATAGACAATGTCTGGACAATAATTGAAGACAAAACATACATACTGTCAGACATAATTTTTAAACAGAAAGCTATCTATAGACTGAAGATTTCTTGAATCTTACATAAATTGCATACCTTGCTCTGGTGAGAGCAACATTAGTCCTTTGTGGACTAGACATGAATCCAACAGATCCACGGCTATTAGATCTGACTGTCGATAAAATAATAACATCTTCTTCTCCACCCTGAAACTCGTCAATTGATTTCACCTTTACTGAAAATCCATCAAGCTTCTCATACTTGTGAGGAAGTTTTTCTTGAATTATAACAACTTGGGCAGCATAAGGAGATACAACACCTATAGTAAGCTTCTTCTTCGAGTCTTTCCATGCTATAAATATCAAAGAAGAGAGGTTATATGTATACTGAGTATTAATACTACCTAGTTAATTATATTACTTGTTCATCAAGTTAATTAGAATCTGTTACAATCCCACATCAGCCAAGTATGGGATTGGTTGGTGGTTTTTAAGTCTAGGTGTCCCCTCCAACTTTGAGCTAGCTTTTGGGAGTGAGTTCTACACCTAGCTTATTGTTTAATGCAAGCCTATTATGGGATGGGTTCGTATCAGAATCCTAGACATATTATAACACTCTTATTATTATGAAAATGGTTTTGTTTCCTTATTCAACTATTGTACATTGGCTAATCTAAATCCCTTCCTTTTCATAGCCTAATGATGCTCCGACAAGCAATCATTAAAAAAAAACATCATTATTCATAAACCTTGTTAAACAATTGCCGTCACAAGTTTTCGGTTGAACTAAACAAATAAAAATTCCCACAATTAAACTCAAAAGTCTAAACCCAAAACAAACCAACTTCATTATAAATGTAGACACAAAAGTCAAATTCCTATTCTTTCTTTATGTTTTTATTTAAAGTCACCAATTTTTTGGTTGATAATCAATATCAAGCAAACTTACAATTTCATCTCCGTCTAAGGGGAAAACAAGGTCACAGCTTCAATGATCGAAACCTTGCTCCAACAAGGGCAACCAATTTCCCAACAAACTACCATCAACTATTTTTCGGTGTGCCAATAATTAACGTCACCACACTAATCAACAAATTTTACTTGCGGGGGCGTATTAAGAAGGTTATCTTCAAGTTCAAGTCCAAGATGAACATCCATGTTGAGACAGTGATCTTGCGGGGGTGTATTAAGAAGGTTACCTTCAACTTCAAGTCCAAGATGAGCATTCATGATAGGGGGGCGTATTAAGAAAACCACCTAGTTTAGTTAATTATATTTTCTTGTTATTAGACTAGATAAATATTGTGATAGTTTAGGGTCTATATTGTAATATGGTGGTCTATATTAGTACACCCAATATGTTACCATCATATCATTCTAATACAATACAGTATTCTTTGGTTTAATTCTTGTTCATCAAGTTAATTAACATCCTAGTCATATTATAACTCTTATTATTATGAAAATGGTTTTGTTTCCTAATTCAACTATTTTACATTGGCTATATAAAGCCCTTCATTCTCATAATAATATCAAATAAAAATTCACAATCACAATACCGTGATACATACAATAGAAAGAAGGTATATATAATTTTAAATGACATAAATATGCAACTTATCACTCTGCCTTTGTGTGTTCTGGTATATGAATATGATAAATATGCGCACCTTTATAGAGATTTTTTACAATCTTAATCACAACAGCTGCCTCAACCAAATTTCGTATGCTCTGTCCATCATCATCCTTTTCTTCTCTTCCTCCAACAATATTTATAAATGAATACGAACCAAACATTGGTCCCGAAAGAAATCGCTTTTCATAACTTTTGCTTAACACGTTCTCCGCATCAAGGAGCTGATTTTGATAAAACCTCTGATTAGGGAAGAAACTGATGGAAGGATGCATTCGATACTGAACATTTAGTAGATGCCGAGAATGCCCTACAGAACTCAGTCTGTCAAATAAGCTACGTCCAAAGCCAGATTCAATACATACCTGTCCAGAAGCATTCAATAAGATTAAATGAAGAAGACAAATTATAACAATAAGAGATAGAAAACTTGTTGAAGACATACATTGCTTGTAACCATTGCAGGTAATTGGCACTCATCTCCAATGAGAATAGCATGCTTCATCCCAGGAAGCTGAAGAGGAATAGTGGACTCGGCCTCTTTTAACTGTGCAGCTTCATCTATGACCAAAACGTTCAAAGGTTTCATCGGAACTATATGCAACTTGTAGGAACTAGATGTCGTGCAAAAAATAAGAGAAGCATTTTCAAAACAGAAGCTCTCTATTTTATGTCTTTTAATTACATCTGGAAGACCTAGTGTTTCAAGAGATATCTGCAGACCTCTTAGAACCAATATAGTCATGGCTCTAACAGAATTAATCGACGACATATCCTCCAACTCATCAGGCAATGGTTTAGATGTGAAAAGGTGCTCGAGTTCTTCTGAAACCAAGTTCTCTTCATACAACAATGATTCAAATGAACTTAAGTTATCCAAAAGATGTATCATACTATGAAAATTGTATTCCTTCATGAAACTTCTTGGGACATGAGTAAGGAATCCACGGATGCATCTTCTAAGTGGCATCACAGAAGAACCAAATCGATCTTGCACAATGACTTGCAACTTGTTCGTTTTACTTCCATTTTGATTTTCATTTGCAAGTTGGTTTTCTTTGAACAACTCATTTTCTAGAAGGACGTGATACTGAGCTACACAATTTTCAAGTAAATCACTCATAGACCTCATGCAATGCTTCCAACCAGTCAAAGATCCAAAGCACTCTATAAGCCTTTCGACCCGATGCTCCAAATATATCTCTTCCATCTCTGCACCAACTTTTAACCTTTCCTTGCTGCCAAACAAAAGGATGTCTCCAAAAGAACAAAAGGAATCACCATTAGCAGTTGTTGTTTTAGATGATGCCTTAACCAAACTTAGAATTCGCGAAGCTAGTTGTAACAGAGCAATGTTTGTTGGTGCACAAGTAAGGGTCCTACGGTTCATTTGCAAGAGAACATATAGCAAAACACTAACTGTTGTTGTTTTTCCTGTACCAGGTGGTCCCCGTATTTGTTCCACATACGATTTGTGACAACATTCTGTTTTATCAAGGGACGCCATAACTGCTGCTCTTTGTGATTCGTTCAGTTTATCCAACAGATTTCTATCTTGAGAATATATATTATCGAAATCAAAAGAGCAGGTATTGCAATTCTCCAGAACCTGTAGACAACATATAAATAAATAAATAATGATATTATCACTTTACAAAACGAAAACTTTCATTTAACTTACCATAGAATGAGGGTCAAGAACCGCTTTAATGATATTCAGATTTCCATTCATGTGCAATGAATCCCAAATCCTTGTCTGGATTTTAATATTTTTTAAGAAAACGACAAACATCCCATCTTGGAATTTAAGAGGTTGTGAAGCTTTAACTGTAAATCGTGATGATGTAGTTTCAAAATCATCTTCGTTATTATTCTCTGTGATTTTGCTAACTAACGAAAACCCCCATGTTCTTCCTATTTGTTGCAAATCAGAAACAGATTCTGCTTTTCCATCCATGAAAATGAGAAGATCACCAGGTAATGTCTGGTAAGGCGGTTTGCCACGTTCAAAAGATCTGTTTCTCCACGGACCAACTTTAACATCATACACAGCTTTTCCATCACGTCTGGTCTCATTAATAGAGAGAATGTGAGCAGATGGATATCTATGTATGATCTCCATGGAGCAAGCGAGTTCAGCACGTGTTTCCTCAAGCAAAGGATATACAAAAGAACTGAAATACTGTTGTTCTGAATCAAAAGTAAGTGGTATCTTGTCCACCTGCCAATAATGCATCAATTCATCAGAAGTAGTGATAAAGCTTATACAATTTGATGATACAAACATCAGATACTAATTACAGATTACTAGCTAAATAAAACAGAATTATCTGTTTCCACATAATCATAAACATCCCGATTCAAATATAGAGCACCAAGATTGAATTTGGGATCAAATAGTTTATACTTTGACTCCATATATGGTTATAGTTTTACAACAATAAGATTAAGACGTGTCCCTTTAAAAAGTTACTCATATTTTTTGTTTTGCATGTTTAGTGCTTTAAGTTTGTCTTTTTAATCCCTAATTTTATAGAACCACCTCTGCCTCTATATCTCAACAAACCATAAAGATAACAATGTAGTTCTCCTACATTGAGCTTGATGATTTATTTTTTTTACTAATATCAACTTAGCAACAACCAAATTTACTGATACGCAGTGACCACAACGACAATGTACATCGATACAATATTAAAAAGTCCATCAAATAACCACATTGGTATTTCTTATTAGAACAAATCTAAACAAATATATCCATCATGTGCGAATCACGTGACCTGGTTTTAAACGGACGTTTATGGCCAGGACTAAAACTGTTGACGGAGCAAAGTTTTTTGGACTGAAACTGTAATTTTTGAAAGTTAGGGATGAAACCTGCAAGCTGAGTATTTCTGTAATTAACTCATAAATAATATAATATATAATATATAGTATATATAATATAATCTATATTACTCATAAATATATATATATATATATACTATATTATAAAGCAAATAGCCCCTGTCTAAAATTTTAAGTTTCAACATTTACTTCCCCAAAATGCCCCTCCTATCTATTCTATATTTACCTAAAATAACTATAATACCCTTTCTCTCTCCTCAAATCTCAACCACTCATTTTTTTTCTCTCTCCTCCATAAATCAATTTATTCCTCTAATTCATTCAAAATCTTTTATCCCAAAAACCTAAATTATAAAAATTATATGGGTGTTCTTAAAATTTCATGTCTTTTCATTAGAGGGGTCATTCGATATACTTTCGACAAATTTTTAAATCCGTACGGCTAAGGGCGGAGCCCGTCAGGTAGATCACCCCATCACCGCCACCGCCATTACATCACCACCCCGTCATCACCTACATCACCGCCGCAACGCGCGGGTACCTTTCTCTCGTAGTAATTAAAAGAGGTTTAAGTAACCATACAAACTATACAAATTCAATTTTGTACTAACAAATAAGCTATAGGTGCCACAAACCCCAACAAACCTTATAAAAAGAAGGGAAAAAAAAAACAAAAACAAAAACCAAACAAACCCACAATCTATAAGTTGACAGTTGATCACATACTACAAACCCCAACAAAACTTATGAAAAGAGGACCAAAAAAAAAAACCCAACAAAACAAACCCACAACCTATAAGCACAAAAAACCTCCACGTCCATTATTATGTATGAAAAAAAAAGGAAGTCATGATCACACACATACCTGGGATTTGTAAAGGTCTTGATTGAAAATGTCATCAAGAGACCATGAAAATATTATATCTGAAAACTCATCTTTTTTCTTATTATTAACCCCTCCGTCTTCACCTTCCATCATCATCAAATATTATTATTATTATATCATCCAAATATGTATGTAAGAAAAATAATGGGGTTTTCTTTTGTGAGATAAATAACAAATTAAGGGTTTTTTCTTATATGTTTAGTTTATTATAATATATTAAGAGTTATCGACCTAAATCGTCCCTGTGGTTTACCCAAATAATCAAGTTTCGTCCCTGCATATTCGAAACGTCAAGGTCCGTCCTTTATAGGAAGATAAGGTAACCATTTAGTCCTTTGACCGTTTGACCGGTTACTCCCCTCCGTTAAGCCCCCCACGTGCCATTCACGTGAGGGGTATTCGAGTAATTTCGCACCCAGCTGGCCCCATCTGCTTCTCTTTCTCGTTTATATATACAACAAAACCCCCCTCTTTTCCCCCAAAATTGAAGTAAACCTAATTTCTTTCCTCCCTCTCTCTTGAAGTCGACCCAAACCCAGGAAGACTACATGAAATTCAACAATGGTTTTTTGTGGGTGTGGTAAACAAGCAATAATCCTAACATCATGGACCTCCAAAAACCCAGGAAGGCGTTTTTATGCTTGTCCCAACCAGGTAATTGCCATTAATTTTTCAATTAGGTTAAAGTTTCTTACTTAAATTGAATTAGGGTTTTATGTTGAATAGGGTTCAAAGTGTAAATTCATTGGATGGTTTGATCCGGCAATGTGTCAACGGGCTACTGATATCATACCAGGATTGTTGAGATCAAAGAACAAATTGGAAGCAGAAATAATAAAAAAAGATGGTGAATTGAAGAAATTCAAGTTATTGTTGGTGATTGCTTCTATTGTCATTGTGTTTCTTGTAGCTTTGTTAGTTGTTTGAATGCAAGAAATTCTTTGTTTTTTGACTTCTTTCCCCTACCACCTGCCAACCCACCTTTATTAATTGACTCACTTTCCAACATTGTGTCCTTATCCTTCCCAGATTTTTCTTTATTTTTTGACCTAGTGGATTGACTAGGCCCAAATTTCTTTTTTGGCCCAAATTTTGGCCCATAGGCTTCATTATTCAGTGGCCTGGCTCCTGCATCTATCTGAATAGGCCCAACTGCCCCACTAGGATCAAACACTGGCAACTTTCCTTCACACACTGCCCTCACTCTTTCATTATCATTTTTCACAATTTTCAATTCCCTCCTTGTCTCTATTGCATGTGCCCTTATCATATCCTTCACCTCCTTGGCATTTCCAAAAGTTTGAGACAAGTGAAAGCCAGTTTTATATATGACAGGAGCCTCAGTTGTCTTCTTCTTTCCCATTTTTTTCAACAGTCTGTTCCTAGCCTTATTCACATCATCTTCTGGGTCAGAACCACTTTCAAACTCATCATTGTGTAATACATCAACCTCTGGATCATCATCAACATGTTGTACAGCTTCTTGTACATTTCCACCCATGAACTCTACTTCTTTATCTACATGCAGTTCAAACTGTCTCATATCAACTTCTACATCCTCTATCTCATTCTCCTCATCCACAATATAGTCACTATCCTCAGAATCATCACTTTCCTCACTGTCATCATTTTTATCACTCATGCTCTTTTCACCACTACTACTAACTGTTTCATGTTCCCCTAACACTTTTTTACCCTTGTCATTTGCACCAACAGTCACATTAACATTGGCATTGTCATGTAACTTCTCATTGACATCTTTTAAGTTTTCTTGAGTATTAGGGGTTAAAACAGGTTCCTCATTCCAATCAAGCAACAACTTTCTATAAGGGCCAGTCTTTCTCTTTGGTCTAGTCTTAGAGGCAGTGGTGGTATCATCATCTGTTATGTCTTCTATGACAACATGTGATGTCCTTGGCAGAAAATATCCATCTAAATTTGACATTCCATGTTCTATGTAAACACATATAAGGTTTGCATTCTCTACATGCTTAGATAACTCATGAACATCTTGATCACTAGCAAGGGGATGTAAGCCACTATCTAATGGACACCCTGGTTTTAAAAAGTGATAGAACATAGACTGACCTTCTCTGTAACCTAAATCCTCCATAATGGAGTCCAACTCATGAACAGAAAATTGATCAATATTGATACAATCAGCATGATCAATCTTACCTCTTACGTACTTCATCCCTGGCCATTCAGTAAAGAAACCTCCATGGTGCACCTTCAACGAGAACAATCCAGCATATGCATCTACATTATACACAAAATTGTTAATAAAACCCAGAAAAGTTATTTACTTTGTAAATTAAACCCAGAAAAGTTAATAACTTTGTAAAAAAAATAAAACCCTAGAAATTATATATAAACCCTAAAATTGTAAATACTCACGATACATGGTGTCGAGATCCCATAAGTGGTCTTCACCATGAACACGAATGGTGTATAAAGGACAAGTCATATTTGACAATATGATTCAATTCATTAGGTTTCAGGGATACGAATCGATTGATTTTTGATGTATAAGGATGATTTTAGTTGATTTTAGGGGAAATGGGTGTATATATACATATTATATATATACATATATATATATATATATATATATATATATAATATATATATATATATATATATATATATATATATATATATATATATATATATATATATATATATATATATATATATATATATATATATATATATATATATATATATATATATATATATATATATATATATATATATATATATATATATATATATATATATATATATATATATATATATATATATATATATATATATATATATATATATATATATATATATATATATATATATATATATATATATATATATATATATATATATATATATATATATATATATATATATATATATATATATATATATATATATATATATATATATATATATATATATATATATATATATATATATATATATATATATATATATATATATATATATATATATATATATATATATATATATATATATATATATATATATATATATATATATATATATATATATATATATATATATATATATATATATATATATATATATATATATATATATATATATATATATATATATATATATATATATATATATATATATATATATATATATATATATATATATATATATATATATATATATATATATATATATATATATATATATATATATATATATATATATATATATATATATATATATATATATATATATATATATATATATATATATATATATATATATATATATATATATATATATATATATATATATATATATATATATATATATATATATATATATATATATATATATATATATATATATATATATATATATATATATATATATATATATATATATATATATATATATATATATATATATATATATATATATATATATATATATATATATATATATATATATATATATATATATATATATATATATATATATATATATATATATATATATATATATATATATATATATATATATATATATATATATATATATATATATATATATATATATATATATATATATATATATATATATATATATATATATATATATATATATATATATATATATATATATATATATATATATATATATATATATATATATATATATATATATATATATATATATATATATATATATATATATATATATATATATATATATATATATATATATATATATATATATATATATATATATATATATATATATATATATATATATATATATATATATATATATATATATATATATATATATATATATATATATATATATATATATATATATATATATATATATATATATATATATATATATATATATATATATATATATATATATATATATATATATATATATATATATATATATATATATATATATATATATATATATATATATATATATATATATATATATATATATATATATATATATATATATATATATATATATATATATATATATATATATATATATATATATATATATATATATATATATATATATATATATATATATATATATATATATATATATATATATATATATATATATATATATATATATATATATATATATATATATATATATATATATATATATATATATATATATATATATATATATATATATAGAAATGCTAATATTAACAACCATATGGACCATTTATGATATTTTCTCTATCATTTTTGTCTTTGTCAAAAAATACCATTCTTTTAACTTTTTTACGAAGTACGACAACCATTTTGTAACTTAAATAAATTTAACAAAACAATAATGTTCTTAAACTAAATTATGACATTTTATATCTATAGCAAATATTTTACCAATACATATTTTTTTCTTTCGAATGCATAATGAAAATATTATATAAACATAATACTAACTAGCAAGATGCTAGAGGTTGAATACATGATACAATTCCAAAAAGACAAATTAAACACATTTTAGAACCAACTTAAAACTTTAACTGTTAAGATTGTAAAAAGGATCGTAAAAATGTGTTAAAGGAGATTTTATCATCTGTTTTTGACTTTTGAGTCACACAATGGTTAAAGAGATAAGTTTTGAAGTTTGTTGGTTAATTGATGAATAAAAATGTATAAATAAAATAAAATAAAAATAACATTAGCTGATGCTATCCATTTTCAATAACATTAACTGATGCGAGACCCATGAGGAAACCATCGATCATTTGCTGTGTTGCTGCTCGTGCTCTTTACCTGTTTGGAATAAGATCGTGGGTTGGTGTAAACTTGGATCACTCATTTCTCTTCTGTTCGTGAAGCCATCGACTTGTACAAGAACGTGGGATTGGGAAAGAAAGAAAGGAATTTTTAAAGGCATTGTTTTCGTCACGTGTTGGTCTTTATGGAAGGCGAGGAACGACAAGGTTTTTAACAAGATTAGTTTTTGTAGTGATAAGGTGTTTTTAGATATTAAAGCATTAGGTTTCTTGTGGTACAAAAGTAGATTGAAAATAAGATCTATTTCTTGGGAGGATTGGAACGGTTTTAATGTAATCTAATCCTTTTGGTTTTCTCTTGTAATTAAACTATTCCGTTATTGCGGAATAGTAGAGATGTGAATGACATATACTTTTTAAAAAAAAACTGATGCAAGCAACTACATTTTTAATCCTACCGTTTTTTACTTTAGAACGAAGTTTCGCAACAATCTTCTACCCATTTTGAATTGATGCTCCATGTTCAATAATTAGGGCTTAGAAAAAGAAGTTATAATTGTAAAAATTAAATGTTATTGATAATTAAAAAGGATTTTGATGTTTTATACTTTGATCAAATTTAATCATTTTGATCTATATGATATATTCTAAACTTAACGAAATTTAAATGAACTGATATTATGAAATTTAACAATGACGTATATAAAATTTTCTGTCGAAATGAGACCTAAATAAGAATCGCAAAAGTATGCAAGTGAAGCCCGCTTTATTTTCCACATAGTTGCTCCTGATCTTGCCGATCAAATCGGATGAAATCCAATTGTTTGCTTTGATTTTGAAATCCATTTGTTAGCTTTGATTTATCCTCTGTAGTCATGATTTAGCTAATTTCTTTTACTTGCTAGTCCAAGGTTAATATATTTGGGATTTGATTCCAAATGCGTAAGATTGTTTGGTATACATGTTTTAGTACCATTGTTAGTATTTACTTTTACTGACGTTCAAAAAAAAAAGTATTTACTTCTCACAATTAGAGTCGAGTACAATCTTAGGGGCCACCGACCTTGGTCACTTGTTGAGACTAAAATGTTAACCATGTAACTTCAAATAGCAGTTTATATGGATCCTTGATTTTTCTAACAGAGTAGTTCCGAAAATGACTCGAGATTGATATGGGAACCACCGTCACAAGGTTTACTGAATTTCTATACATATAAGCATCTATCAGTACACGAACAAACATGGTATTCTTTCCTGCAAGACGTACACAGAATGAAAAACCAGCCATACAAAGCAGACACCACTGCCTATTTAACAAATCGCCGTCATTTCTTTTTACCCTTCTTTCCTTTCCCTTTCTTGGTTTTCTGCGCATCTTGGTCTCCTGTTTGTGTTTCTTTAACCTCAGTGGTGGTGCTGCTGCTCCTTGAAACTGCCATTTGCCCACCCTTTGATTCCTGAGTCGTGGGATCTAGCTTTATCAAACCATTTTCCAGCAGCTTCTCCAGGATCAGTTGCAGATACTCCTCTTTTATGCTGAAAAGGATCAAGACAACCAAAAAACAAAAGAATTTAAATAGTTCCTAAACGTATATAGTTTAGGTAATTAAACACATCACATCACCATAAGGTAATGGTTTCTCAATAAGGACTTCAGTTTAGATTAGTTTTAAGACATACTAAGCTACTTCATGATATATAGCAAAGCCTAACCTCATTTTAGCATCACAACGAAGCACCTCGCACAACTTTAAGTTTACATGTTTCGTTTTACTTTCTTTCGCACGGAACTTAAAATCCTCAATACAAGCCTCCACTTGGTGCAACATCATTTCGGATTTTTTCTGAAAACAGACCGTAATATACTAATATTAAAAGGTATCAAAGAAAGAACCATTGATGATATATAGAGCTACAAACACCGTAATGTACTTACTTTTATCAAGGCTATAGCAGATGATGAACTCAATGACTCTCCTTTGTTCTCATTTACAAATGCAGCTATGGTTTTAAGATAAGCCGGTAGCAATTCGGGTGCCATCATGGTAAGTGGATGAAGATCACCACTATGTGTATTTCTTTTACCCTTCTGTTCCCTTTCCCTTTCTTGTTTTTCACATCCTGAGTGAAACCACCACCATCGCAACGTTCATCGTCTATTTCCTTCAAATGATTCCTCAACTGATGAGCCTCAGTTGTGTTGCTGCTCTCTGATACATAATTCATCACGTTCAGGTTAGCTTCTGATGAAGTGTTAGAAGCCGGAGACAACATATACTCGGGAATTGGCCCACTAGGTAAAGGAAATTCGACACCAAAGTTCTGAGGAAGTTGATACTCACAAGGCATGGTTTTCTTAGCGAGCACTATGTTCAGTATCTCCTCTTTAGATTTTGTAAAATCCACAAATATAGCACAAGTATCATCAGTCCGAATCTCACCTTTCGAACTAACAATCACGAGAGGATCCTCTACATATAGAAAAGCTTGTGCAACCGCATCTACAGATAAGTTCAAATCATGATCCTTCCTGGTCCTTAGAAGACAATATACAAACTTCGGTGGAAGCAAATGAGCAATATTCCTACTCCCAAGCAGCATAAAAGAAAGAAGTCCAGAATTATAATTTGCTTGCAGATCAAATAAACTTGTTAACATCACCAGCTTCAAAGCTAAAATTGGATGGTAATAAGTGGGATCAATCTTTGATTTTTGAATCCAAGATAATGTACAGTCTTTACTCAAAAGAATTTGTTGAACTAAATCAAAAATAAAGCTTACAAAATCCTCTTGCATCTTATTGACCGCTGATAAATCCTTACTTTGAGTAGCAGTTGAGGGAAATTGTGCAAGCCATCCAACAAGAGAAGATCTTGTTGTGAGAAAAATCTCCGAAGAGATAAACGCGTGGAAAATAATACTGTCCAAGAAATAAACAATACTGTGAATAGATATGGAGCCACTGTGAATATGTATGGGGCCAGGACGCCTCCACTCGCCTTCAAGAGTATCTTCCAAAACAGACTGGAGTTGTAGAGCAACATGGGCATGTTTCAAGCGACCAGACAAATATTTCACAACAAATGACTTCCATGCGGGAAACGACTGAAGCCCCTTCACAATCATATGATCGATTCCTAGCTGTTTTCCGTAAGTAAGACATATCATCATTACCCTCCCGATTGTCCAATAGGTGATGTCACCCTTGGTGTCAAAACTTTGAAGGATAATATCAACAAGCAAGTTAGCTGAAAGATCAGTCTCTCTTAGAGAAATCAATTCCTTGGATACTGATTTCCGCCAGTCTAATGGAAACACAAGATCAAAATAAGTTGCAGAGATCCCAAGGAATATATGAAGTTTCTTTTTACAAGGAGAAGTGAGGCTAAGATGCTGGCAATTCAAAAGAAACTTGGAAAGTTCAAACATGTGTAGGAGAGATGTGCTTTGATGAAATGCTGAACCATTTATCTTTGACTTACGGAGTGTAACAAGAGTTTCAAGTACCCTTATACCCACAGAAACTAATTCTGACTGCCAATAAGACCGGATAACAGAAACTAACTGTCTGATGTCTATAGTTAGATGCTTCCCGTCGCTGTGAAGCCCATTCTCACCATTGTTTCGTACCCAATCAGCATCCTTGTTGACTAACAAGTAAACCATCTTGCCTTCCACACACACTTTCCTCACCCCAAAATAGTTCAAACTGAACTCAATTTGATCTTTGTGTATATTTAATTCCTCGTTTTCAAGACTTCCAAGACTTTGGAATATATCCACAACATTCTGCTTATACATATTCCAATAAAAAACCAGAGTTCTAACAGAAACTCGGTTCTCAGAAATCTTCTCATCACAGTACTTATTAATATCTATAGGTAGTTCATCCTCCCAGTCAAAATTTGAAGAATTTAAATGCAAATGAGAGTCCATGATCTTTCTAACCGTCAAGATTATTCCCCTGAGACTATTATTCTTCTGGGAATTGTGTAAATGTTTATACATCTCTCTCAAGTTACTGTGCTGATCAGAAAGCACGTCAATTTCATTACATACAAAATCGTAAAACAAATCTGAGTCCATTTTAGCATAAGATTTTGCTTTTCTACAAAGTTCTTCCTTCTGCGAGAAGTGCTTCACCGGCCAACCCCTGTTTCCATTACCCCATAACGAGCCAAAAAACATATACCAAAGTAAAGATACCGTTGCTTCCTTAAACTGTCCAGCCTTCTCTAAAAGATCAGCCTCTTTTATAACATCTCCCCTTGACCTCGCTAGTTCAACAGCATCAAGAAAAAGACCCGTTTCTTCTTCCAGCAACAAAAGGTCATCAAGACAGCCTAAGGACCTAAGAACCCACGCTTCGACTCCATAGAACAAAAAGCTCTAACAAATTTCATCATGGATTTGGGATCATTCTGTTCATGGTAATCAAAAGCACAACTCTCCAAGAATTCTTGCTCAATTTGTTCTAGTTCTTTACTTTTAACATCCACATGCTCTTTCCAGTATTCTATATACTGCATGCCTTTATCAAATAGTTTTCCTTTCTTGCAAGCTGACAGACAATTGGAGAACTGATCTCCTTTAGCATAGGCTTCAGCTGCATCGCTATAGCATCCTGCCAAAGTGAAACACTCTGCTGCTGCATCAATTTTTCCACAATTGTACAAATAAATTTTTCCTGCAGAAACAAAAGAGTTCAACTGATCTTTGTAAGAACAAAATTTAGAGGTGGCAGCTATAAATGTATTGATTTGGGTTGTATTTTATCTTAAAGGGTCATTTGAAAACGTTTAGCTAAAGCAAGAATGGGGTCAAATGGGTTAAAAGTCATGCAAAGTCTATTTTAAGTACATACAAGACGGTGGGTTATGTTGGGATTTATTACCAGTACACAAAATAGAACCAATTCGACCTGATCTATCTTAGAACCTCTATTCAAACAAGCAGTTATGTTGGGAAAAAAAGAAGTTACCAGCTCTTTCATACTCCCCGAGTTCACAATAACAAGAAGCAGCAGACTCGAATTTCTCAATCGACTCAAACATTCCCGCTGCTTCTCTAAGATAACCTAGATAAGCTTCAGGATTTGTTACCCGCATTTGATCAGCAGATGCTCTGAGACCAGAAGCCTTTGCCAATTTCTCCCACACAGTCTTACCAGCTCTTTCAAAGCACATAGTTGCCATCACATAATTGTTTTCATAAAAAAGCTGAAAACATCAAGAAAGCATGTTAGAGAAGTTGATAAAAAGACACGAAAAGTAGCGATAAAATATCTATAACTAACCTTTTTACCACGCTCCCACCACTCCTGAGGGCTGCTTGACACCTGCATAGCTTGTGCCACCGAAGAATCCAGTTTTTTTATCTGAACGAGGCCCTTTCTTTTCCAGTAATCAAACATTGGCTTGGAGAGCTCCTCTTTGTTCTCACATATCCACAGTCTTTGCCTCGTCCGAGTTATAGCCACATATAAATGTTTTAATTCAGAGCACAAGACACTATGTCTTCCTCACTGAATGTAGGGAAAGATTGAGGAAGTTTCTCATCAAGCCAATCCCGTTCCTTCATGTATCCATATATTACTCTCCACTGGTCTTTCAAAGGGGATGTCCCAAAAAAGTTGTAGAGCAATACATCCTAAAAATCACGAAAAATATTAATAATCTTTAAGACAAAACTTTGATAAAAGAAATGATCAAGTCACTCACCTGAAACTCAAGGCCTTTACACTCCAATATGGTCAGAACAAGCGCATGCTTTCCAACATAATTACAAACCTCAATCTTCTCACATTCATCACGTACCAATATCACTTGTTCTGCTCCAAAGCCGACTATCTCTCCACCACTTCCATTGCCCCCAAATATTGTCACGATTGCATTTTCATCATTGCCAGACTCGAGCAGAACAGGAGGATCACCGGATATAAGACTAGTCTCGGGCTCCAAGATATCAATTGAGTGAACAAAGTAGCGATAAAGAACGTCAATGACACTCTGAGCTAGGTCAAGCACACCGGCATGAGTTCTAAAGTTCTGTTTTAGTTGGAAAACCTCAGATACAAGAGCTTTTTCTTGTTTTCCAGTTATCCTGGCGGTTAAAAACTCTTTATAAACAGAGATCGTATATCCTGAAATCTAAAATCAATCCCTCTGGCAATGGTTTGTGCAGTGTCACCCGCAAAAATAAAGCCATCTTTGACATTTTGGCATATATATTTGAAAAGAGAAATCTGCCTCATACTAAGATCTTGAACTTCATCAATATACACAAAATCAATAATGTCACCTTCATAACGTCCATTTTTAAGTCGGTGATGGAGGTCACTCACTAAATCACCCAAATCAAATTCACCTCGCTCATTTTTCATCTTTTCATATGCTTGAAAGAGGTAGTAAATAGTTTCTCTTTTCTCTCTTGTTAAAGTGGACGAACGACTTTCAGCCAATAAACAGTAAGCCTCATAACTTAGCTTTCCGTCACTACAATCCCCTGCATTCAAGCCTCCTTTTATGTGTGATATAATTTCTATGAACACTCTGGAGGGATCAAGTTTCTTTGTTAGGCTTGAGTTAAAGTGAGGCCAGTAAAGTGTACAAAATCTGTCATATGTAACCTCCCTTAGTCTTAAAAAAGTTTGCAATGCAACGGATCTTGAACTTGTATGGTTACCATGAGAAGCTTCTCTTGCCTTTGGAAACCTTTCAAAGAAAGAATTCCCCAATGTGCCATCCAACATCATTAGAAATTTATGAAATGTTATAAAAAGGGGGTATTTTTTCACTGGAATGTCAATAAATGTGTCTGCGATATCACTGAATTCTGATATCAAGTCGGGATCATCAAGATTGACCTCTAACGATGTATTCCCATTACATGAAATACTGTCAAACACAACAAAAGCTTAAAATCAGAAAACAGAACGAATGCAACAAAACAAAAGAGAGAAAAAACAAGTAAGAAACAAGTATGTGCGCACCTTGTGAGGTGGGAAACATGTTGCTTCACAACATGACACAAATTTGGGCTGACAGTCACAAAAAGTTGGCGGAGAACACTTGGTTTTCGGTCTTTAGATTCACCAACACCTTTTGAACCACTGATACTGTTCCTCTCCCCTTCATAAATCCCTTCAGAAGCAAAATAAAAAGACTGTTCATTTTGAAACAACTTCATAGTCAATATAGTGGTTTTTCCGGTTCCCGAACGCCCAATTATGAAAGAGCTTTTCGAAAATAGAATAATCTCCATTTGTTCATCACTGACTTGCATGGGTAGATCGAGTTGTTCTTTATCAGAAAGCAAATGTTTCACAACCCCATCTGACAAGGGGTAGAACTTCATAAGCAACAAGCTTTCATTCACCTTTGAGTTTTCAACATGAATTTTACAATCACCAGAGCTCAGTTCAGTATTCCTTACAAAACAAAATCTTGTAATTTCTTCGGATGCCATCCAACTCTTAGGAACTTCCAAATTCCTGAACAACATAAATACAGTTCAAAAAAACATTAAATTTGCATGTATGGTCTGAAGTAGTTTAGACGTGGGAAAATAAAATGGCCAAAGCAGGTTCGGGTTGAGATAGGCCAGTTTTTAGTTGGGCTAAAACATTCATGGACAGGTTTGGTGACCCATAAACCAGTTTTTGTCTAACTTAGAATTGATAACAAAAACAAGGTACTCATATTACTATTCTAATACATGAATTGTTGAATAGAAAACTTCAGAAAGTTGTTTCCATCACATAAAGATTTGGGGCGACCTACAAACTATTCAACCGCTTCGACTAGTTTTCCTTTGAACTAGTTTCTTTTGCATGACCAGTTAGAGATATAACCATATTGACCTATTCGAAAATGAGCTTACCTCTCTACACATTTTTCAGTACAACGACTAATATAATCATCCGTGTATGCAGAAAATATATTCTCAAGACGCTTCGTGAGTTTTGGAATCTCTTCAAAAGGTAATAAATCCCAAACCTTCAAAACTTGTACATAATCGAATTCCTTGATGATGTCAATTGTGCATATAGCATATAACCCTGCAACCTTAAACTGTTTCAGAATATGCGAGGATTTTTCACAGTGCAAGTCTACACTTCGATTTTTAGGCCGCCAGCCACCAGAGAGTCTCAACAAAAGATTTAAAACAAGCTTCTTTAATCTAGCAGTAGTCAGTTTTCCAAATGATCTTCTGAAGTCATCGCTAAACAGGACCTAATGGCACGACGATGCAACAAATATGAAAAGTAATAGTAGAATATTTTGTATTCACATGTTTTGGTGAACTGTTATATTAAGAATTACCTTCCATTTTGCGTGTTTAAAAAGGATACTATTCTCGTTAACCAGATCATCAAGTTGCTCTAGCTCTTTCTTTGTATTTATAACAGTCATATTCAAGCATTCATCAGAATCAGCATCAAACAAACAATGGCGATTTCTTGCATCTTGAACTAGTTCTTTTGCATGACCAGTTAGAGATATAACCATATTGACCTATTCGAAAATGAGCTTACCTCTCTACACATTTTTCAGTACAACGACTAATATAATCATCCGTGTATGCAGAAAATATATTCTCAAGACGCTTCGTGAGTTTTGGAATCTCTTCAAAAGGTAATAAATCCCAAACCTTCAAAACTTGTACATAATCGAATTCCTTGATGATGTCAATTGTGCATATAGCATATAACCCTGCAACCTTAAACTGTTTCAGAATATGCGAGGATTTTTCACAGTGCAAGTCTACACTTCGATTTTTAGGCCGCCAGCCACCAGAGAGTCTCAACAAAAGATTTAAAACAAGCTTCTTTAATCTAGCAGTAGTCAGTTTTCCAAATGATCTTCTGAAGTCATCGCTAAACAGGACCTAATGGCACGACGATGCAACAAATATGAAAAGTAATAGTAGAATATTTTGTATTCACATGTTTTGGTGAACTGTTATATTAAGAATTACCTTCCATTTTGCGTGTTTAAAAAGGATACTATTCTCGTTAACCAGATCATCAAGTTGCTCTAGCTCTTTCTTTGTATTTATAACAGTCATATTCAAGCATTCATCAGAATCAGCATCAAACAAACAATGGCGATTTCTTGCATCTTGAACTAGTTCTTTTGCATGACCAGTTAGAGATATAACCATATTGACCTATTCGAAAATGAGCTTACCTCTCTACACATTTTTCAGTACAACGACTAATATAATCATCCGTGTATGCAGAAAATATATTCTCAAGACGCTTCGTGAGTTTTGGAATCTCTTCAAAAGGTAATAAATCCCAAACCTTCAAAACTTGTACATAATCGAATTCCTTGATGATGTCAATTGTGCATATAGCATATAACCCTGCAACCTTAAACTGTTTCAGAATATGCGAGGATTTTTCACAGTGCAAGTCTACACTTCGATTTTTAGGCCGCCAGCCACCAGAGAGTCTCAACAAAAGATTTAAAACAAGCTTCTTTAATCTAGCAGTAGTCAGTTTTCCAAATGATCTTCTGAAGTCATCGCTAAACAGGACCTAATGGCACGACGATGCAACAAATATGAAAAGTAATAGTAGAATATTTTGTATTCACATGTTTTGGTGAACTGTTATATTAAGAATTACCTTCCATTTTGCGTGTTTAAAAAGGATACTATTCTCGTTAACCAGATCATCAAGTTGCTCTAGCTCTTTCTTTGTATTTATAACAGTCATATTCAAGCATTCATCAGAATCAGCATCAAACAAACAATGGCGATTTCTTGCATCTTGAACTAGTTCTTCCCATACAGATTCACTATTAGTCAGAGTTCTTTCGTTTCCCAAAATCCATAGACAATGTCTGGCAAAAATCAAGACAAAACATACACACTGTCAGACATAATTTTTAAACAGAAAGCTCATTGTAGACAGTGAAGATTTCTTGCATCTTGAACTAGTTCTTCCCATACAGATTCACTATTAGTCAGAGTTCTTTCGTTTCCCAAAATCCATAGACAATGTCTGGCAAAAATCAAGACAAAACATACACACTGTCAGACATAATTTTTAAACAGAAAGCTCATTGTAGACAGTGAAGATTTCTTGCATCTTGAACTAGTTCTTCCCATACAGATTCACTATTAGTCAGAGTTCTTTCGTTTCCCAAAATCCATAGACAATGTCTGGCAAAAATCAAGACAAAACATACACACTGTCAGACATAATTTTTAAACAGAAAGCTCATTGTAGACAGTGAAGATTTCTTGCATCTTGAACTAGTTCTTCCCATACAGATTCACTATTAGTCAGAGTTCTTTCGTTTCCCAAAATCCATAGACAATGTCTGGCAAAAATCAAGACAAAACATACACACTGTCAGACATAATTTTTAAACAGAAAGCTCATTGTAGACAGTGAAGATTTCTTGCATCTTATAAATTCCATACCGTGCTCTGGTGAGGGCAACATTAGTCCTTTGTGGACTAGACATGAATCCAACAGATCCATGGCTATTAGATCTGACTGTCGATAAAATAATAACATCTTCTTCTCCACCCTGAAACTCGTCAATCGATTTCACCTTTACTGAAAAACCATCAAGTTTCTCATACTTGTGAGCAAGTTTTTCTTGAATTGTAACAACTTGGGCAGCATAAGGAGATATGACACCTACAGTAAGCTTCTTCTTCGAGTCTTTCCATGCTATAAATGTCAAAGTAGAGAGGTTATATGTATATTGAGATACATAAAACAGAAAAAAGATATCTAAAATTATAAATGATACGAAGATGTAACTTATGCTTCTAGTGTTACAACAATAATTCTCTGCTTTTGTATGTTCTGGTATAAAAATATGACCAATATGCGCACCTTTATAGAGAAGTTTTACAACCTTAATTACAATAGCCACCTCAACCATATTTCTTTTGCTCTGTCCATCATCATCCTTTTCTTCTCTTCCTCCAACAATATTTATAAATGAATACGAACCAAACATTGGTCCTGAAAGATATCGCTTTTCATCACTTTCACATAATACATTTTCTGCATCAAGGATCTGATTTTGATAAAACCTCCAATTAGGGAAAAAACTGATGGAAGGATGCATTCGGTACTGAACATTTAGTAGATGCCGAGAATGGCATACATAACTCAGTCTGTCAAATAAGCTCCGTCCAAAGCCAGATTCAATACATACCTGTCCACAAACATTCAAAACGATTAAATGAAGAAGGCAAATTATAACAATAGGAGACAGAAAAATCACTAAAGACATACATTGCTTGTCACCATTGCAGGTAATTGGCACTCATCTCCAATGAGAATAGCATGCTTCATCCCAGGAAGCTGAAGAGGAATAGTGGACTCGGCCTCTTTTAACTGTGCAGCTTCATCTATGACCAAAATGTTCAAAGGCTTCATTGGAACCATATGCAACTTGTAGGAACTCGATGTTGTGCAAAATATAAGAGAAGCTCTTTTGAAACAGAACTCTACTATTACATGTCTGTTTACAACATCTGGAAGACCTAGTGTTTCAAGAGATATTTGCAGACCTCTTATAATTGATATCGAAATGGCTCTAACAGAATTAATCAACGACATATTCTCCAACTCATCAGGCAACGGTTTAGATGTGAAAAGGTGCTCGAGTTCTTTTGAAACCAATTTCTCTTCGAACAACAACAATTCAAATGAACTTAAGTTATCCAAAAGATGTATCAGACTATGAAAATTGTATTCCTTCATGAAGCTTCTTGGGACATGAGTCAAGAATGTAAAAATGCATCTTCTAAGTGGCATTACAGAAGAAACAAATCGATCTTGCACAAACTCAAGGAATGATTTGACTTGCAACTTGCTGGTTTTACTTTCATTTTTATTTTTATTTGCAAGTTGGTTTTCATTGAACAACTCATTTTCTAGAGAGACGTAATACTGAGATACACAGTTTTCAAGTAAATCATTCATAGACCTCATGCAATGCTTCCAACCAGTCAAAGACCCGAGGCACTCTGTAAGCCTTTCGACCCGATGCTCCAAATATATGTCTTCCATCTCTGCACCAACTTTTAACCGTTCCTTGTTGCCAAACAAAAGGATGTCTCCAAAACAACAAAAGGAATCACCATTAGCAGTTGTAGTTTTAGATGATTCCTTAACCAAACTTAGCATGCGTGAAGCTAGTTGTAACAGAGCAATGTTTGTTGGTGCACAAGTAAGAGTCCTACGGTTCATTTGCAAGAGAAAATATAGCAAAACACTAACTGTTGTTGTTTTTCCTGTACCTGGTGGTCCCCATATTTGTTCCACATATGAATTGTGACAACATTCCGTTTTAACAAGGGACGCCATAACTGCTGCTCTTTGTGATTCGTTCAGCTTATCCAACAGATTTCTATCTTGAGGATATACACTATCGAAGTCAAAAGAACAGGTATTGCAATTCTCCTTAACCTGTAGACAACATATAAATAAATAAATATATAATGATATTATCACTTTATGAAACAAAAACTTGCATTTAACAACTTACCATAGAATGAGGATCAAGAACCGCTTTAATGATATTCAGATTTCCATTCATGTGCAATGAATCCCAAATCCTTGTCTGGATTTTAATATTTTTTAAGAAAACGACAAACAACCCATCTTGGAATTTAAGAGGTTGTGAAGCTTTAACTGTAAATCGTGATGCTGTAGCTTCAAAATCGTCTTCATGATCATTCTCTGTAATTTTGCTTACTAACGAAAAAGCCCATGTACTTCCCATGTGTTGCAAATCAGAAACCGACTCTGCTTTTCCATGCATGAAAATGAGAAGATCGCCAGGTAATGTCTGGTAAGGCGGTTTGCCACGTTCAAAAGATCTGTTTCTCCACGGACCAACTTCAACATCATACACAGCTTTTCCATCGCGTGTGGCCTCGTGAATAGAGAGAATATGAGCAGATGGATATCTATGTATGATCTCCATAGAGCAAGCTAGTTCAGCACGTGTTTCCTCAAGCAAAGGATAAACAAAAGAACTGAAGTACTGTTGTTCCGAATCAAAAGTAAGGGGTATCTTGTCCACCTGCCAATCATCAAAAAGATTCATGTACTGGAGATAAATAAAACATCCCAGTTCAAATATAAAGCAGCAAGATTGACTTTGAGGTCAAATAGTTTATACTTTGACCCCAAAAATATTTACACTAGTGTTTACAACAATAAGCTAACCCGTCCCTTTAAAACGTTATTTTGTTTTACATCTTTAGTGGTTCAAGTTTGTCCCTCTAATCCCTAAAAATACATTGAACTTGCTGATAGATTTTTGTACTAATGTCAACTTAGCAACAACCAAATTTATGGATACTCGGTCACCGTCACCACAATGACTAGGTAAAACAAAACTAATGGTGTTTTTAATTAGCTCAAACCCAATTTTAACTAAATGTCCCAAAACATATATATAGTACACAAAAGAGATTTAAGTAACCCTCACAAATTCAAACAAAAACTACATAATCAAATTTTGTACCAAGTAAGTACTAACTAATAAGCAGGACTTCGAAAAATCCAGGTCTGGTCATGTGTTCTACATCTTTTTTCATTTTTTCCCCCAAATAAATCCACACATATACTTATAACAAAATTTTCATAATAAGACTCGAACACACAACCTTATGAAAAGAAGGAAAAAAACCGACAATCTATATCTATAGGTTGATAGTTCATCGCACATAACAAAAACCTTCTGAAAAAGAAAAGAAAAAAAGTAACCCCAACAAACAATCCACAAACTATAAACACGTATGAAAAACATTACTTTTAATCTTTTATATTGAAAAATAAAAATAAAAAAACACAAAGAAGAAGAAGAGATGATAATCACACACATACCTGGGTTTTGTAGAGGTCTTGATTGAGAATGTCATCAATAGACCATGAAAATACAAGCTCTGCAAACTCATCTTTTTTCTTCTTACCCCTTCCTCCTCCTCCTCCAACTTCCATCATCATCAAATATTATTATTATTATATCATCCAAATATGTATGTAAGAAAAATAATGAAGTTTTCTTTTGTTTTGTTTTATGAGAAGATGGAAACTGATAAATTAAAAGGCTTTTGTTGGTAGAGCAGTAGCTAGGGTAGTAGGGGTGAAAAAGGAAAAAAAAAATTATGGATGGATGAGTAGCAGTAGCGAGTGAGCTGTAGAGGTGTATACATGTACGGACTACTTTTATTTTTATCGAGAAAGGGCGTTGTCCGGGAGACATTATATTTGTTAACAGTCTAATAAAAAAAAATATTTAAATCTATAAAAATAATTTTTTTTTGTAGAAATAAGTAAATGTCTAAAAATAAGTATATTAATATCGATAACAACACTTTTATAAGAATGAGAAAATATGTGACGATTATAATATCAATAATAGAAAAATATATGACAATGAAATATTTTTGATATTAGTTACGACATTTCGATAACGATGAGAAAATGCGTTATAAATAGGTATGCGTTCATGGATCGAGGTTAAAAAACCACAAACTTTTTGAAGAAAACATATATTATTCAAATGATTAAGAATAAAACAAAAGTTGACATTTGTTAGTTAAAAAACGAACAGTAAAAGTTGTGTGAAAGTGAAAGTATTTCGCATAAAAGTTTAGTGCTAAAAGTGTAAGAGGCTAAAATTTGTGGTGAAAATAAAAGAAAATCAAAAAGTATAAAGTTTAGTGCTAAAAGTGTAAAGAGTTAAAGTATTGTGGTGAAAATAAATAGAATAAAAAGTTTGAGTGAAAGTAGTTTGCATAAAAGTTTAGTGCTAAAACTGTAAGAGGCTAAAATGTTGTGGTGAAAATAAAAGAAAATTAAAAAGTATAAAAGTTTAGTGCTAAAAGTATAAAGGCTTAAAGTATTGTGGTGAAAATAAAAAGAATAAAAAGTTTACTATTCTTTACACGTTTTTCCGTACCAAAGTGTAAAGAGTTAAAGTATTGTGGTGAAAATAAAAAGAATAAAAAGTTTGTGTGAAAGTGAAAGTAGTTAAAAGTGTAGTGCTAAAAGTGTAAAAGGTGCTAAAACTGTAGGAGGCTAAAATGTTGTGGTGAAAATAAAAAAAAATGAAAAAGTATAAAAGTTTGGTGTTAAAAGTGTAAAGGCTTAAAGTATTGTGGTGAAAATAAAAAGAATAAAAAGTTTACTATTGTTTACATGTTTTTCCGTACCAAAGTGTAAAGAGTTAAAGTATTGTGGTGAAAATAAAAAGAATAAAAAGTGTGTGTGAAAGTGAAAGTAGTTCGCATAAAAGTTTAGTGTTAAAACTGTAAGATGTTAAAATTTGTGGTGAAAATAAAAGAAAATCAAAAAGTATAAAAGTTTAGTGCTAAAAGTGTAAAGAGTTAAAGTATTGTGGTGAAAATAAAAAAGAGTGAAAAAGTATAAAAGTGTGTGCAAAAGTGTAAAGAGTTAAAGTATTGTGGTGAAAATAAAAAGAATAAAAAGTTTGTGTGAAAGTGAAAGTAGTTAAAAGTGTAGTGCTAAAAGTGTAAAGAGTTAAAGTATTGTGGTGAAAATAAAAAAAATAAAAAGTTTGTGGTGAAAATAAAAGAAAATCAAAAAATATAAAAGTTTAGTGCTAAAAGTGTAAAGGCTTAAAGTATTGTGGTGAAAATAAAAAGAATAAAAAGTTTACTATTCTTTACACGTTTTTCCGTACCAAAGTGTAAAGAGTTAAAGTATTGTGGTGAAAATAAAAAGAATAAAAAGTTTGTGTGAAAGTGAAAGTAGTTTGCATAAAAGTTTAGTGCTAAAACTGTAAGAGGCTAAAATGTTGTGGTGAAAATAAAAAAAAATAAAAAGTATAAAAGTTAGTGCAAAAGTGTAAAGAGTTAAAGTATTGTGGTGAAAATAAAAAGAATAAAAAGTTTGTGTGAAAGTGAAAGTAGTTAAAAGTTTAGTGCTAAAAGTGTAAAGAGTTAAAGTATTGTGGTGAAAATAAAAAGAATAAAAAGTTTGTGTGAAAGTGAAAGTAGTTAAAAGTTTAGTGCTAAAAGTGTAAAGAGTTAAAGTATTGTGGTGAAAATAAAAAGAATAAAAAGTTTGTGTGAAAGTGAAAGTAGTTAAAAGTTTAGTGCTAAAAATGTAAAGAGTTAAATATTGTGGTGAAAATAAAAAAAATAAAAAGTTTAGTGCTAAAAGTGTAAAGAGTTAAAGTATTGTGGTGAAAATAAAAAAATAAAAAGTTGGTGGCGACAATGAGTGGTGGTGGTGATGCCGGGTGGTAGAGGCGCAAATGGTGGTGAGTGTATAATTATTTGATGTTATATGAGGTAGTATAGTTGTTTTAAGTATTGGGTGGGGGATTTATGTTGTAAATTATTTCATTAAGGGTATTATATGTATTAGGTGGATATGTTTAAGTTAATGAATAAAAGAGAATGATGTTTTCGGTATTTCAATTCTCCGTTTGAGATTTTTAGGGATGTGTTCCTCTTTTATAAGGTATTATAGATATGTAATCACAGTCCGTTTAATTTTTCTTTGTAAAGAAAAATGTTAACTACATTACTAAGATCATTAGTAACGCGTATACAAAACTATACATTTTATATCAAAAGTTCACCTCTTAAATTTTATAATAAACTTATAAATATTTTATTACAATGATGACAACCCATATAAAATAAAGGAATCGTAAGGCACTCTCCTCCTCCAGGTTAATTTTTTCATTGAAACTTATATTTTTTATCCGCTAAAAAACATCATAATCTATAATATAACTAAAAGATGAGGTTGGGGGTACACTTGGCACCCCTAATCCCCCTCCTTTAGCCTATTCTCTCTCCTCATTAATCCTTTATTTTTTTAATTATTAAATCTATAAGCCGACCTTATTATTAATAAAAAATCTTTTTATCTTTAAAAGTCTCCCAAAAATTATATTACATCTATATACAACCTAGGAATAAACCCTCACATATCCTCAACCAAAAACAAAAACCTACGACCAAAACAAAAAAATAGTCGCCTACCAAGACTTTGAATCAAACATACATTTATTATTATTATTTAACATTGAATGCTTATGTTATTGTTATTATTATCTCTATTAATTTAGTTTGTTGTCCATTATAGGTTCATCATGGTTCTTCTTCAACAACCAAAAATAAGACCACATTAGTTCATCTTGAAGATCTTAAGCCAACACATGTTAACCATCATTTACGACTCCGTGTTGTGCATGTATGGACTGTTTCAGAGTGGAACAACCCAAAGAAAATCAAAACGTTCGAGATGGTCTTTGTTGATGAATTGGTATGTACTTTTCAAATTATATATTTTTCTTTAGTTTTCGTAATTATAGTCTAAAATTGTTGTTTGTGTTTGTCTTAAGTTTAGATATAACAAACTACAAAATTTAACTAAAGTTGGAAAAAAAAGGGTTAACTAGATTCAATATTTATATGGAGTTAATTTTCATATGTTTCCTTCTTTAGTTTTCGTAATTATAGTCTAAAATTGTTGTTTGTGTTTGTCTTAAGTTTAGATATAACAAACTACAAATTCTTTATTTAACTAAAGTTGGAAAAAAAAGGGTTAACTAGATTCAATATTTTTATGAAGTTAATTTTCATATGTTTCCTTCTTTAGTTTTCGTATTGATTAAGTTGTCGTATTGGTTCTAGGGATTTTGTCGTCTTCACGATGATTATAATGTTTAATATAAACATTGAACCTTGGCTTTAGTATGTTCGAATAAAAAGCAAGAAAATCAAAGAAAAACCAAAACCAACGATTTATTATATTATTATAATTTTTATATATATTGAGGAGCATTTGTTGTCAAGAACAATTGTAAACATATGCAAAGAATGATACGGAGTATTTGAAAAATAATATCAAAAACTAAAACAACAAACTTTCAAAGAAGCCAGATTTCTCCAAACCCCTTTACACTCCCAAACCAACCACATTAAATTAGATGTTATTAATTAAATAAAGATTAAGAAAAATTGTTACGAAACACGCGGACCTGAAGTATCGGATTCTAAACACATCATATTCTTCCCCCTTACTTTAATTCCAATTTTTTAGCTTTAATTAATATATTTTGAAACTATCCGTCCATTGGACATAAAAAAACAAAAACATTAAAAACCAAAAAAATGATGCCAATTTCCCAACTTCTCCTTGTAACGACCCCAATAGTGTAGACGTCGGGTCTTTCATTCTACGTCGTCCAAATTATCTCCATTATGACCCCTCAAAAAGCATACAATTTATCCAATTTCACATTTTTGTTTATTAATTTAAACATTTTTACTGAATATACATGTAATAATATTTTTCATTAAATAATTTACAACATAAATTATTTAAATTCTGAAATAAACACACGGCTCGACCTTCATTTTAATTATCTTCACATTAGTGACCACACCGCCACCGTTGCAACCGCCACATCGACGTCGTTATCACTATCGTCATTGTACCGTACGAACATAATGACTCGTTTGTGATAACAATATTTTCCAAAAGAAATTTCTATCAATTTATAATCATTATCTCTACCACATTATAATATCTCTGAGCTTCTTTTTATTGAAAATTTGCCTTTTTGATTTTACTTGTATCGAAAACTTTATTATATCAGATCTTTCCTATCAATACATTATATTACATAATGGTAAAAAAAAATGACAAAGGTTTATATTTTATGAAAAATGCTAATTACGAATGAGATTTATTTATTTCTTTAACCTTATATTTAAAACTTTCATAAACATATGATTATGAATGAAAATCATAAATCTAAACATATTTAAGATTTATAAAATCAAAACACTTAGACAAAAGTAATGTAATTATGTAAAGACAAGGACAAAAAAGACTGCAAAGATCTAATTATCTAAATTATGCTATAAAATATTTGGCTTGAGTCATAAATTTGAAGTATCATTTAATAACTATTTTATTTATATATTAATTTAATCAGTTCTACTGTTAAATATTCTATTAAAAAAGAACAAACACGTTTTTTAAATACTTATGTGTTATATAATTCAGAACCAACGGTTGCCGAATCTGGATGCTGTCCACCATGGCCATTTAACATCTATTTTTTAATGAAGTTCACGACTAAATCATCCACGTGCGAATGCACTTCTAGTATATATAGATTCAAATAAATCAATACGTACACGACTAGAAGTTTGATAAAGTACTTTTTAGTAGAGAGTTGCTCGAATTAGAGTTGTTCGAATTAGTCTTGATCCTTGCGTTAAAGCATCGGTCTATTAAATATACACATCAACAAGTTTGTTGTATAAAACACATCTTAAATATAAAAAAAAATATTTGAAAGGTTTTGAAGACCTATTAATATCCTTAAAAAAGAACATGAGGTTGGATTTAGTTGCATTTTAAGCCCAACTAAAGTTGCACAACTAGCAGTAAACACGTTAATTCATTCAAACATAAGCACATAACCCAATTTGGAAAATGTTTCTTCAATAACCACGTTGGTTCTTCGTTGTCTTTCAATCGACAATTAACTTATTTCTTTTTTTAATCACAAGCGCTATCTAAAGGTGTTAAAACATAAAATTCTCGAAACCGTAAAAATTAAAAAAGAAAATGCGAAAACTATTTCAATGAACAACTATACATAATTTACTATTCCATTTGTCTTTTAATGAGACCAATTTTGACTCAAAAAGTTAGCCAAATTTTATTATGTAATTTCAAGTCTTGGGTAATACTAAAAGTAATCATTATTCCTATACACTAACCATCTTTTTTTTGAACGTTCGTGTCACGGGACGGCTAGCCGTTACATCCATACGGACAGGCAGTCACTAGCGACCGATCCACGAAATCAGGGACCACAGGGGAGGGAAAACCCACCAATTTAACCGCTACAGAAGGCACGACGTTAAATCGTCTGCTCAGACTCGAACCCTGGTCTCCCAGGATCCAAACATCATTGCAGGACTTCGGAATGCCACTGGGGTTTAAACCCATTGGCCATCCTAAAACATCCTAAAACTCATAGAAGCCCTGGATTCGACAATCGAACTAACATCTCCAAAAGCCAAGAGAAAAATAATAACCAACGATCATTAATAACAAGTTGGGCCGGCTTTGCCTAGCCACTTTTTTTTCGTAGCCCAAACAGAATTTTAGATCAAAGTTATTATTCTAAATTTTTAATACGAGTATACGACTGCATTAAGAAGCATTAAAAAACCCTAATAGAAACATGACCGTTGTGGATCAAAAATTCTTGCCTCTTAGTGAGTACTATACGAATTCATCAAAACTAAAACTACAAATGATGATTCTTTTGATTTTGTTGGAGATGTGTTGGCAACAAAAATGAGTCTTCAAACTTACAATAAAATTAGACGAAATTTTCTTGTTTAGGTTATCCGTGTATTTGACTTAGATGTACACAACCGCGGGCAAAGGGTTATAACTTACAATGTGACAAGTCTTTATTAATCTTTCGACCATGTTATTTGTATGCATCTATTTATCTTTTTTGTTTCTGTTGATTCTGGAAACTTCTATGTATAGATGTGGAGACAAAATGAGAGCCATTTAACTTCATAAAGTAGTTCAAAGATGGTTACTTAAAGAGTTGTTTTAAATATTCTACAAATGACTAAGCACGCCTTCTAAAAAAAGTGGGATGAGGTTGATCAGGTTGATTTGAACAACCACACTTTCTGTGCTTACACTTCTTTTTCTTTACCTTCACTTTGTTATTTTTCGCATCTTGGGCGTCACCACTAGAGCTTGGTTTCTCTAACACGAGTGAACGATCTGTTTCCTCCTCTTCCTCGCCCGCTTCTTTAATCGTACTTGTGCTCCTACTACCTGCTTCTTCATGAATCGTGACAGAATGATTCGAGGAACCATCTCCGTTTGGACTACCACTACCACTACCACTACCACTACCACTACTACTACTACTCTGCAGCCGCTCCCTAAGCCCTTGTATACATTTCGAGAAAACTAAATCCTCCGCTGTTTTTCCACTGAAAAGGATCAAGACGCCAAAAAAATGTTAACAATATGGACTTCAGTTAAAGTAATGAAATAAACTTCAAGATTTATGACTTTGCAAGTCTAACCCCATGTTAGATGCAACAGCAGAAGCAATCACATCCAGTTGATTTAATGCAGCAAGTACATAGGTCGTATCTTGTCCAGCAAAGGTATTAAGAAGTGTGTCCATACTTTTGTCCACTTCCTGAATACAAAACATTATGTCAGAATGCATCAATGTTTGGACTAAAACTGCAAAAAACCACAATGCACTTACCTTTACCATAGCCGCAACAGATGAGCTCAGTGACTTGCTAATATTCTTCCCAGTTACAGCTTCAGACATTTCTTCAAGAAGTTTCCAACCTGTTTGCTTTTCCCTTTCACATTCATTCTTTGAAGAAGTCTGGCCGATGTCTGTATTTTTCTTTACCTTCTTTCCCTTGCTACTTCTTTTCGCTTTCCTGTTATTCACATGATGAGTGTTACCACCACCACTTTGATCATCACTGCTTTTCTCTAGCACTGCCTCAGGAGTTATCCCACAACCATCATTGCATAAAGGACTTTGACTACATGGCGTAGCTTTCTTAGTGAACACTATGTTCATTATGTCCTCTTTAGATTTCCGTAGGTCCACAAATATAGCACATGGAGCATCTATTTCTGGATTCTTAGATTCTGAACTCACAATCAGGAGAGGATCCTCTATGCTTGTAAAAGCTTCAGCAACTATTTGTGGACTCAAGTGTAAGTTATGACCCTTCCTATTCCTCAAAAGATTATACACAAATTCCTTTGGAAGCAAATACTCGATATTATTCTTTCCCGTCAGCAAATCAAGTAATACTTGATAACAATCTGATACTTGCAGACAGATTAAAGATAACATCATTACCAACTTCAATGCTAAGAGTGGATGGTAATAAGAGACATTAATCTTTGATCTTCGAATCCAAGATTCAGTATCTTCCTTGTTGTAGAGAATGCGTTGGACTATGTTAACATAAAAGGTGAAATCAGTCTTTAAATAGATCTGTTTAAGTGCTGACAAAGCTGTATCACTAGGATGAAGCTCTGTAAACCATCCAACAAAAGAAGTCTTTGTTGTGAAAAGTAGTCCTGAAGAGAAAGACTCCATGAAAAGAAGACGATCCAAAAGATGCACGAAGCTGTGAGGTGATATATAGCCAGGATTACTCCACTTTTCGGAAAAAGTATCACCTAAAGCAACCCGGAGTAATGGAACAACACAAATACCTATATAGCCAACATTCCATAGTTCCACAAGTGACCGCCATCCAAGACTCCACTGGACTCCAGCAACAATCTTTTCGTTAAGTGCAGCAGGTTTTCTTGAACTAAACCATAGCATCATCACCATTCCGATTGTCCAATAGGTGATATCACCATTGATGTCAACATTTTGAAGAATAATCTCATCAAACAAGTGAAGTGATATATCAGTCTTCCTCAAGGAAACCAAGTCCTCAGAGACTGATCTTCGCCAGTCTAACGGAAACACAAGATCAAAGTAATGTGCAGAGATTCCAAGGAAACTTTGCAGTTTCTTTTTATAATGAAAAGTGAGGTTAACACACTGGCAGTCCAAAAGAAACTTGGAAACCTCAAAAATGTGTAGAAGAGAAGTGCTTTGATGAAATGTTGAACCGTTTGACTTTGACTTATGAAGACCTTCTAGTTTTTCAAGTACTTTTATACCCACGGAAAGTAATTCTGACTGCCAATAAGACGTCATAGCAAGCAACAATTGATTTGTATTCATAATTAGAAGCTTCCCTTCCTTACCAGTGTTTCTTATCCAATCACCATCCTTGTTGACTAACATGTAAACCATGTTTCCATTGACACACTGTTTCCTCACTCCAAAATAACTTATACTAAAATCAACAAGACCGTCGCTTATAGTTGGCTCTTCATTTTCAAGACATTTGATGCTCTGAAAGATATTCATGACATTCTCCTTCCACTGGTTCCAATAAAAAACCAGAGTTCTAACAGAAACACAGCTCTGAAAGATCTGGTTTTCACAATGCTTAGTAATATCAGACGGTAATTCATCCTCCCAAAAGTACTTTGAGAAATTAATATGAAAATGAGAATCCAAGATTTTCCTTATGGATAATATTTCCCCTCTTAAACTCTTATATTTCTGGGAAGCAAGTAAATTTTTCTTGAGCTCGGGCAAACTACTGTGCTTATCAGAGAGTACCTTAAGCTCATTACAAACAAAATCATAGAATTTAACAGAGGTCATTTTTGCAACAGACCTTGCTTTCTCACAAAGGTCTTCCTTCATGGCAAACTGCTTCAATGGCCAACCTCTATTTCCCTTTCCCCATAGTGAGCTAAAAAGTATGTACCAAAGTAAGAGATCTGCAGCTTCCATAAAATCGCCAGCCTTCTCCAAAAGATCAGCCTCTTTTAGAACATAACCTAATGACCTCGCCAGCTCAGCAGCATTGACAAATTGGCCCCATTCTTCTTCCAGCAATAAAAGTTCATCATCGCAGCCTAAAGACCTCAGGAATACACGCTTAGATTCCACAGTAAAAAAGGCTCTGACAAATTTCACCATGAATTCAAGATCTTTATGTTTATGGAAATGAAGGGCACAACTCTCCAAAAATTCTTGCTCAAGTTGTTCTAGTTCTTTACTTTTAACATCCACATGCTCTTTCCAGTATTCGATATACTGCATGCCTTTGTCAAATAGTTTCCCCTTTTTGCAAACTGATAGACAATTGGAGAACTGATCTCCTTTGGCATAGGCTTCAGCTGCTTCACTATAGCATCCAGCTAAAATAAAACACTCTGCTGCAGCATCAATTTTTTCGCACTTGTATAAGTAAATTTTTCCTGCACAAACACAATTAAGATGGCATTAAAATTGGAATATCTAGTGCAAGCAACTTACTTTACAGGTGTAACTTAGAAATGCGTCAATCTGAGTTGTATTTTATTTTGAAATGGTTTAAATCTAAATATTGCCGAAAGTCACCAAAATCAATTTCAGATGGATACAACCTCCTAAATGTATACAAAAGCGTATGCGGGTGAAAAGATTATAATGGGAATATTACCTAATACCTATTTTAACCCAAGCCATTTTGACACCTCTAACTTAATTTATAAACAAGCGGTTATAAGTTGGAAAAAGAAAGTTACCTGCTATTTCATAGTCCCCCACATCACAGTAACAAGAAGCAGCAGACTCAAGTTTCCCAATAGACTCAAAGATTTCTGCAGCTTCTCTAAGATGACCTAAATAAGCTTCGGGCTTCTTTCCCCTCATTTGATCAGCAGATGCTCTGAGACCGGAAGCCTTTGCCAATTTCTCCAACATAGTGTCACCAGCTTTTTCAAAGCACATTGTTGCCATCACAAAATTGTTATCATAAAATAGCTGAAAACCATCATAAGGATGTCAAATAATGCATGATAAGATGACTATAGCAGTAAGAGATCAAATCTAACCTTTTTACCACGCTCCCGTCACTCTTGAGGGCTGCTAGCGACTCCCATGGCTTGTGCCACTGAATCATCGATCTTTCTTGTCTGTACGAGTCCCCTTCTTTTCCAGTACTCGAACATTGGCTTCGAGAGCTCCTCTATACTCTCACATACCCATAGTCTTTGCCTTGTACGAGTTATAGCCACATATAACTGTTTCAGTTCAGAACACAATAAACTATGTCTAGCCTCATTGAATCTTGGGAAAGATTGAGGGAGTTTCTCATCGATCCAATCCCGCTCCTTCATGTATCCGTATATTACTCTCCATTGGTCTTTCAAAGGGGATGTCCCAAAAAAGTTGTACAGCAATACATCCTATTATATGACAATCAAACATAACTAATCACAAGCAATTTACAATCACAAAAAACTCGGTGGCCATTTTGACCCATACATTGATCTGATAAATTGGTTAACTTGGTCATACTTTATAAAGTTTATGTTGGACGCATCAACGGTAAATTCAAAAAATTCGGCTACATCCTCTATAAAGTGGCGAATTGTACTTGAATGCTTACATCCTCTTCAATTGCTTTATTTAAGAATATAACTAATTATTTCAGTTTTTTAACAATATAGTTTTACTAAAAAAATATATTTGTGGTTCAATGCAAACTGACCCATTTTGACCCTTTGATCAACCCACCCATTTGGCACCTACATAAGGAAGACATACCTGGAATTCAAGACCTTTACATTCTACTATAGTGAGAACAAGCGCATGCTTTCCAACATATTCGCAAATCTCAATCTTAGCGCAATCATCACGAACCAATATCACTTGTTCCGCCCCAAATCCGACAATTTTTCCACCATTTCCACTGCCACCAAAGATTGTTGCGATTGCATTTTCATCATCGGCCGACTCAAGCAGTACAGGAGTTTCACCGCATATTTGACTAGTCTCAGGCTCCAAAACATCAATTGAGTGAACAAAGTAGTGGTAAATAATATCAATGACACTCTGAGCTAGGTCAAGCACCCCAGAGTGAGTTCGGAAGTTCTGTTTCAGTTGAAAAATCTCAGTGACAAGACCTTTCCCTTGTTTCCCAGTTATTCTGGGGGGTAGAAACTCTTTATAGAACAGAGATCGTATATCTTGAAATCTAAAATCAATCCCCCTGGCAATGGTTTGTGCGGTGTCACCAGCAAAAAGAAAACCCTCATCGACATTTTGACATATATATTTGAAAAGAGAGATCTGCCTCATACTAAGATCTTGAACTTCATCAATATAAACAAAATCCATCTTGTCACCTTCATAATGTCCACTTTTAAGCCGATGATGGAGGTCATTTACTAAATCACCCAAATCAAATTCCCCTCGTTCAGTTTTCATCTTTTCATAGGCTTGAAAGAGGTTGTAAACAGTCTTTCTTTTTTGTTTCGTCAAAATGGATGAACGACATTCAGCCAATAAAGAGTAACGCTCAAAATTCAGCTTCCCATCACTGCATTCCCCTGCTTGCAGGCCTCCTTTTATATGAGAAATAATTTCTGTAAAGACTCTGGAGGGATCAAGTTTCTTTGTTAGACTTGAATCAAAGTGGGGCCAGTATAGTGAACAAAACCTATCAAAAGTGACCTCCCTTAGTCTTATAAATGTTGGCAGTGCTACAGATCTTGAACCCAGAAAGTTGAGATGAAAATCTTCTCTTTTTTTCAGAAATCTTCCGAAGAAAGAATTGCCCAATGTACCATCCAACATCAATAGAAACTTATGAAACGTTATAACCAAAGGGTAGTCTTTCACAGGGATGTTTGTAAATGTATCTGGAATAATTTTGAAATCTGATGTTACTTCGTCATCATCAAGATAGATCTCAGTTGATGAACTCCCATTGCATGATATACTGTCAAATGTATCAAATCTTGAAGTCAGAAATTATTATTAATGCAAAAAAGAGATAAGAATATTAGTATGTGTGCACCTTGTAAGGTGAGAAACATGTTGCTTCACAACATGGCATAATTTTGGGCTGACAGTCACAAAAAGCTGGCGAAGAACAAATGGTTTTCTATCTTCTGAATCTTCGACAGCTTTGGAATCCCCGATACTGCTACCCTCTGCTTCGTAAATCGCTTCAGAAACAGCACGAAAAGATTGTTAATTTTGGAATAACTTCATTGTCAATATAGTGGTTTTCCAGGTTCCTGAACGCCCAATTATAAAAGAACTTCTGGAAAATAGGATAATGTCCATTTGTTCATCACTGACTTGCATGGGTAGAACAAGTTCATTATCAGAAAGCAAATGTTTTACCACCACATCTGACAGGGAGTAGAACTTCATAAGCAACAAGCTTTCACTCACTTTTGAGTTTTCCACATAACTTATCCCGTCACAGGGATTCTCCCTCATTTCACGGTCAGTTTCATTATTATAACGAAACTTTATAATTTCTTTGTATGACAGCCAACTCTTAGGAACTTCTAAATTCCTGAACAATATATATAAATATATAAACAAAAAAACATGAACTTAAGCATGTATAATCACTGCTTTAAAATTCAGAGGTGGAGAAATGAGCATATTGGATAATAGGTCAAAACGAGTTTGAGCTGTAACAGTTAACTTCTAATATGGGTTGAATGGGTCAGGTCAGGTATTGCTATTTGTTGTCCAATTCTCAAACAATTTAATGTATTGATTCTGATACTAAATTAGTATTACTATGATAATCTGAACATTTTACACAAACTATTGGGTGACTTTCATCCTGTTTGACACGTTTTGCTCTAAGCTAGATTCTTTTACATGATCAGTTTGAGATAAAAATACAACCCAATTTGACCCATTCAAAAGTAAACATATCGAAGTTGCCACTGCTATTAAGATTCAGTAAACGGAAAATGAGCTTACCCCTCCATACATTTTGTTGTGCAACGACTAATATAATCATCCGTGTATGCAGCAAATATGCTCTCAAGACGTTTTGTGAGTTTTGGTATCTCTTCAAAAGGTAACACATCCCAAACCTTCAAAACTTGTACATAACTAGATTCCTTGACGATGTCAATCGTACATATAACATATAACCCTGCAACCTTAAATTGTCTTGGAATATGTGAAGATTTTTCACAATGAAAGTCTACACTTCGGTTCTTGGGTCGCCAGCCACCAGCGAGTCTCAATAAAAGATTTAAAACCAGCTTCTTCAAGCGAGCAGAAGTCAGCTTTCTAAATGACTTTCTGAAGTTGTCACTGAACAGAACCTAATGACATAACGAGCAGCAAACATGAAGAACAAAAGTAGAAATTTGCACATTATAGTATTTTGGTAAAGATGTAAACAGTTGATACCTTCCATTTGGCATGTCTAAAAAGTACACTGGTCTCTTTAAACAGATCATCAAGTTGTGCTAGCTCTTTCTTTGTATTTATAATTGCCGTCTTCAAGCATTCATCAGAATCAGCATCAAACAAACAATGGCGATTTCTTGCATCATAGACTAAATCTTTCCATATAGATTCACTATTAGTCAGGGTTCTTTCGTGTCCCAAAACCCACAGACAATGTCTAGACAAAACATACACAAAGTCAGACATAGTTTTCAGATACCCATGGCAGTTGCATCAAACATTAGTCCTTAGAGAACTAGACAATGAAGATTTCTTGCTTACCGTGCTCTGGTGAGGGCAACATTAGTCCTTTGTGGACTAGACATGAAGCCAACAGATCCACGCCTGTTAGATCTAACTGTCGATAGAATAATAACATCTTCTTCTCCACCCTGAAACTCGTCAATTGATTTCACCTTTATTGAAAATCCATCAAGTTTCTCATACTTGTGACCAAGTTTTTCTTGAATCATAACAACTTGGGCAGCATAAGGAGACACAATGCCTATAGTAAGCTTCTTCTTCGAGTCTTTCCATGCTTTAAATATCAAAGAAAGGATAAACTTAAACTCAGATATGAACAACAGAAAAAAAAAATATAGATAACTTGAAACGATGTCATACACGAATTTGAGAGAATTTGAGAGAGAGGGAAATTTATCAAATCAAACTTATATGATTCACCTACACAGTTCAAGTATTTATACACGAATTCAAACCTAACGGCTATAAAAACTCAACAAACCTAATTACAAAAGTGAAATATTCAGTCCCTGCACTTCAATTTTATTACAAAAGTAGCTAAACATTATTCTTTATGTAACACTAGTGTTGCAACAATATCACTCTGTTCTTTTTGTATGTTCCATGTTCTTCCACACGGAAATAATATGAACAATATATGTAATATGATCAATATTCATACCTCTATACAGATTTTGTACAATCTTAATCACAATAGCCACCTCAACCATATTTCGTTTGCTCCTTCCATCGTCATCCTTTTCTTCTATTCCTTCAACAACATTTATAAATGAGTAAGGACCAAACATTGGTCCTAAAAGATATCGCTTTTCATAACTTTCACATAACACATTTTCTGCATCAAGGATCTGATTTTGATAAAACCTCCAATTAGGGAAGAAACTGATGGAAGGATGCATTCGATACTGAACATTTAGTAGATGCCGATAATGACCTAAAGAGCTCAGTCGTTCAAATAAGCTTCGTCCAAAGCCAGATTCAATACATACCTGTCCACAAAAATTCGGTAAGATTAAGTCAAGAAGAATGGAAAATTAAAAGTAGTAGGTAGAAAAACAGTTGTGGTGACCAACATTGTTTGTAACCACTGCAGGTAATTGGCACTCATCTCCAATGAGAACAGCATGCTTCATCCCAGGAAGCTGAAGAGGAATAGTGGACTCAGCCTCTTTTAACTGTGCAGCTTCATCTATGACCAAAATGTTCAAAGGCTTCATTGGAACCATATGCAACTTGTAGGAACTAGATGTTGTGCAAAATATAAGAGAAGCTCTTTCAAAACAGAAGTTCTCTATTTTATGTCTTTTAATTACATCTGGAAGACCTAGTACTTCAAGAGATATTTGCAGACCTCTTAGAACCAGTATAGACTTGGCTCTAACAGAATTAATCGACGACATATCCTCCAGCTCATCAGGCAATGGTTTAGATGTGAAAAGGTGCTCGAGTTCTTCTGAAACCAAGTTCTCTTGAAACAACAACGATTCAAATGAACTTAAGTTATCTAAAAGATATATCATACTATGGAAACTGTATTCTTTCATGAAACTTCTTGGGACATGAGTCAGGAATGTAAGGATGCATCTTCTAAGTGGCATTACAGAAGAAAGAAATCGATCTTGCACAAACTCAAGGAATGATTTGACTTGCAACTTGTTGGTTTTAGTCTTGCTTTGATTTCCATTTGCAAGTTGTTTTTCTTTCCACAACTCATTTTCTACAAAAATATGATATTGAGATACACAATTTTCAAGTAAATCATTCATGGACCTTATGCAATGCTTCCAAGTTCCAACCAGTCAAAGGCCCAAAGCACTCTATAAGCCTTTCAACTCGATGCTCCAAGTATATTTCTTCCATCTCTGCACCAATTTTTAACCGCTCCTTGCTTCCAAATAAAAGCACATCTCCAAAAGAACAAAAGGAATGACCACTTGAGATTGTCCTTTTAAAGGATTTCCTAACCAAACTTAGTACACATGAAGCTGATTGCAATAGAGCAATGTTTGTCGGTGCACAAGTAAGTGTCCTACGATTCATTTGCAACAGAGCAAAAAGCAAGATACTAACTGTTGTTGTTTTCCCCGTACCTGGTGGTCCCCATATTTGTTCCACACACGAATTGTGACTACATTCTGTTTTGTGAAGGGATGCCATAACTGCTGCTCTTTGTGATTCATTCAGTTTATCAAACAGATTTGGATTTTGAGAATGAAGAGCATCGAAATCAAAAGAACATGTACTGCAAGTATCCTTGACCTGTGGACAAAAGATCACTATTAATAATGATATTATCACTTCACAATAAGAAATTTTGTATTCAACAAACTTCTTACCATAGAATCAGGGTTAAGAACCACTTTAATGATACTCAGATTCCTGTTTATGTGCAACGAATTCCAAATCCTTTCGGGGTTTGTAATATTTTTTAGGAAAACGACAAACATCCCATCTTGAAATTTAAGATTTCGTGAAGCTTTAATTGTGAATCGTGATGGTGTACTCACAAATTCATCTTCACTATCATTCTCTGAGATTTTGTGGACCAATGAAAAAGCCCATGACCTACCCGCCTGTTGCAAATCAGACACGGATTTTGCTTTGCCATCCATCAAAATGAGAAGATCGCCAGGTAATGTCTGGTAAGGTTGTTTGCCACGTTCAGAAAATCTTCTCCACGGACCAACTTTAGTATCATACACAATTTTCCCGTCACGTCTGGCTTCATGGATAGATAAAATGTCGGCAGATGGATATCTGAACATGATCTCCATAGAGCAAGCGAGTTCAGCACGTGTTTCCTCTAGCAAAGGAAAAACAAAAGAACTGAAGTAGTGTTGCTCGGAATCAAACGTACATGGTATCTTTTCCACCTGCAAATAATGCATTAACTCATCAGAAAAATTCATGTACTGGAGATGTTTATCTAAAATAGTCTCTTAACTACACTGTTTGGCACAAACAACTTGACAAGCCATTTTTAAACTGATGATCCCATACCAATTATTTCACTCAATCTTGATCATTAACTGTTCTAAAAATAATATAATCATGCTAGTCCAAAGATAAAGCAGAGGCGTTGCCTTCGAGTCCAAATAGGATATACTTTGGCTTCCAAAATCTTTACACGATCTTTACAGATTTTCAACGTAATATTGAACTTTTGCGCCTCTTGTGTGTAGCCTAGTTTGTTTGAAGTCAAGGTGGAACCTGATTTCCAACAATACGGGCTTGAGGCGGTCTAAGCTAGACACGTTACGCTTACCAGAATATCAACCATTTAATATATCCCAAAATAGTTGTTTAGTTCTAAAAAAGCATAGTGAAAACTGATTAACTTTTGCATATTACCCTCTAACTGTTAAAACTGCAATTTTGTAACAATAATAATAGTAAAACTACAATAATTACACTTTTCTTAAACATATATTGTATTTTTGTTGGTGGTCTAGTAGACAAGCATCCTAACAAGGTTCAAACATCTCTTGGTAAACATCTTCGGTTGGGCCGGTAAAAGGGCTCAAAAACAATAATTACCCTGGTTTAGGCGCGTACATTTCAGTAAAATTTTTTTACCGTTTACATTATTTTTGGCTAAACACTAACACACATTTTTGTTATAGGTCTTCCTGGAAACTCTCTACCCTCGGTATCAATGTCTACATCTCACCTCCCTATACCTCGCCTTCGACAAAATTGAGTATTTTTATAGTTTGTTGAACAAAATGCACAGATAATCTAAATGTATGCTTAAATAATAAAGTTAAAAACAACAAAAAGTGAAATAATCCTCCAAAAATTTACATATTATATTATGTATATATGAAGTCGAAAAAAAGATGAAAAAAAGAGGAAGAAGAGATGTGACATCACCTGGGTTTTGTAGAGGTCCTGATTAAGAATGTCATCTAACGACCATGAAAATATTATCTGTAAACTCATCGCTTCTTGATTCCATCGGATTTCTGGTTTTTTTTTTCTACTTTAGGAAAATAATTAAAGAGTGGGTTTTTGTTTCTTACAAAAGGAAATGAAGCTGGTGAAATGAAGCAATATACTGCTTGCCTTTTTGTATACACAAGAAAAGTATGGGCTAAAAATTAAAAATGCTGATAAAAAGTTTTTAGAAAAAAATGTATACCAGGATTTAGGTCCCCACATAAAACGTGTTTTACAAGTTTAAAAATAGAAATTGTATCTTAAAGTCAGTTTAACTTTATTTTTTGAGAGGTGAATTTCGTTTAAAATTTTGTGTCGTTATTCGACCGTGGGAGGTCTAGCATACGTTGTTTTAACCGGGTTCGTGCTAAAGAGCTCACTCGAAGTAGAACTGTTTATTTCAAATACCCGATGGGGGGAAACCCCCTACAATCCGCCTAAAGGCACGACGATTAATATGAGTAAACTCTGTCCCTTAACCTGGGTATAACCAAATCAAGCCCTCATAAAGGAACTTTATATGTCTTCCCTAATGTTTAAACACAAGACCTCTTGAATAAATGTATGACCTTTCAACCGCTGAGCTAATGCTCAAAGACTTAAAATCAGTTTAACTGGTAAATGCATATGTGGTTTTCTCACCAAATTTTTTTTTTTTCTTCACAATTCTTGGTTTGACTATTTGGAGAAACAATTCTGCGAATTTTTTTTCTTAAATCACCTTTAACGGTCATGACTAGCATCTCGTAGTTTACAATACGTGTAGGGTTTATCTTTATATGGTTCCCTAATATCGAATATCGATTATCTAGTCGAAATGAAAATTTGTATATAAGTTGTGGATAATGATAAATCAATCTAACTCATGTGTCTAACAATCAACGGATGATATTCGAAAAAAAACAAAAGATAAGATTAAGAGAAAAAAATTAGTGAAACCTACACGAAATTTTTTAGAAATTTTAAGTTGACTATTACACATGCCTAGAAATTTTAAGTTATATTAAAATGAAAGTTGATATTTTGGTTTGAGATTTTTATCTTTTTCTTTAGAAAATGATTGATCCTCAAATTTTTTAGAAAAAATCATTTTAAAACCATTGAAACATGACATATAGATTTAATTAGAAAAAAGTTACTCTCATTTTTTAATCTTGTCATTTTGACTTTATAATTAAAAAGATTTTTGAAAAAATTAATTAATAGAATATATGATTTCGTTCTCTTTATTGGTTGAGTTTTAAAACCCTGCTTCAATCCTGCAAGGGAAAGAAATGTTTTTCAAACATCACATATAGTATGGCAGCTTCTTCCAACTCCGCCATGTACAAAATTTGCGTAATTCGACGGCGGCGGTGTAATGGCGGTGACGGATGGTGATAGTGGTGGTGGCGTCAAATGATGTATGTAATTAAGGTAAAGGCGTTTGATATAAAGGGGGTAGTAGAGATATTTTATACTGTAAGAGACTAATAGTGTAATTTAATGTTAAGAGTTGATGGTGATTTAATTTATCAAGGACAATTTATCAATTTGGATGTTTCATTTTTTTTAAAATTTATCATGCGAATTTTTTTTCTTAAATCACCTTTAACGGTCATGACTAGCATCTCGTAGTTTACAAACGTGTAGGGTTTATCTTTATATGGTTCCCTAATATCGAATATCGATTATCTAGTCGAAATGAAAATTTGTATATAAGTTGTGGATAATGATAAATCAATCTAACTCATGTGTCTAACAATCAACGGATGATATTCGAAAAAAAACAAAAGATAAGATTAAGAGAAAAAAATTAGTGAAACCTACACGAAATTTTTTAGAAATTTTAAGTTGACTATTACACATGCCTAGAAATTTTAAGTTATATTAAAATGAAGAAATTTTAAGTTGACTATTACACATGTAGAAATTTTAAGTTGACTATTACACATGTAGAAATTTTAAGTTGATATTACAATGTAGAAATTTTAAGTTGACTATTACACATGTAGAAATTTTAAGTTGATATTACAATGTAGAAATTTTAAGTTGACTATTACACATGTAGAAATTTTAAGTTGATATTACAATGTAGAAATTTTAAGTTGACTATTACACATGTAGAAATTTTAAGTTGATATTACAATGTAGAAATTTTAAGTTGACTATTACACATGTAGAAATTTTAAGTTGATATTACAATTTAGAAATTTTAAGTTGACTATTACACATGCCTAGAAATTTTAAGTTATATTAAAATGAAAGTTGATATTTTGGTTTGAGATTTATCTCATGCCTAGAAATTTTA
>CM067167.1:265301543-265346373 GCA_034093135.1 Erigeron breviscapus
TAGTATCAGTCTTTCTCTTTGGTCTAGTCTTAGAGGCAGTGGTGGTATCATCATCTGTTATGTCTTCTATGACAACATGTGATGTCCTTGGCAGAAAATATCCATCTAAATTTGACATTCCATGTTCTATGTAAACACATATAAGGTTTGCATTCTCTACATGCTTAGATAACTCATGAACATCTTGATCACTAGCAAGGGGATGTAAGCCACTATCTAATGGACACCCTGGTTTTAAAAAGTGATAGAACATAGACTGACCTTCTCTGTAACCTAAATCCTCCATAATGGAGTCCAACTCATGAACAGAAAATTGATCAATATTGATACAATCAGCATGATCAATCTTACCTCTTACGTACTTCATCCCTGGCCATTCAGTAAAGAAACCTCCATGGTGCACCTTCAACGAGAACAATCCAGCATATGCATCTACATTATACACAAAATTGTTAATAAAACCCAGAAAAGTTATTTACTTTGTAAATTAAACCCAGAAAAGTTAATAACTTTGTAAAAAAAATAAAACCCTAGAAATTATATATAAACCCTAAAATTGTAAATACTCACGATACATGGTGTCGAGATCCCATAAGTGGTCTTCACCATGAACACGAATGGTGTATAAAGGACAAGTCATATTTGACAATATGATTCAACTCATTAGGTTTCAGGGATACGAATCGATTGATTTTTGATGTATAAGGATGATTTTAGTTGATTTTAGGGGAAATGGGTGTATATATACATATATACACGTCTTAAATAAACGAAGAAAGAGAAGCAGATGGGGCCAGCTAGGTGCGAAATTACTCGAATACCCCTCACGTGAATGGCACGTGGGGGGCTTAACGGAGGGGAGTAAACGGTCAAACAGTCAAAGGACCAAATGGGATACCTTATCCTCCTATAAAGGACTGACCTTGAGGTTTCGAATCTGCAGGGATGAAACTTGATTATTTGGGTAAACCACAAGGACGATTTAGGTCGATAACTCTTTTGTAATTTTAGTGTTGGCCAATACAAAACTTAGACGGCATTGCCCTATACTTGTCCCTTCTTTTATTTAATATTATTAATTAATTATTATTACGAGTATAAGAGTGTAACGGCGCTTACTACATGCGTAGTCTATGACTCTATCAATATAACAGTTTAAAATATCTTAAATAACTAATCATTGTTATTTTAAAAACTTTTGTTTACGGATTCCACTATTTTGTATTGTTAGCAACAACAAAAAAACATAGGACGCGAAATGCTAATATTAACAACCATATGGACCATTTATGATATTTTCTCTATCATTTTTGTCTTTGTCAAAAAATACCATTCTTTTAACTTTTTTACGAAGTACGACAACCATTTTGTAACTTAAATAAATTTAACAAAACAATAATGTTCTTAAACTAAATTATGACATTTTATATCTATAGCAAATATTTTACCAATACATATTTTTTTCTTTCGAATGCATAATGAAAATATTATATAAACATAATACTAACTAGCAAGATGCTAGAGGTTGAATACATGATACAATTCCAAAAAGACAAATTAAACACATTTTAGAACCAACTTAAAACTTTAACTGTTAAGATTGTAAAAAGGATCGTAAAAATGTGTTAAAGGAGATTTTATCATCTGTTTTTGACTTTTGAGTCACACAATGGTTAAAGAGATAAGTTTTGAAGTTTGTTGGTTAATTGATGAATAAAAATGTATAAATAAAATAAAATAAAAATAACATTAGCTGATGCTATCCATTTTCAATAACATTAACTGATGCGAGACCCATGAGGAAACCATCGATCATTTGCTGTGTTGCTGCTCGTGCTCTTTACCTGTTTGGAATAAGATCGTGGGTTGGTGTAAACTTGGATCACTCACTTTCTCTTCTGTTCGTGAAGCCATCGACTTGTACAAGAACGTGGGATTGGGAAAGAAAGAAAGGAATATTTTTAAAGGCATTGTTTTCGTCACGTGTTGGTCTTTATGGAAGGCGAGGAACGACAAGGTTTTTAACAAGATTAGTTTTTGTAGTGATAAGGTGTTTTTAGATATTAAAGCATTAGGTTTCTTGCGGTACAAAAGTAGATTGAAAATAAGATCTATTTCTTGGGAGGATTGGAACGGTTTTAATGTAATCTAATCCTTTTGGTTTTCTCTTGTAATTAAACTATTCCGTTATTGCGGAATAGTAGAGATGTGAATGACATATACTTTTAAAAAAAAACTGATGCAAGCAACTACATTTTTAATCCTACCGTTTTTTACTTTAGAACGAAGTTTCGCAACAATCTTCTACCCATTTTGAATTGATGCTCCATGTTCAATAATTAGGGCTTAGAAAAAGAAGTTATAATTGTAAAAATTAAATGTTATTGATAATTAAAAAGGATTTTGATGTTTTATACTTTGATCAAATTTAATCATTTTGATCTATATGATATATTCTAAACTTAACGAAATTTAAATGAACTGATATTATGAAATTTAACAATGACGTATATAAAATTTTCTGTCGAAATGAGACCTAAATAAGAATCGCAAAAGTATGCAAGTGAAGCCCGCTTTATTTTCCACATAGTTGCTCCTGATCTTGCCGATCAAATCGGATGAAATCCAATTGTTTGCTTTGATTTTGAAATCCATTTGTTAGCTTTGATTTATCCTCTGTAGTCATGATTTAGCTAATATTTGATTCCAAATGCGTAAGATTGTTTGGTATACATGTTTTAGTACCATTGTTAGTATTTACTTTTACTGACGTTCAAAAAAAAAAGTATTTACTTCTCACAATTAGAGTCGAGTACAATCTTAGGGGCCACCGACCTTGGTCACTTGTTGAGACTAAAATGTTAACCATGTAACTTCAAATAGCAGTTTATATGGATCCTTGATTTTTCTAACAGAGTAGTTCCGAAAATGACTCGAGATTGATATGGGAACCACCGTCACAAGGTTTACTGAATTTCTATACATATAAGCATCTATCAGTACACGAACAAACATGGTATTCTTTCCTGCAAGACGTACACAGAATGAAAAACCAGCCATACAAAGCAGACACCACTGCCTATTTAACAAATCGCCGTCATTTCTTTTTACCCTTCTTTCCTTTCCCTTTCTTGGTTTTCTGCGCATCTTGGTCTCCTGTTTGTGTTTCTTTAACCTCAGTGGTGGTGCTGCTGCTCCTTGAAACTGCCATTTGCCCACCCTTTGATTCCTGAGTCGTGGGATCTAGCTTTATCAAACCATTTTCCAGCAGCTTCTCCAGGATCAGTTGCAGATACTCCTCTTTTATGCTGAAAAGGATCAAGACAACCAAAAAACAAAAGAATTTAAATAGTTCCTAAACGTATATAGTTTAGGTAATTAAACACATCACATCACCATAAGGTAATGGTTTCTCAATAAGGACTTCAGTTTAGATTAGTTTTAAGACATACTAAGCTACTTCATGATATATAGCAAAGCCTAACCTCATTTTAGCATCACAACGAAGCACCTCGCACAACTTTAAGTTTACATGTTTCGTTTTACTTTCTTTCGCACGGAACTTAAAATCCTCAATACAAGCCTCCACTTGGTGCAACATCATTTCGGATTTTTTCTGAAAACAGACCGTAATATACTAATATTAAAAGGTATCAAAGAAAGAACCATTGATGATATATAGAGCTACAAACACCGTAATGTACTTACTTTTATCAAGGCTATAGCAGATGATGAACTCAATGACTCTCCTTTGTTCTCATTTACAAATGCAGCTATGGTTTTAAGATAAGCCGGTAGCAATTCGGGTGCCATCATGGTAAGTGGATGAAGATCACCACTATGTGTATTTCTTTTACCCTTCTTCCCATTTCTGTTCCCTTTCCCTTTCTTGTTTTTCACATCCTGAGTGAAACCACCACCATCGCAACGTTCATCGTCTATTTCCTTCAAATGATTCCTCAACTGATGAGCCTCAGTTGTGTTGCTGCTCTCTGATACATAATTCATCACGTTCAGGTTAGCTTCTGATGAAGTGTTAGAAGCCGGAGACAACATATACTCGGGAATTGGCCCACTAGGTAAAGGAAATTCGACACCAAAGTTCTGAGGAAGTTGATACTCACAAGGCATGGTTTTCTTAGCGAGCACTATGTTCAGTATCTCCTCTTTAGATTTTGTAAAATCCACAAATATAGCACAAGTATCATCAGTCCGAATCTCACCTTTCGAACTAACAATCACGAGAGGATCCTCTACATATAGAAAAGCTTGTGCAACCGCATCTACAGATAAGTTCAAATCATGATCCTTCCTGGTCCTTAGAAGACAATATACAAACTTCGGTGGAAGCAAATGAGCAATATTCCTACTCCCAAGCAGCATAAAAGAAAGAAGTCCAGAATTATAATTTGCTTGCAGATCAAATAAACTTGTTAACATCACCAGCTTCAAAGCTAAAATTGGATGGTAATAAGTGGGATCAATCTTTGATTTTTGAATCCAAGATAATGTACAGTCTTTACTCAAAAGAATTTGTTGAACTAAATCAAAAATAAAGCTTACAAAATCCTCTTGCATCTTATTGACCGCTGATAAATCCTTACTTTGAGTAGCAGTTGAGGGAAATTGTGCAAGCCATCCAACAAGAGAAGATCTTGTTGTGAGAAAAATCTCCGAAGAGATAAACGCGTGGAAAATAATACTGTCCAAGAAATAAACAATACTGTGAATAGATATGGAGCCACTGTGAATATGTATGGGGCCAGGACGCCTCCACTCGCCTTCAAGAGTATCTTCCAAAACAGACTGGAGTTGTAGAGCAACATGGGCATGTTTCAAGCGACCAGACAAATATTTCACAACAAATGACTTCCATGCGGGAAACGACTGAAGCCCCTTCACAATCATATGATCGATTCCTAGCTGTTTTCCGTAAGTAAGACATATCATCATTACCCTCCCGATTGTCCAATAGGTGATGTCACCCTTGGTGTCAAAACTTTGAAGGATAATATCAACAAGCAAGTTAGCTGAAAGATCAGTCTCTCTTAGAGAAATCAATTCCTTGGATACTGATTTCCGCCAGTCTAATGGAAACACAAGATCAAAATAAGTTGCAGAGATCCCAAGGAATATATGAAGTTTCTTTTTACAAGGAGAAGTGAGGCTAAGATGCTGGCAATTCAAAAGAAACTTGGAAAGTTCAAACATGTGTAGGAGAGATGTGCTTTGATGAAATGCTGAACCATTTATCTTTGACTTACGGAGTGTAACAAGAGTTTCAAGTACCCTTATACCCACAGAAACTAATTCTGACTGCCAATAAGACCGGATAACAGAAACTAACTGTCTGATGTCTATAGTTAGATGCTTCCCGTCGCTGTGAAGCCCATTCTCACCATTGTTTCGTACCCAATCAGCATCCTTGTTGACTAACAAGTAAACCATCTTGCCTTCCACACACACTTTCCTCACCCCAAAATAGTTCAAACTGAACTCAATTTGATCTTTGTGTATATTTAATTCCTCGTTTTCAAGACTTCCAAGACTTTGGAATATATCCACAACATTCTGCTTATACATATTCCAATAAAAAACCAGAGTTCTAACAGAAACTCGGTTCTCAGAAATCTTCTCATCACAGTACTTATTAATATCTATAGGTAGTTCATCCTCCCAGTCAAAATTTGAAGAATTTAAATGCAAATGAGAGTCCATGATCTTTCTAACCGTCAAGATTATTCCCCTGAGACTATTATTCTTCTGGGAATTGTGTAAATGTTTATACATCTCTCTCAAGTTACTGTGCTGATCAGAAAGCACGTCAATTTCATTACATACAAAATCGTAAAACAAATCTGAGTCCATTTTAGCATAAGATTTTGCTTTTCTACAAAGTTCTTCCTTCTGCGAGAAGTGCTTCACCGGCCAACCCCTGTTTCCATTACCCCATAACGAGCCAAAAAACATATACCAAAGTAAAGATACCGTTGCTTCCTTAAACTGTCCAGCCTTCTCTAAAAGATCAGCCTCTTTTATAACATCTCCCCTTGACCTCGCTAGTTCAACAGCATCAAGAAAAAGACCCGTTTCTTCTTCCAGCAACAAAAGGTCATCAAGACAGCCTAGGGACCTTAAGAACCCACGCTTCGACTCCATAGAACAAAAAGCTCTAACAAATTTCATCATGGATTTGGGATCATTCTGTTCATGGTAATCAAAAGCACAACTCTCCAAGAATTCTTGCTCAATTTGTTCTAGTTCTTTACTTTTAACATCCACATGCTCTTTCCAGTATTCTATATACTGCATGCCTTTATCAAATAGTTTTCCTTTCTTGCAAGCTGACAGACAATTGGAGAACTGATCTCCTTTAGCATAGGCTTCAGCTGCATCGCTATAGCATCCTGCCAAAGTGAAACACTCTGCTGCTGCATCAATTTTTCCACAATTGTACAAATAAATTTTTCCTGCAGAAACAAAAGAGTTCAACTGATCTTTGTAAGAACAAAATTTAGAGGTGGCAGCTATAAATGTATTGATTTGGGTTGTATTTTATCTTAAAGGGTCATTTGAAAACGTTTAGCTAAAGCAAGAATGGGGTCAAATGGGTTAAAAGTCATGCAAAGTCTATTTTAAGTACATACAAGACGGTGGGTTATGTTGGGATTTATTACCAGTACACAAAATAGAACCAATTCGACCTGATCTATCTTAGAACCTCTATTCAAACAAGCAGTTATGTTGGGAAAAAAAGAAGTTACCAGCTCTTTCATACTCCCCGAGTTCACAATAACAAGAAGCAGCAGACTCGAATTTCTCAATCGACTCAAACATTCCCGCTGCTTCTCTAAGATAACCTAGATAAGCTTCAGGATTTGTTACCCGCATTTGATCAGCAGATGCTCTGAGACCAGAAGCCTTTGCCAATTTCTCCCACACAGTCTTACCAGCTCTTTCAAAGCACATAGTTGCCATCACATAATTGTTTTCATAAAAAAGCTGAAAACATCAAGAAAGCATGTGAGAGAAGTTGATAAAAAGACACGAAAAGTAGCGATAAAATATCTATAACTAACCTTTTTACCACGCTCCCACCACTCCTGAGGGCTGCTTGACACCTGCATAGCTTGTGCCACCGAAGAATCCAGTTTTTTTATCTGAACGAGGCCCTTTCTTTTCCAGTAATCAAACATTGGCTTGGAGAGCTCCTCTTTGTTCTCACATATCCACAGTCTTTGCCTCGTCCGAGTTATAGCCACATATAAATGTTTTAATTCAGAGCACAAGACACTATGTCTTGCCTCACTGAATGTAGGGAAAGATTGAGGAAGTTTCTCATCAAGCCAGTCCCGTTCCTTCATGTATCCATATATTACTCTCCACTGATTTTTCAAAGGGGATGTCCCAAAAAAGTTGTAGAGCAAGACATCCTAAAAATCACGAAAAATATTAATAATCTTTAAGACAAAACTTTGATAAAAGAAATGATCAAGTCACTCACCTGAAACTCAAGGCCTTTACACTCCAATATGGTCAGAACAAGCGCATGCTTTCCAACATAATTACAAACCTCAATCTTCTCACATTCATCACGTACCAATATCACTTGTTCTGCTCCAAAGCCGACTATCTCTCCACCACTTCCATTGCCCCCAAATATTGTCACGATTGCATTTTCATCATTGCCAGACTCGAGCAGAACAGGAGGATCACCGGATATAAGACTAGTCTCGGGCTCCAAGATATCAATTGAGTGAACAAAGTAGCGATAAAGAACGTCAATGACACTCTGAGCTAGGTCAAGCACACCGGCATGAGTTCTAAAGTTCTGTTTTAGTTGGAAAACCTCAGATACAAGAGCTTTTTCTTGTTTTCCAGTTATCCTGGCGGTTAAAAACTCTTTATAAAACAGAGATCGAATATCCTGAAATCTAAATTCAATCCCTCTGGCAATGGTTTGTGCAGTGTCACCCGCAAAAATAAAGCCATCTTTGACATTTTGGCATATATATTTGAAAAGAGAAATCTGCCTCATACTAAGATCTTGAACTTCATCAATATACACAAAATCAATAATGTCACCTTCATAACGTCCATTTTTAAGTCGGTGATGGAGGTCACTCACTAAATCACCCAAATCAAATTCACCTCGCTCACTTTTCATCTTTTCATATGCTTGAAAGAGGTAGTAAATAGTTTCTCTTTTCTGTTTTGTTAGAGTGGACGAACGACTTTCAGCCAATAAACAGTAAGCCTCATAACTTAGCTTTCCGTCACTACAATCCCCTGCATTCAAGCCTCCTTTTATGTGTGATATAATTTCTATGAACACTCTGGAGGGATCAAGTTTCTTTGTTAGGCTTGAGTTAAAGTGAGGCCAGTAAAGTGTACAAAATCTGTCATATGTAACCTCCCTTAGTCTTAAAAAAGTTTGCAATGCAACGGATCTTGAACTTGTATGGTTACCATGAGAAGCTTCTCTTGCCTTTGGAAACCTTTCAAAGAAAGAATTCCCCAATGTGCCATCCAACATCATTAGAAATTTATGAAATGTTATAAAAAGGGGGTATTTTTTCACTGGAATGTCAATAAATGTGTCTGCGATATCACTGAATTCTGATATCAAGTCGGGATCATCAAGATTGACCTCTAACGATGTATTCCCATTACATGAAATACTGTCAAACACAACAAAAGCTTAAAATCAGAAAACAGAACGAATGCAACAAAACAAAAGAGAGAAAAAACAAGTAAGAAACAAGTATGTGCGCACCTTGTGAGGTGGGAAACATGTTGCTTCACAACATGACACAAATTTGGGCTGACAGTCACAAAAAGTTGGCGGAGAACACTTGGTTTTCGGTCTTTAGATTCACCAACACCTTTTGAACCACTGATACTGTTCCTCTCCCCTTCATAAATCCCTTCAGAAGCAAAATAAAAAGACTGTTCATTTTGAAACAACTTCATAGTCAATATAGTGGTTTTTCCGGTTCCCGAACGCCCAATTATGAAAGAGCTTTTCGAAAATAGAATAATCTCCATTTGTTCATCACTGACTTGCATGGGTAGATCAAGTTGTTCTTTATCAGAAAGCAAATGTTTCACCACCCCATCTGACAAGGGGTAGAACTTCATAAGCAACAAGCTTTCATTCACCTTTGAGTTTTCAACATGAATTTTACAATCACCAGAGCTCAGTTCAGTATTCCTTACAAAACAAAATCTTGTAATTTCTTCGGATGCCATCCAACTCTTAGGAACTTCCAAATTCCTGAACAACATAAATACAGTTCAAAAAAACATTAAATTTGCATGTATGGTCTGAAGTAGTTTAGACGTGGGAAAATAAAATGGCCAAAGCAGGTTCGGGTTGAGATAGGCCAGTTTTTAGTTGGGCTAAAACATTCATGGACAGGTTTGGTGACCCATAAACCAGTTTTTGTCTAACTTAGAATTGATAACAAAAACAAGGTACTCATATTACTATTCTAATACATGAATTGTTGAATAGAAAACTTCAGAAAGTTGTTTCCATCACATAAAGATTTGGGGCGACCTACAAACTATTCAACCGCTTCGACTAGTTTTCCTTTGAACTAGTTTCTTTTGCATGACCAGTTAGAGATATAACCATATTGACCTATTCGAAAATGAGCTTACCTCTCTACACATTTTTCAGTACAACGACTAATATAATCATCCGTGTATGCCGTAAATATGCTCTCAAGACGCTTTGTGAGCTTTGGAATCTCTTCAATAGGTAATAAATCCCAAACCTTCAAAACTTGTACATAATCGAATTCCTTGATGATGTCAATTGTGCATATAGCATATAACCCTGCAACCTTAAACTGTTTCAGAATATGCGAGGATTTTTCACAGTGCAAGTCTACACTTCGATTTTTAGGCCGCCAGCCACCAGAGAGTCTCAACAAAAGATTTAAAACAAGCTTCTTTAATCTAGCAGTAGTCAGTTTTCCAAATGATCTTCTGAAGTCATCGCTAAACAGGACCTAATGGCACGACGATGCAACAAATATGAAAAGTAATAGTAGAATATTTTGTATTCACATGTTTTGGTGAACTGTTATATTAAGAATTACCTTCCATTTTGCGTGTTTAAAAAGGATACTATTCTCGTTAACCAGATCATCAAGTTGCTCTAGCTCTTTCTTTGTATTTATAACAGTCATATTCAAGCATTCATCAGAATCAGCATCAAACAAACAATGGCGATTTCTTGCATCTTGAACTAGTTCTTCCCATACAGATTCACTATTAGTCAGGGTTCTTTCGTTTCCCAAAATCCATAGACAATGTCTGGACAAAAATTAAAGACAAAACATACACACTGTCAGACATAATTTTTAAACAGAAAGCTCATTGTAGACAGTGAAGATTTCTTGCATCTTATAAATTCCATACCGTGCTCTGGTGAGGGCAACATTAGTCCTTTGTGGGCTAGACATGAATCCAACAGATCCACGGCTATTAGATCTGACTGTCGATAAAATAATTACATCTTCTTCTCCACCCTGAAACTCGTCAATCGATTTCACCTTTACTGAAAAACCATCAAGTTTCTCATACTTGTGAGCAAGTTTTTCTTGAATTGTAACAACTTGGGCAGCATAAGGAGATATGACACCTACAGTAAGCTTCTTCTTCGAGTCTTTCCATGCTATAAATGTCAAAGTAGAGAGGTTATATGTATATTGAGATACATAAAACAGAAAAAAGATATCTAAAATTATAAATGATACGAAGATGTAACTTATGCTTCTAGTGTTACAACAATAATTCTCTGCTTTTGTATGTTCTGGTATAAAAATATGACCAATATGCGCACCTTTATAGAGAAGTTTTACAACCTTAATTACAATAGCCACCTCAACCATATTTCTTTTGCTCTGTCCATCATCATCCTTTTCTTCTCTTCCTCCAACAATATTTATAAATGAATACGAACCAAACATTGGTCCTGAAAGATATCGCTTTTCATAACTTTCACATAACACATTTTCTGCATCAAGGATCTGATTTTGATAAAACCTCCAATTAGGGAAGAAACTGATGGAAGGATGCATTCGGTACTGAACATTTAGTAGATGCCGAGAATGGCATACATAACTCAGTCTGTCAAATAAGCTCCGTCCAAAGCCAGATTCAATACATACCTGTCCACAAACATTCAAAACGATTAAATGAAGAAGGCAAATTATAACAATAGGAGACAGAAAAATCACTAAAGACATACATTGCTTGTCACCATTGCAGGTAATTGGCACTCATCTCCAATGAGAATAGCATGCTTCATCCCAGGAAGCTGAAGAGGAATAGTGGACTCGGCCTCTTTTAACTGTGCAGCTTCATCTATGACCAAAATGTTCAAAGGCTTCATTGGAACCATATGCAACTTGTAGGAACTCGATGTTGTGCAAAATATAAGAGAAGCTCTTTTGAAACAGAACTCTACTATTACATGTCTGTTTACAACATCTGGAAGACCTAGTGTTTCAAGAGATATTTGCAGACCTCTTATAATTGATATCGAAATGGCTCTAACAGAATTAATCAACGACATATTCTCCAACTCATCAGGCAACGGTTTAGATGTGAAAAGGTGCTCGAGTTCTTTTGAAACCAATTTCTCTTCGAACAACAACAATTCAAATGAACTTAAGTTATCCAAAAGATGTATCAGACTATGAAAATTGTATTCCTTCATGAAGCTTCTTGGGACATGAGTCAAGAATGTAAAAATGCATCTTCTAAGTGGCATTACAGAAGAAACAAATCGATCTTGCACAAACTCAAGGAATGATTTGACTTGCAACTTGCTGGTTTTACTTTCATTTTTATTTTCATTTGCAAGTTGGTTTTCGTTGAACAACTCAGTTTCTAGAAAGACGTAATACTGAGATACACAATTTTCAAGTAAATCATTCATAGACCTCATGCAATGCTTCCAACCAGTCAAAGACCCGAGGCACTCTGTAAGCCTTTCGACCCGATGCTCCAAATATATGTCTTCCATCTCTGCACCAACTTTTAAGTCCGATGGAGGAAGTTGTGGAGGTAGTGATTGGGGTGAGGGGGAGGGAAAGAGGGAAGAAGTAAGAGTAGGGACCGTTCTTTGTTGCCAAACAAAAGGATATCTCCAAAAGCACAAAAGGAATCACCATTAGCAGTTGTAGTTTTAGATGATTCCTTAACCAAACTTAGCATGCGTGAAGCTAGTTGTAACAGAGCAATGTTTGTTGGTGCACAAGTAAGAGTCCTACGGTTCATTTGCAAGAGAAAATATAGCAAAACACTAACTGTTGTTGTTTTTCCTGTACCTGGTGGTCCCCATATTTGTTCCACATATGAATTGTGACAACATTCCGTTTTAACAAGGGACGCCATAACTGCTGCTCTTTGTGATTCGTTCAGCTTATCCAACAGATTTCTATCTTGAGGATATACACTATCGAAGTCAAAAGAACAGGTATTGCAATTCTCCTTAACCTGTAGACAACATATAAATAAATAAATAATGATATTATCACTTTATGAAACAAAAATTTGCATTTAACAACTTACCATAGAATGAGGATCAAGAACCGCTTTAATGATATTCAGATTTCCATTCATGTGCAATGAATCCCAAATCCTTGTCTGGATTTTAATATTTTTTAAGAAAACGACAAACATCCCATCTTGGAATTTAAGAGGTTGTGAAGCTTTAACTGTAAATCGTGATGCTGTAGCTTCAAAATCGTCTTCATGATCATTCTCTGTAATTTTGCTTACTAACGAAAAAGCCCATGTACTTCCCATGTGTTGCAAATCAGAAACCGACTCTGCTTTTCCATGCATGAAAATGAGAAGATCGCCAGGTAATGTCTGGTAAGGCGGTTTGCCACGTTCAAAAGATCTGTTTCTCCACGGACCAACTTCAACATCATACACAGCTTTTCCATCGCGTGTGGCCTCGTGAATAGAGAGAATATGAGCAGATGGATATCTATGTATGATCTCCATAGAGCAAGCTAGTTCAGCACGTGTTTCCTCAAGCAAAGGATAAACAAAAGAACTGAAGTACTGTTGTTCCGAATCAAAAGTAAGGGGTATCTTGTCCACCTGCCAATCATCAAAAAGATTCATGTACTGGAGATAAATAAAACATCCCAGTTCAAACCAGATACTGCCAATCAAAAGTAGTGATTATGCTTATTCAATTTGATGATACAAACACTAGATACTGATTACTAGCTAAAATAAAACATCCCAGTTCAAATATAAAGCAGCAAGATTGACTTTGAGGTCAAATAGTTTATACTTTGACCCCAAAAATATTTACACTAGTGTTTACAACAATAAGCTAACCCGTCCCTTTAAAACGTTATTTTGTTTTACATCTTTAGTGGTTCAAGTTTGTCCCTCTAATCCCTAAAAATACATTGAACTTGCTGATAGATTTTTGTACTAATGTCAACTTAGCAACAACCAAATTTATGGATACTCGGTCACCGTCACCACAATGACTAGGTAAAACAAAACAAAAATGAAAAGTCCGTCGAATAACCACATTAATTGGTAACTCTTTTTAAAACAAAACTAATGGTGTTTTTAATTAGCTCAAACCCAATTTTAACTAAATGTCCCAAAACATATATATAGTACACAAAAGAGATTTAAGTAACCCTCACAAATTCAAACAAAAACTACATAATCAAATTTTGTACCAAGTAAGTACTAACTAATAAGCAGGACTTCGAAAAATCCAGGTCTGGTCATGTGTTCTACATCTTTTTTCATTTTTTCCCCCAAATAAATCCACACATATACTTATAACAAAATTTTCATAATAAGACTCGAACACACAACCTTATGAAAAGAAGGGAAAAAACCGACAATCTATATCTATAGGTTGATAGTTCATCGCACATAACAAAAACCTTCTGAAAAAGAAAAGAAAAAAAGTAACCCCAACAAACAATCCACAAACTATAAACACGTATGAAAAACATTACTTTTAATCTTTTATATTGAAAAATAAAAATAAAAAAACACAAAGAAGAAGAAGAGATGATAATCACACACATACCTGGGTTTTGTAGAGGTCTTGATTGAGAATGTCATCAATAGACCATGAAAATACAAGCTCTGCAAACTCATCTTTTTTCTTCTTACCCCTTCCTCCTCCTCCTCCAACTTCCATCATCATCATCATATATATATTCTTATTATTTATTATTATATCATCCAAATATGTAAGAAAAATAATGAAGTTTTCTTTTGTTTTGTTTTATGAGAAGATGGAAACTGATAAATTAAAAGGCTTTTGTTGGTAGAGCAGTAGCTAGGGTAGTAGGGGTGAAAAAGGAAAAAAAAAATTATGGATGGATGAGTAGCAGTAGCGAGTGAGCTGTAGAGGTGTATACATGTACGGACTACTTTTATTTTTACGAGATATGTCACCCGGGCGTTGCCCCGGGAGACATTACATTTGTTAACAGTTAATAGAAAAAAATATTCAAATCTATAAAAATATTTTTTTTTGTAGAAATAAGTAAATGTCTAAAAATAAGTATATTAATATCGAAAACAACACTTTATAAAAATGAGAAATATGTGACGATTATAATATCAATAATAGAAAAATATATGACAATGAAATATTTTTGATATTAGTTACGACATTTCGATAACGATGAGAAAATGCGTTATAAATAGGTATGCGTTCATGGATCGAGGTTAAAAAACCACAAACTTTTTGAAGAAAACATATATTATTCAAATGATTAAGAATAAAACAAAAGTTGACATTTGTTCAGTTAAAAAACGAACAGTAAAAGTTTTGTGTGAAAGTGAAAGTATGTTCGCATAATAGTTTAGTGCAAAAAGAATAAGAATAAAATTTGTGGTGAAAATAAAAAAAAATCAAAAAGTATAAAAGTTTAGTGCTAAAAGTGTAAAGAGTTAAAGTATTGTGGTGAAAATAAAAAGAATAAAAAGTTTGAGTGAAAGTAGTTTGCATAAAAGTTTAGTGCTAAATTGTAAGAGGCTAAAATGTTGTGGTGAAAATAAAAGAAAATAAAAAGTATAGAAGTTTAGTGCTAAAAGTATAAAGGCTTAAAGTATTGTGGTAAAAATAAAAAAAATAAAAAGTTTACTATTCTTTACACGTTTTTTCGTACCAAAGTGTAAAGAGTTAAAGTATTGTGGTGAAAATAAAAAGAATAAAAAGTTTGTGTGAAAGTGAAAGTAGTTAAAATTGTAGTGCTAAAAGTGTAAAAGGTGCTAAAACTGTAGGAGGCTAAAATGTTGTGGTGAAAATAAAAAAAAATGAAAAAGTATAAAAGTTTGGTGTTAAAAGTGTAAAGCTTAAAGTATTGTGGTGAAAATAAAAGAATAAAAAAGTATAAAAGTTTAGTGCTAAAAGTGTAAAGAGTTAAATCATTGTGGTGAAAATAAAAAGATATAAAAGTTGTGTGAAAGTGAAAGTAGTTAAAAGTTTAGTGTTAAAACTGTAAGATGTTAAAATGTTGTGGTGAAAATGTAAGAAAAACAAAAAGTATAACAGTTTAGTGCTAAAGGTGTAAAGAGTTAAACTATTGTGGTGAAAATAAAAAAAATAAAAAGGTTTACTATTATTTGCACGCAAATCCGTATCTTTATTTTTAATATATATATTAATTAATTTTAATTTCGTTAATCTTTCGATAACATGTGATATAGGGCTTTTGTTGTACTGTATGTTTTGACGTAGCAAAACATTTGTTGTATGTTGAATTTTAATCAATATAAATCAATTAATCACAATATAATAATCCTTACTGTAAGATTTCGATTTTGATTGTGGTGCATTGACCAAAATGAGTCACTCGCGTAATGATGTGGTGATGGTGCTATCAGTGCTGGTTGGCGGTGGCGACAATGAGTGGTGGTGGTGATGCCGGGTGGTAGAGGCGCAAATGGTGGTGAGTGTATAATTATTTGATGTTATATGAGGTAGTATAGTTGTTTTAAGTATTGGGTGGGGGATTTATGTTGTAAATTATTTCATTAAGGGTATTATATGTATTAGGTGGATATGTTTAAGTTAATGAATAAAAGAGAATGATGTTTTCGGTATTTCAATTCTCCGTTTGAGATTTTTAGGGATGTGTTCCTCTTTTATAAGGTATTATAGATATGTAATCACAGTCCGTTTAATTTTTCTTTGTAAAGAAAAATGTTAACTACATTACTAAGATCATTAGTAACGCGTATACAAAACTATACATTTTATATCAAAAGTTCACCTCTTAAATTTTATAATAAACTTATAAATATTTTATTACAATGATGACAACCCATATAAAATAAAGGAATCGTAAGGCACTCTCCTCCTCCAGGTTAATTTTTTCATTGAAACTTATATTTTTTATCCGCTAAAAAACATCACTTAATCTATAATATAACTAAAAGAGGTTGGGGGTACACTTGGCACCCCTAATCCCCCTCCTTTAGCCTAATTCTCTATCCTCATTAATCTTTATTTTTTTAATTATTAAATCTATAGGCCGACCTTATTATTAATAAAAAAATCTTTTTATCCTTAAAAGTCTCCCAAAAATTATATTATATCTATATATATACAACCTAGGAAAAAACCCTCACATATCCTCAACCAAAAACAAAAACCTACGACCAAAACAAAAAAAATAGTCGCCTACCAAGAAGTCGACTACCAAGAGAGTTTTTTTTTTTTAATATACTTTATTTAACATTGAATTCTTATGTTATTGTTATTATTATCTCTTTTAATTTAGTTTGTTGTCTATTATAGGTTCATTATGGCTTCTTCTTCAACAACAAAAAATAAGACCACATTAGTTCATCTTGAAGATCTTAAGCCAACACATGTTAACATCATCTACGACTCCGTGTTGTGCATGTATGGACTGTTTCGGATTGGAACAACCCAAAGAAAATCAAAACGTTCGAGATGGTCTTTGTTGATGAATTGGTATGTACTTTTCAAATTATATATTTTTCTTTAGTTTTCGTAATTATAGTCTAAAATTGTTGTTTGTGTTTGTCTTAAGTTTAGATATAACAAACTACAAATTCTTTATTTAACTAAAGTTGGAAAAAAAAGGGTTAACTAGATTCAATATTTATATGAGTTAATTTTCATATGTTTCCTTCTTTAGTTTTCGTAATTATAGTCTAAAATTGTTGTTTGTGTTTGTCTTAAGTTTAGATATAACAAACTACAAATTCTTTATTTAACTAAAGTTGGAAAAAAAAGGTTAACTAGATTCAATATTTTTATGAAGTTAATTTTCATATGTTTCCTTCTTTAGTTTTCGTATTGATTAAGTTGTCGTATTGGTTCTAGGGATTTTGTCGTCTTCACGATGATTATAATGTTTAATATAAACATTGAACCTTGGCTTTAGTATGTTCAAATAAAAAGCAAGAAAATCAAAGAAAAACCAAAACCAACGATTTATTATATTATTATAATTTTTATATATATTGAGGAGCATTTGTTGTCAAGAACAATTGTAAACATATGCAAAGAATGATACGGAGTATTTGAAAAATAATATAAAAAACTAAAACAACAAACTTTCAAAGAAGCCAGGTTTCTCCAAACCCCTTTACACTCCCAAACCAACCACATTAAATTAGATGTTATTAATTAAATAAAGATTAAGAAAAATTGTTACGAAACACGCGGACCTGAAGTATCGGATTCTAAACACATCATATTCTTCCCCCTTACTTTAATTCCAATTTTTTAGCTTTAATTAATATATTTTGAAACTATCCGTCCATTGGACATAAAAAAACAAAAACATTAAAAACCAAAAAAATGATGCCAATTTCCCAACTTCTCCTTGTAACGACCCCAATAGTGTAGACGTCGGGTCTTTCATTCTACGTCGTCCAAATTATCTCCATTATGACCCCTCAAAAAGCATACAATTTATCCAATTTCACATTTTTGTTTATTAATTTAAACATTTTTACTGAATATACATGTAATAATATTTTTCATTAAATAATTTACAACATAAATTATTTAAATTCTGAAATAAACACACGGCTCGACCTTCATTTTAATTATCTTCACATTAGTGACCACACCGCCACCGTTGCAACCGCCACATCGACGTCGTTATCACTATCGTCATTGTACCGTACGAACATAATGACTCGTTTGTGATAACAATATTTTCCAAAAGAAATTTCTATCAATTTATAATCATTATCTCTACCACATTATAATATCTCTGAGCTTCTTTTTATTGAAAATTTGCCTTTTTGATTTTACTTGTATCGAAAACTTTATTATATCAGATCTTTCCTATCAATACATTATATTACATAATGGTAAAAAAAAATGACAAAGGTTTATATTTTAATGAAAATGCTAATTTACGAATGAGATTTAATTTCTTTAACCTTATATTTAAAACTTTCATAAACATATGATTATGAATGAAAATCATAAATCTAAACATATTTAAGATTTATAAAATCAAAACACTTAGACAAAAGTAATGTAATTATGTAAAGACAAGGACAAAAAAGACTGCAAAGATCTAATTATCTAAATTATGCTATAAAATATTTGGCTTGAGTCATAAATTTGAAGTATCATTTAATAACTATTTTATTTATATATTAATTTAATCAGTTCTACTGTTAAATATTCTATTAAAAAAGAACAAACACGTTTTTTAAATACTTATGTGTTATATAATTCAGAACCAACGGTTGCCGAATCTGGATGCTGTCCACCATGGCCATTTAACATCTATTTTTTAATGAAGTTCACGACTAAATCATCCACGTGCGAATGCACTTCTAGTATATATAGATTCAAATAAATCAATACGTACACGACTAGAAGTTTGATAAAGTACTTTTTAGTAGAGAGTTGCTCGAATTAGAGTTGTTCGAATTAGTCTTGATCCTTGCGTTAAAGCATCGGTCTATTAAATATACACATCAACAAGTTTGTTGTATAAAACACATCTTAAATATAAAAAAAAATATTTGAAAGGTTTTGAAGACCTATTAATATCCTTAAAAAAGAACATGAGGTTGGATTTAGTTGCATTTTAAGCCCAACTAAAGTTGCACAACTAGCAGTAAACACGTTAATTCATTCAAACATAAGCACATAACCCAATTTGGAAAATGTTTCTTCAATAACCACGTTGGTTCTTCGTTGTCTTTCAATCGACAATTAACTTATTTCTTTTTTTAATCACAAGCGCTATCTAAAGGTGTTAAAACATAAAATTCTCGAAACCGTAAAAATTAAAAAAGAAAATGCGAAAACTATTTCAATGAACAACTATACATAATTTACTATTCCATTTGTCTTTTAATGAGACCAATTTTGACTCAAAAAGTTAGCCAAATTTTATTATGTAATTTCAAGTCTTGGGTAATACTAAAAGTAATCATTATTCCTATACACTAACCATCTTTTTTTTGAACGTTCGTGTCACGGGACGGCTAGCCGTTACATCCAATTGGGCAGGCAGTCACTAGCGACTGATCCACGAAGTCAGGGAACCACAGGGGAGGGAAAACCACACCAATTAGCCGCTACAGAAGGCACGACGCTAAATCTTGATTGCTCAGACTCGAACTCTGGTCTCCCAGGATCCAAGCATCATTGCAGGACTTCGGAATGCCGCTGGGGTTTAAACCCATTGGCCACCTAAAACATCTAAAACTCATAGACCTGGATTCGACCATCGACCTAACATCTCCCAAAAGCAAGAGACAATACTAACCACGATCATTAATACAGTTGGGCCGGCCTTTGCCTGCCACTTTTTTTCGTACCCAAACATAATTTTAGATCAAGTTCTTATTCTAAATTTTTAATCACGAGTATACGACTGCATTAAGAAGCATTAAAAAACCCTAATAGAAACATGACCGTTGTGGATCAAAAATTCTTGCCTCTTAGTGAGTACTATACGAATTCATCAAAACTAAAACTACAAATGATGATTCTTTTGATTTTGTTGGAGGTGTTATTGGTTGCCAACAAAAATGAGGCTTCAAACTTACAATAAAATTAGACAACAGCTTTCTTGTTTTAGGTTATCTGTATTTGACAGATGTACACGCGGGCAAAGGGTTATAACTTACAATGTGACAAGTCTTTATTAATCTTTCGACCATGTTATTTGTATGCATCTATTTATCTTTTTTGTTTCTGTTGATTCTGGAAACTTCTATGTATAGATGTGGAGACAAAATGAGAGCCATTTAACTTCATAAAGTAGTTCAAAGATGGTTACTTAAAGAGTTGTTTTAAATATTCTACAAATGACTAAGCACGCCTTCTAAAAAAAGTGGGATGAGGTTGATCAGGTTGATTTGAACAACCACACTTTCTGTGCTTACACTTCTTTTTCTTTACCTTCACTTTGTTATTTTTCGCATCTTGGGCGTCACCACTAGAGCTTGGTTTCTCTAACACGAGTGAACGATCTGTTTCCTCCTCTTCCTCGCCCGCTTCTTTAATCGTACTTGTGCTCCTACTACCTGCTTCTTCATGAATCGTGACAGAATGATTCGAGGAACCATCTCCGTTTGGACTACCACTACCACTACCACTACCACTACCACTACTACTACTACTCTGCAGCCGCTCCCTAAGCCCTTGTATACATTTCGAGAAAACTAAATCCTCCGCTGTTTTTCCACTGAAAAGGATCAAGACGCCAAAAAAATGTTAACAATATGGACTTCAGTTAAAGTAATGAAATAAACTTCAAGATTTATGACTTTGCAAGTCTAACCCCATGTTAGATGCAACAGCAGAAGCAATCACATCCAGTTGATTTAATGCAGCAAGTACATAGGTGTATCTTGTCCAGCAAAGGTATTAAGAAGTGTGTCCATACTTTTGTCCACTTCCTGAATACAAAACATTATGTCAGAATGCATCAATGTTTGGACTAAAACTGCAAAAAACCACAATGCACTTACCTTTACCATAGCCGCAACAGATGAGCTCAGTGACTTGCTAATATTCTTCCCAGTTACAGCTTCAGACATTTCTTCAAGAAGTTTCCAACCTGTTTGCTTTTCCCTTTCACATTCATTCTTTGAAGAAGTCTGGCCGATGTCTGTATTTTTCTTTACCTTCTTTCCCTTGCTACTTCTTTTCGCTTTCCTGTTATTCACATGATGAGTGTTACCACCACCACTTTGATCATCACTGCTTTTCTCTAGCACTGCCTCAGGAGTTATCCCACAACCATCATTGCATAAAGGACTTTGACTACATGGCGTAGCTTTCTTAGTGAACACTATGTTCATTATGTCCTCTTTAGATTTCCGTAGGTCCACAAATATAGCACATGGAGCATCTATTTCTGGATTCTTAGATTCTGAACTCACAATCAGGAGAGGATCCTCTATGCTTGTAAAAGCTTCAGCAACTATTTGTGGACTCAAGTGTAAGTTATGACCCTTCCTATTCCTCAAAAGATTATACACAAATTCCTTTGGAAGCAAATACTTGATATTATTCTTTCCCGTCAGCAAATCAAGTAATACTTGATAACAATCTGATACTTGCAGACAGATTAAAGATAACATCATTACCAACTTCAATGCTAAGAGTGGATGGTAATAAGAGACATTAATCTTTGATCTTCGAATCCAAGATTCAGTATCTTCCTTGTTGTAGAGAATGCGTTGGACTATGTTAACATAAAAGGTGAAATCAGTCTTTAAATAGATCTGTTTAAGTGCTGACAAAGCTGTATCACTAGGATGAAGCTCTGTAAACCATCCAACAAAAGAAGTCTTTGTTGTGAAAAGTAGTCCTGAAGAGAAAGACTCCATGAAAAGAAGACGATCCAAAAGATGCACGAAGCTGTGAGGTGATATATAGCCAGGATTACTCCACTTTTCGGAAAAAGTATCACCTAAAGCAACCCGGAGTAATGGAACAACACAAATACCTATATAGCCAACATTCCATAGTTCCACAAGTGACCGCCATCCAAGACTCCACTGGACTCCAGCAACAATCTTTTCGTTAAGTGCAGCAGGTTTTCTTGAACTAAACCATAGCATCATCACCATTCCGATTGTCCAATAGGTGATATCACCATTGATGTCAACATTTTGAAGAATAATCTCATCAAACAAGTGAAGTGATATATCAGTCTTCCTCAAGGAAACCAAGTCCTCAGAGACTGATCTTCGCCAGTCTAACGGAAACACAAGATCAAAGTAATGTGCAGAGATTCCAAGGAAACTTTGCAGTTTCTTTTTATAATGAAAAGTGAGGTTAACACACTGGCAGTCCAAAAGAAACTTGGAAACCTCAAAAATGTGTAGAAGAGAAGTGCTTTGATGAAATGTTGAACCGTTTGACTTTGACTTATGAAGACCTTCTAGTTTTTCAAGTACTTTTATACCCACGGAAAGTAATTCTGACTGCCAATAAGACGTCATAGCAAGCAACAATTGATTTGTATTCATAATTAGAAGCTTCCCTTCCTTACCAGTGTTTCTTATCCAATCACCATCCTTGTTGACTAACATGTAAACCATGTTTCCATTGACACACTGTTTCCTCACTCCAAAATAACTTATACTAAAATCAACAAGACCGTCGCTTATAGTTGGCTCTTCATTTTCAAGACATTTGATGCTCTGAAAGATATTCATGACATTCTCCTTCCACTGGTTCCAATAAAAAACCAGAGTTCTAACAGAAACACAGCTCTGAAAGATCTGGTTTTCACAATGCTTAGTAATATCAGACAGTAATTCATCCTCCCAAAAGTACTTTGAGAAATTAATATGAAAATGAGAATCCAAGATTTTCCTTATGGATAATATTTCCCCTCTTAAACTCTTATATTTCTGGGAAGCAAGTAAATTTTTCTTGAGCTCGGGCAAACTACTGTGCTTATCAGAGAGTACCTTAAGCTCATTACAAACAAAATCATAGAATTTAACAGAGGTCATTTTTGCAACAGACCTTGCTTTCTCACAAAGGTCTTCCTTCATGGCAAACTGCTTCAATGGCCAACCTCTATTTCCCTTTCCCCATAGTGAGCTAAAAAGTATGTACCAAAGTAAGAGATCTGCAGCTTCCATAAAATCGCCAGCCTTCTCCAAAAGATCAGCCTCTTTTAGAACATAACCTAATGACCTCGCCAGCTCAGCAGCATTGACAAATTGGCCCCATTCTTCTTCCAGCAATAAAAGTTCATCATCGCAGCCTAAAGACCTCAGGAATACACGCTTAGATTCCACAGTAAAAAAGGCTCTGACAAATTTCACCATGAATTCAAGATCTTTATGTTTATGGAAATGAAGGGCACAACTCTCCAAAAATTCTTGCTCAAGTTGTTCTAGTTCTTTACTTTTAACATCCACATGCTCTTTCCAGTATTCGATATACTGCATGCCTTTGTCAAATAGTTTCCCCTTTTTGCAAACTGATAGACAATTGGAGAACTGATCTCCTTTGGCATAGGCTTCAGCTGCTTCACTATAGCATCCAGCTAAAATAAAACACTCTGCTGCAGCATCAATTTTTTCGCACTTGTATAAGTAAATTTTTCCTGCACAAACACAATTAAGATGGCATTAAAATTGGAATATCTAGTGCAAGCAACTTACTTTACAGGTGTAACTTAGAAATGCGTCAATCTGAGTTGTATTTTATTTTGAAATGGTTTAAATCTAAATATTGCCGAAAGTCACCAAAATCAATTTCAGATGGATACAACCTCCTAAATGTATACAAAAGCGTATGCGGGTGAAAAGATTATAATGGGAATATTACCTAATACCTATTTTAACCCAAGCCATTTTGACACCTCTAACTTAATTTATAAACAAGCGGTTATAAGTTGGAAAAAGAAAGTTACCTGCTATTTCATAGTCCCCCACATCACAGTAACAAGAAGCAGCAGACTCAAGTTTCCCAATAGACTCGAACATTTCTGCAGCTTCTCTAAGATGACCTAAATAAGCTTCAGGCTTCTTTCCCCTCATTTGATCAGCAGATGCTCTGAGACCAGAAGCCTTTGCCAATTTCTCCAACGTAGTGTCACCGGATTTTTCAAAGCACATTGTTGCCATCACAAAATTGTTATCATAAAATAGCTGAAAACCATCATAAGGATGTCAAATAATGCATGATAAGATGACTATAGCAGTAAGAGATCAAATCTAACCTTTTTACCACGCTCCCGTCACTCTTGAGGGCTGCTAGCGACTCCCATGGCTTGTGCCACTGAATCATCGATCTTTCTTGTCTGTACGAGTCCCCTTCTTTTCCAGTACTCGAACATTGGCTTCGAGAGCTCCTCTATACTCTCACATACCCATAGTCTTTGCCTTGTACGAGTTATAGCCACATATAACTGTTTCAGTTCAGAACACAATAAACTATGTCTAGCCTCATTGAATCTTGGGAAAGATTGAGGGAGTTTCTCATCGATCCAATCCCGCTCCTTCATGTATCCGTATATTACTCTCCATTGGTCTTTCAAAGGGGATGTCCCAAAAAAGTTGTACAGCAATACATCCTATTATATGACAATCAAACATAACTAATCACAAGCAATTTACAATCACAAAAAACTCGGTGGCCATTTTGACCCATACATTGATCTGATAAATTGGTTAACTTGGTCATACTTTATAAAGTTTATGTTGGACGCATCAACGGTAAATTCAAAAAATTCGGCTACATCCTCTATAAAGTGGCGAATTGTACTTGAATGCTTACATCCTCTTCAATTGCTTTATTTAAGAATATAACTAATTATTTCAGTTTTTTAACAATATAGTTTTACTAAAAAAATATATTTGTGGTTCAATGCAAACTGACCCATTTTGACCCTTTGATCAACCCACCCATTTGGCACCTACATAAGGAAGACATACCTGGAATTCAAGACCTTTACATTCTACTATAGTGAGAACAAGCGCGTGCTTTCCAACATATTCGCAAATCTCAATCTTAGCGCAATCATCACGAACCAATATCACTTGTTCCGCCCCAAATCCGACAATTTTTCCACCATTTCCACTGCCACCAAAGATTGTTGCGATTGCATTTTCATCATCGGCCGACTCAAGCAGTACAGGAGTTTCACCGCATATTTGACTAGTCTCAGGCTCCAAAACATCAATTGAGTGAACAAAGTAGTGGTAAATTATATCAATGACACTCTGAGCTAGGTCAAGCACCCCAGAGTGAGTTCGGAAGTTCTGTTTCAGTTGAAAAATCTCAGTGACAAGACCTTTCCCTTGTTTCCCAGTTATTCTGGGGGGTAGAAACTCTTTATAGAACAGAGATCGTATATCTTGAAATCTAAAATCAATCCCCCTGGCAATGGTTTGTGCGGTGTCACCAGCAAAAAGAAAACCCTCATCGACATTTTGACATATATATTTGAAAAGAGAGATCTGCCTCATACTAAGATCTTGAACTTCATCAATATAAACAAAATCCATCTTGTCACCTTCATAATGTCCACTTTTAAGCCGATGATGGAGGTCATTTACTAAATCACCCAAATCAAATTCCCCTCGTTCAGTTTTCATCTTTTCATAGGCTTGAAAGAGGTTGTAAACAGTCTTTCTTTTTTGTTTCGTCAAAATGGATGAACGACATTCAGCCAATAAAGAGTAACGCTCAAAATTCAGCTTCCCATCACTGCATTCCCCTGCTTGCAGGCCTCCTTTTATATGAGAAATAATTTCTGTAAAGACTCTGGAGGGATCAAGTTTCTTTGTTAGACTTGAATCAAAGTGGGGCCAGTATAGTGAACAAAACCTATCAAAAGTGACCTCCCTTAGTCTTATAAATGTTGCAGTGCTACAGATCTTGAACCCAGAAAGTTGAGATGAAAATCTTCTCTTTTTTTCAGAAATCTTCCGAAGAAAGAATTGCCCAATGTACCATCCAACATCAATAGAAACTTATGAAACGTTATAACCAAAGGGTAGTCTTTCACAGGGATGTTTGTAAATGTATCTGGAATAATTTTGAAATCTGATGTTACTTCGTCATCATCAAGATAGATCTCAGTTGATGAACTCCCATTGCATGATATACTGTCAAATGTATCAAATCTTGAAGTCAGAAATTATTATTAATGCAAAAAAGAGATAAGAATATTAGTATGTGTGTACCTTGTAAGGTGAGAAACATGTTGCTTCACAACATGGCATAATTTTGGGCTGACAGTCACAAAAAGCTGGCGAAGAACAAATGGTTTTCTATCTTCTGAATCTTCGACAGCTTTGGAATCCCCGATACTGCTACCCTCTGCTTCGTAAATCGCTTCAGAAACAGCACGAAAAGATTGTTAATTTTGGAATAACTTCATTGTCAATATAGTGGTTTTCCAGGTTCCTGAACGCCCAATTATAAAAGAACTTCTGGAAAATAGGATAATGTCCATTTGTTCATCACTGACTTGCATGGGTAGAACAAGTTCATTATCAGAAAGCAAATGTTTTACCACCACATCTGACAGGGAGTAGAACTTCATAAGCAACAAGCTTTCACTCACTTTTGAGTTTTCCACATAACTTATCCCGTCACAGGGATTCTCCCTCATTTCACGGTCAGTTTCATTATTATAACGAAACTTTATAATTTCTTTGTATGACAGCCAACTCTTAGGAACTTCTAAATTCCTGAACAATATATATAAATATATAAACAAAAAAACATGAACTTAAGCATGTATAATCACTGCTTTAAAATTCAGAGGTGGAGAAATGAGCATATTGGATAATAGGTCAAAACGAGTTTGAGCTGTAACAGTTAACTTCTAATATGGGTTGAATGGGTCAGGTCAGGTATTGCTATTTGTTGTCCAATTCTCAAACAATTTAATGTATTGATTCTGATACTAAATTAGTATTACTATGATAATCTGAACATTTTACACAAACTATTGGGTGACTTTCATCCTGTTTGACACGTTTTGCTCTAAGCTAGATTCTTTTACATGATCAGTTTGAGATAAAAATACAACCCAATTTGACCCATTCAAAAGTAAACATATCGAATTGCAGCTAGCTATGATCAGTTTGAGATTCAGTAAACGGAAAATGAGCTTACCCCTCCATACATTTTGTTGTGCAACGACTAATATAATCGTCCGTGTATGCAGCAAATATGCTCTCAAGACGTTTTGTGAGTTTTGGTATCTCTTCAAAAGGTAACACATCCCAAACCTTCAAAACTTGTACATAACTAGATTCCTTGACGATGTCAATCGTACATATAACATATAACCCTGCAACCTTAAATTGTCTTGGAATATGTGAAGATTTTTCACAATGAAAGTCTACACTTCGGTTCTTGGGTCGCCAGCCACCAGCGAGTCTCAATAAAAGATTTAAAACCAGCTTCTTCAAGCGAGCAGAAGTCAGCTTTCTAAATGACTTTCTGAAGTTGTCACTGAACAGAACCTAATGACATAACGAGCAGCAAACATGAAGAACAAAAGTAGAAATTTGCACATTATAGTATTTTGGTAAAGATGTAAACAGTTGATACCTTCCATTTGGCATGTCTAAAAAGTACACTGGTCTCTTTAAACAGATCATCAAGTTGTGCTAGCTCTTTCTTTGTATTTATAATTGCCGTCTTCAAGCATTCATCAGAATCAGCATCAAACAAACAATGGCGATTTCTTGCATCATAGACTAAATCTTTCCATATAGATTCACTATTAGTCAGGGTTCTTTCGTGTCCCAAAACCCACAGACAATGTCTAGACAAAACATACACAAAGTCAGACATAGTTTTCAGATACCCATGGCAGTTGCATCAAACATTAGTCCTTAGAGAACTAGACAATGAAGATTTCTTGCTTACCGTGCTCTGGTGAGGGCAACATTAGTCCTTTGTGGACTAGACATGAAGCCAACAGATCCACGCCTGTTAGATCTAACTGTCGATAGAATAATAACATCTTCTTCTCCACCCTGAAACTCGTCAATTGATTTCACCTTTATTGAAAATCCATCAAGTTTCTCATACTTGTGACCAAGTTTTTCTTGAATCATAACAACTTGGGCAGCATAAGGAGACACAATGCCTATAGTAAGCTTCTTCTTCGAGTCTTTCCATGCTTTAAATATCAAAGAAAGGATAAACTTAAACTCAGATATGAACAACAGAAAAAAAAAATATAGATAACTTGAAACGATGTCATACACGAATTTGAGAGAATTTGAGAGAGAGGGAAATTTATCAAATCAAACTTATATGATTCACCTACACAGTTCAAGTATTTATACACGAATTCAAACCTAACGGCTATAAAAACTCAACAAACCTAATTACAAAAGTGAAATATTCAGTCCCTGCACTTCAATTTTATTACAAAAGTAGCTAAACATTATTCTTTATGTAACACTAGTGTTGCAACAATATCACTCTGTTCTTTTTGTATGTTCCATGTTCTTCCACACGGAAATAATATGAACAATATATGTAATATGATCAATATTCATACCTCTATACAGATTTTGTACAATCTTAATCACAATAGCCACCTCAACCATATTTCGTTTGCTCCTTCCATCGTCATCCTTTTCTTCTATTCCTTCAACAACATTTATAAATGAGTAAGGACCAAACATTGGTCCTAAAAGATATCGCTTTTCATAACTTTCACATAACACATTTTCTGCATCAAGGATCTGATTTTGATAAAACCTCCAATTAGGGAAGAAACTGATGGAAGGATGCATTCGATACTGAACATTTAGTAGATGCCGATAATGACCTAAAGAGCTCAGTCGTTCAAATAAGCTTCGTCCAAAGCCAGATTCAATACATACCTGTCCACAAAAATTCGGTAAGATTAAGTCAAGAAGAATGGAAAATTAAAAGTAGTAGGTAGAAAAACAGTTGTGGTGACCAACATTGTTTGTAACCACTGCAGGTAATTGGCACTCATCTCCAATGAGAACAGCATGCTTCATCCCAGGAAGCTGAAGAGGAATAGTGGACTCAGCCTCTTTTAACTGTGCAGCTTCATCTATGACCAAAATGTTCAAAGGCTTCATTGGAACCATATGCAACTTGTAGGAACTAGATGTTGTGCAAAATATAAGAGAAGCTCTTTCAAAACAGAAGTTCTCTATTTTATGTCTTTTAATTACATCTGGAAGACCTAGTACTTCAAGAGATATTTGCAGACCTCTTAGAACCAGTATAGACTTGGCTCTAACAGAATTAATCGACGACATATCCTCCAGCTCATCAGGCAATGGTTTAGATGTGAAAAGGTGCTCGAGTTCTTCTGAAACCAAGTTCTCTTGAAACAACAACGATTCAAATGAACTTAAGTTATCTAAAAGATATATCATACTATGGAAACTGTATTCTTTCATGAAACTTCTTGGGACATGAGTCAGGAATGTAAGGATGCATCTTCTAAGTGGCATTACAGAAGAAAGAAATCGATCTTGCACAAACTCAAGGAATGATTTGACTTGCAACTTGTTGGTTTTAGTCTTGCTTTGATTTCCATTTGCAAGTTGTTTTTCTTTCCACAACTCATTTTCTACAAAAATATGATATTGAGATACACAATTTTCAAGTAAATCATTCATGGACCTTATGCAATGCTTCCAAGTTCCAACCAGTCAAAGGCCCAAAGCACTCTATAAGCCTTTCAACTCGATGCTCCAAGTATATTTCTTCCATCTCTGCACCAATTTTTAACCGCTCCTTGCTTCCAAATAAAAGCACATCTCCAAAAGAACAAAAGGAATGACCACTTGAGATTGTCCTTTTAAAGGATTTCCTAACCAAACTTAGTACACATGAAGCTGATTGCAATAGAGCAATGTTTGTCGGTGCACAAGTAAGTGTCCTACGATTCATTTGCAACAGAGCAAAAAGCAAGATACTAACTGTTGTTGTTTTCCCCGTACCTGGTGGTCCCCATATTTGTTCCACACACGAATTGTGACTACATTCTGTTTTGTGAAGGGATGCCATAACTGCTGCTCTTTGTGATTCATTCAGTTTATCAAACAGATTTGGATTTTGAGAATGAAGAGCATCGAAATCAAAAGAACATGTACTGCAAGTATCCTTGACCTGTGGACAAAAGATCACTATTAATAATGATATTATCACTTCACAATAAGAAATTTTGTATTCAACAAACTTCTTACCATAGAATCAGGGTTAAGAACCACTTTAATGATACTCAGATTCCTGTTTATGTGCAACGAATTCCAAATCCTTATCGGGCTTGTAATATTTTTTAGGAAAACGACAAACATCCCATCTTGAAATTTAAGATTTCGTGAAGCTTTAATTGTGAATCGTGATGGTGTACTCACAAATTCATCTTCACTATCATTCTCTGAGATTTTGTGGACCAATGAAAAAGCCCATGACCTACCCGCCTGTTGCAAATCAGACACGGATTTTGCTTTGCCATCCATCAAAATGAGAAGATCGCCAGGTAATGTCTGGTAAGGTTGTTTGCCACGTTCAGAAAATCTTCTCCACGGACCAACTTTAGTATCATACACAATTTTCCCGTCACGTCTGGCTTCATGGATAGATAAAATGTCGGCAGATGGATATCTGAACATGATCTCCATAGAGCAAGCGAGTTCAGCACGTGTTTCCTCTAGCAAAGGAAAAACAAAAGAACTGAAGTAGTGTTGCTCGGAATCAAACGTACATGGTATCTTTTCCACCTGCAAATAATGCATTAACTCATCAGAAAAATTCATGTACTGGAGATGTTTATCTAAAATAGTCTCTTAACTACACTGTTTGGCACAAACAACTTGACAAGCCATTTTTAAACTGATGATCCCATACCAATTATTTCACTCAATCTTGATCATTAACTGTTCTAAAAATAACTAATCAGTTTACAGATAACGCAACAACTATAATCATGCTAGTCCAAAGATAAAGCAGAGGCGTTGCCTTCGAGTCCAAATAGGATATACTTTGGCTTCCAAAATCTTTACACGATCTTTACAGATTTTCAACGTAATATTGAACTTTTGCGCCTCTTGTGTGTAGCCTAGTTTGTTTGAAGTCAAGGTGGAACCTGATTTCCAACAATACGGGCTTGAGGCGGTCTAAGCTAGACACGTTACGCTTACCAGAATATCAACCATTTAATATATCCCAAAATAGTTGTTTAGTTCTAAAAAAGCATAGTGAAAACTGATTAACTTTTGCATATTACCCTCTAACTGTTAAAACTGCAATTTTGTAACAATAATAATAGTAAAACTACAATAATTACACTTTTCTTAAACATATATTGTATTTTTGTTGGTGGTCTAGTAGACAAGCATCCTAACAAGGTTCAAACATCTCTTGGTAAACATCTTCGGTTGGGCCGGTAAAAGGGCTCAAAAACAATAATTACCCTGGTTTAGGCGCGTACATTTCAGTAAAATTTTTTTACCGTTTACATTATTTTTGGCTAAACACTAACACACATTTTTGTTATAGGTCTTCCTGGAAACTCTCTACCCTCGGTATCAATGTCTACATCTCACCTCCCTATACCTCGCCTTCGACAAAATTGAGTATTTTTATAGTTTGTTGAACAAAATGCACAGATAATCTAAATGTATGCTTAAATAATAAAGTTAAAAACAACAAAAAGTGAAATAATCCTCCAAAAATTTACATATTATATTATGTATATATGAAGTCGAAAAAAAGATGAAAAAAAGAGGAAGAAGAGATGTGACATCACCTGGGTTTTGTAGAGGTCCTGATTAAGAATGTCATCTAACGACCATGAAAATATTATCTGTAAACTCATCGCTTCTTGATTCCATCGGATTTCTGGTTTTTTTTTTCTACTTTAGGAAAATAATTAAAGAGTGGGTTTTTGTTTCTTACAAAAGGAAATGAAGCTGGTGAAATGAAGCAATATACTGCTTGCCTTTTTGTATACACAAGAAAAGTATGGGCTAAAAATTAAAAATGCTGATAAAAAGTTTTTAGAAAAAAATGTATACCAGGATTTAGGTCCCCACATAAAACGTGTTTTACAAGTTTAAAAATAGAAATTGTATCTTAAAGTCAGTTTAACTTTATTTTTTGAGAGGTGAATTTCGTTTAAAATTTTGTGTCGTTATTCGACCGTGGGAGGTCTAGCATACGTTGTTTTAACCGGGTTCGTGCTAAAGAGCTCACTCGAAGTAGAACTGTTTATTTCAAATACCCGATGGGGGGAAACCCCCTACAATCCGCCTAAAGGCACGACGATTAATATGAGTAAACTCTGTCCCTTAACCTGGGTATAACCAAATCAAGCCCTCATAAAGGAACTTTATATGTCTTCCCTAATGTTTAAACACAAGACCTCTTGAATAAATGTATGACCTTTCAACCGCTGAGCTAATGCTCAAAGACTTAAAATCAGTTTAACTGGTAAATGCATATGTGGTTTTCTCACCAAATTTTTTTTTTTTCTTCACAATTCTTGGTTTGACTATTTGGAGAAACAATTCTGCGAATTTTTTTTCTTAAATCACCTTTAACGGTCATGACTAGCATCTCGTAGTTTACAATACGTGTAGGGTTTATCTTTATATGGTTCCCTAATATCGAATATCGATTATCTAGTCGAAATGAAAATTTGTATATAAGTTGTGGATAATGATAAATCAATCTAACTCATGTGTCTAACAATCAACGGATGATATTCGAAAAAAAACAAAAGATAAGATTAAGAGAAAAAAATTAGTGAAACCTACACGAAATTTTTTAGAAATTTTAAGTTGACTATTACACATGCCTAGAAATTTTAAGTTATATTAAAATGAAAGTTGATATTTTGGTTTGAGATTTTTATCTTTTTCTTTAGAAAATGATTGATCCTCAAATTTTTTAGAAAAAATCATTTTAAAACCATTGAAACATGACATATAGATTTAATTAGAAAAAAGTTACTCTCATTTTTTAATCTTGTCATTTTGACTTTATAATTAAAAAGATTTTTGAAAAAATTAATTAATAGAATATATGATTTCGTTCTCTTTATTGGTTGAGTTTTAAAACCCTGCTTCAATCCTGCAAGGGAAAGAAATGTTTTTCAAACATCACATATAGTATGGCAGCTTCTTCCAACTCCGCCATGTACAAAATTTGCGTAATTCGACGGCGGCGGTGTAATGGCGGTGACGGATGGTGATAGTGGTGGTGGCGTCAAATGATGTATGTAATTAAGGTAAAGGCGTTTGATATAAAGGGGGTAGTAGAGATATTTTATACTGTAAGAGACTAATAGTGTAATTTAATGTTAAGAGTTGATGGTGATTTAATTTATCAAGGACAATTTATCAATTTGGATGTTTCATTTTTTTTAAAATTTATCATGAGGCATCTACCAATAAACTAAAACAGGATTGTAATATCCTTGATACAACACTTGGCGTTTTTATTGAATGACATGTGTCCTATTTAAATTTGTTATATTTTATTATTATGTTATATATTTATCAACTAACCATATTTGATTATAACTATAAAAACAATTAATATAATCAATGAAAACAATATATATAATATAATACGATATGGCTACAACTATCATACGGAGAAATTATTAAATTAACTATTATATAAACAGCATTAAAAGTTTAAACTATATAAAAAAATAAAAATATCCTAGGATCCCGTTAAAAATTTCGCCTAATAAAAGATTTTGTCAAACCTTTCTTAAAAATTCTTATAATTCTAATATCTCATATTTTCTTTTAAACAATATTTGTTATTCATATAATACTTAATTTAATTTCTAATACAAATTTATCGGGAAAAAACTTTAAATAATTTGGAATTATTATTATTCATACTATGAACATAAAATCTTTTAATAACTTAATTAGTTGTTTCTATCCAAATTTCTGGACGTTTTTTTTAGATTATTAAATCCTTAATATTATTCAGTTACTATGAATAAGTTGTTCATTATTAAGGTCTTTGACCTTCGTTTTTTTTTACCAGCTAGGATCGAGTCATTCTTCAATTAAATTTATTTCCACATCAAATAATTTTAATAATAATAAAATAATAATAATAAAATATAATAATAATAAAATAATAATAATAATAATAATAATAATAATAATAATAATAATAATAATAATAATAATAATAAAATAATAATAATAATAATAAAATAATAATAATAATAATAAAATAATAATAATAAAATAATAATAATAATAAAATAATAATAATAATAATAATAAAATAATAATAATAATAATAATAAAATAATAATAATAATAAAATAATAATAATAATAATAAAATAATAATAATAATAATAATAAAATAATAATAATAATAATAATAATAATAATAATAATAATAAAATAATAATAATAATAAAATAATAATAATAATAATAAAATAATAATAATAATAATAAAATAATAATAATAAAATAATAATAATAAAATAATAATAATAATAATAATAATAATAATAATAATAATAAAATAATAATAATAAAATAATAATAATAATAATAATAATAATAATAATAATAATAAAATAATAATAATAAAATAATAATAATAATAAAATAAAATAATAATAAAATAATAATAATAAAATAATAATAATAAAATAATAATAATATCAAATAATAATAATAATAAAATAATAATAATAATAATAATAATAATAATAATAATAATAATAAAATAATAATAATAATAATAATAATAATAATAATAATAATAATAAAATAATAATAATAATAATAATAATAATAAATAATAAAATAATAATAATAATAATAATAATAAATAATAAAATAATAATAATAATAATAAAATAATAATAATAAAATAATAATAATAATAATAAAATAATAATAATAATAATAATAATAAAATAATAATAATAATAATAATAATAATAAAATAATAATAATAATAATAATAATAATAATAATAATAATAATAATAATAATAATAATAAAATAATAATAATAATAATAATAATAATAATAATAATAATAATAATAATAATAATAATAAAATAATAATAATAATAATAAAATAATAATAATAATAATAATAATAATAATAATAATAATAATAATAATAATAATAATAATAATAAATAATAAAATAATAATAATAATAATAATAATAAATAATAATAATAATAAAATAATAATAATAATAATAATAAAATAATAATAATAATAATAATAAAATAATAATAATAATAATAATAATAATAATAATAATAATAAAATAATAATAATAAAATAATAATAATAATAATAATAATAATAAATAATAAAATAATAATAATAATAATAATAATAAATAATAAAATAATAATAATAATAATAATAATAATAATAATAAAATAATAATAATAATAATAAAATAAAATAATAATAAAATAATAATAATAATAATAATAATAATAATAATAATAAAATAATAATAATAATAATAATAAAATAATAATAATAAAATAATAATAATAATAATAATAATAATAATAATAATAATAATAATAAAATAATAATAATAATAATAATAATAATAATAAAATAATTTTAATAATAATAAAATAATAATAATAATAATAATAATAATAATAAAATAATACTCCGTAAACCATTTCTCCCTGAACTCAGTTCCCTATTCCATCCAACCCATAATTCCAAATCCACATAATCCCATCAAAAACATCGACATCAAAATTATTAAAAGGTAAAAATAATAAATTTCTTTTAAAACTTGTCATCACAAAGTGCAGATTGGGTTTTACAATACTTACAACTGTAAATCTTCCAACTTGACTTTAAAACAATGTGAAGATTGGATGATAATTCATTAATTCGACATCTCTAATACACAAATCAAATCACAAGATCGAATATCGTTGGACTAATTTAGTTTAGAGCCAGATTTATGAAAATGCAAGGTTAAATCATGAAATCACTAGTATGTAATTTTTGGGGTTTTTGAAAAGAGTAACTTTTTGGTTGGGGAAGAGTATGTGGTGTCAGCTTATAGACCACAATGATGGTGAAGATGATGATTTAATTTATTTAATCTTGAGATTATCAGTATCATTATTTATTTAACTTTTTATGTTTATAAAAACTAAAAAATGTGGATCTGATGGTGATTTTGAAGATACATACAACCTGGGTATGGGTTATTTGATATGATAAAGACGATAATTTTATCAAATCATATTAGACTTTGTTATTTGGTCAAACTTTGTAGGGTCATGTAGCAAACCAATTAGGACAAAATCATTATATGTGACCGGTGATATTTTTAATCATGACTATTTTAGAATAAATTTACGATGTATAGAAATAGATTTTGGTTTATAGTAAAAGTGGACAACTAAAGTATTTTAAAAGTAATTAGCCCTTAAAATTTAATTCACATTAAGAAAAATCTTTAATTTTAATTAATCTTCAAATTTTTGATCCAATTGTAAATTAAATATGTGTCTTATTTATGTTACGTTAAGGTTTGCTTTACATGCAATAAATATATACAAGTTAGTTTGTGCACATACCGTGAAGATCACCGTGATGTATGAAGTAGGTGCATGTGGAGGCATAGACATGAAAAACAGGGATCTTGCTTGGTGCCCAAACGTCTTCCACCCCACGAGGTAAGTCGTGAGATAAATGATGATTATGGGAATGAATCTGAAAATAGAAAATCAAAAAGTTAAGTTGGTAACTTAGTGAAGCTTAATTAAATAGTAGTAATCGAGTACTGAACTAATTAATCCAAAACAATATACTTACATGAGTACCAGGATATCGTCATAAGATCGACCGCCTCCCGCTGAGTCACGGAGCTCTGGGAGATACATATGGGCGGCAAAGCAGGTAGCAAAGTATCCAAACGCTAATGACAATGAAATGTAATTCGGCTCTGCTAACACATTTTGATGCGCAGCATGCAAGAAGCTATGAATGATCAACGTGGTAACAACCACAAACGTGAAAATGATACCGGCAGCTGATGAAAATAAATCAAAGAGTATTGTGGTGAACATAAAAAGAATAAAAAGTTTACTATTGTTTACATGTTTTTCCGTACCAAAGTGTAAAGAGTTAAAGTATTGTGATGAAAATAAAAAGAATAAAAAGTGTGTGTGAAAGTGAAAGTAGTTCGCATAAAAGTTTAGTGTTAAAACTGTAAGATGTTAAAATTTTGTGATGAAAATGTAAGAAAAACAAAAAGTATAAAAGTTTAGTGCTAAAAGTGTAAAGAGTTAAACTATTGTGGTAAAAATAAAAAAAATAAAAAGTTACTACTATTCTTTGCACGCAAATCCGTATCTTTATTTTTAATATATATATTAATTAATTTTAATTTCGTTAATCTTTCGATAACATGTGATATAGGGCTTTTGTTGTACTGTATGTTTTGACGTAGCAAAACATTTGTTGTATGTTGAATTTTAATCAATATAAATCAATTAATCACAATATAATAATCCTTACTGTAAGATTTCGATTTTGATTGTGGTGCATTGACCAAAATGAGTCACTCGCGTAATGATGTGGTGATGGTGCTATCAGTGCTGGTTGGCGGTGGCGACAATGAGTGGTGGTGGTGATGCCGGGTGGTAGAGGCGCAAATGGTGGTGAGTGTATAATTATTTGATGTTATATGAGGTAGTATAGTTGTTTTAAGTATTGGGTGGGGGATTTATGTTGTAAATTATTTCATTAAGGGTATTATATGTATTAGGTGGATATGTTTAAGTTAATGAATAAAAGAGAATGATGTTTTCGGTATTTCAATTCTCCGTTTGAGATTTTTAGGGATGTGTTCCTCTTTTATAAGGTATTATAGATATGTAATCACAGTCCGTTTAATTTTTCTTTGTAAAGAAAAATGTTAACTACATTACTAAGATCATTAGTAACGCGTATACAAAACTATACATTTTATATCAAAAGTTCACCTCTTAAATTTTATAATAAACTTATAAATATTTTATTACAATGATGACAACCCATATAAAATAAAGGAATCGTAAGGCACTCTCCTCCTCCAGGTTAATTTTTTCATTGAAACTTATATTTTTTATCCGCTAAAAAACATCACTTAATCTATAATATAACTAAAAGATGAGGTTGGGGATACACTTGGCACCCCTAATCCCCCCTCCTTTGAGCCTAATTCTCCATCCTAATTAATCTTTTTTTTTTAATTATTAAATCTATAGCCGACCTTATTATTAATAAAAAAATCTTTTTATCTTTAAAAGTCTCCCAAAAATTATATTATATCTATATATATACAACCTAGGAAAAACTCTCACATATCCTCAACCAAAAACAAAAATAGTCGCCTACCAAGACTTTGAATTTCAAACTAGGACATTCTAATTACTATTATTATTTAACATTGAATTCTTATGTTATTGTTATTATTATCTTTAATTTAGTTTGTTGTCCATTATAGGTTCATATGGCTTCTTCTTCAACAACAAAAAATAAGACCACATTAGTTCATCTTGAAGATCTTAAGCCAACACATGTTAACCATCATTTACGACTCCGTGTTGTGCATGTATGGACTGTTTCGGAGTGGAACAACCCAAAGAAAATCAAAACGTTCGAGATGGTCTTTGTTGATGAATTGGTATGTACTTTTCAAATTATATATTTTTCTTTAGTTTTCGTAATTATAGTCTAAAATTGTTGTTTGTGTTTGTCTTAAGTTTAGATATAACAAACTACAAATTTTTTATTTAACTAAAGTTGGAAAAAAAAGGGTTAACTAGATTCAATATTTATATGGAGTTAATTTTCATATGTTTCCTTCTTTAGTTTTCGTAATTATAGTCTAAAATTGTTGTTTGTGTTTGTCTTAAGTTTAGATATAACAAACTACAAATTTTAACTAAAGTTGGAAAAAAAGGTTAACTAGATTCAATATTTATATGGAGTTAATTTTCATATGTTTCCTTCTTTAGTTTTCGTAATTATAGTCTAAAATTGTTGTTTGTGTTTGTCTTAAGTTTAGATATAACAAACTACAAATTTTTATTTAACTAAAGTTGGAAAAAAAAGGGTTAACTAGATTCAATATTTATATGAAGTTAATTTTCATATGTTTCCTTCTTTAGTTTTCGTATTGATTAAGTTGTTGTATTGGTTCTAGGGATTTTGTCGTCTTCACGATGATTATAATGTTTAATATAAACATTGAACCTTGGCTTTAGTATGTTCGAATAAAAAGCAAGAAAATCAAAGAAAAACCAAAACCAACGATTTATTATATTATTATAATTTTTATATATATTGAGGAGCATTTGTTGTCAAGAACAATTGTAAACATATGCAAAGAATGATACGGAGTATTTGAAAAATAATATCAAAAACTAAAACAACAAACTTTCAAAGAAGCCAGATTTCTCCAAACCCCTTTACACTCTCAAACCAACCACATTAAATTAGATGTTATTAATTAAATAAAGATTAAGAAAAATTGTTACGAAACACGCGGACCTGAAGTCTAAAACCCGGATTCTAAACACATCATATTCTTCCCCCTTACTTGAATTCCAATTTTTTAGCTTTGATTAATATATTTTGAATTACCCGTCCATTGGACATCAAAAAAACAAAAACATTAAAAACCAAAAAAATGATGCCAATTTCCCAACTTCTCCTTGTAACGACCCCAATAGTGTAGACGTCGGGTCTTTCATTCTACGTCGTCCAAATTATCTCCATTATGACCCCTCAAAAAGCATACAATTTATCCAATTTCACATTTTTGTTTATTAATTTAAACATTTTTACTGAATATACATGTAATATTTTCATTAAATAATTTACAACATAAATTATTCAATTCTGAAATAAACACACGGCTCGACCTTCATTTTAATTATCTTCACATTAGTGACCACACCGCCACCGTTGCAACCGCCACATCGACGTCGTTATCACTATCGTCATTGTACCGTACGAACATAATGACTCGTTTGTGATAACAATATTTTCCAAAAGAAATTTCTATCAATTTATAATCATTATCTCTACCACATTATAATATCTCTGAGCTTCTTTTTATTGAAAATTTGCCTTTTTGATTTTACTTGTATCGAAAACTTTATTATATCAGATCTTTCCTATCAATACATTATATTACATAATGGTAAAAAAAAATGACAAAGGTTTATATTTTATGAAAAATGCTAATTACGAATGAGATTTATTTATTTCTTTAACCTTATATTTAAAACTTTCATAAACATATGATTATGAATGAAAATCATAAATCTAAACATATTTAAGATTTATAAAATCAAAACACTTAGACAAAAGTAATGTAATTATGTAAAGACAAGGACAAAAAAGACTGCAAAGATCTAATTATCTAAATTATGCTATAAAATATTTGGCTTGAGTCATAAATTTGAAGTATCATTTAATAACTATTTTATTTATATATTAATTTAATCAGTTCTACTGTTAAATATTCTATTAAAAAAGAACAAACACGTTTTTTAAATACTTATGTGTTATATAATTCAGAACCAACGGTTGCCGAATCTGGATGCTGTCCACCATGGCCATTTAACATCTATTTTTTAATGAAGTTCACGACTAAATCATCCACGTGCGAATGCACTTCTAGTATATATAGATTCAAATAAATCAATACGTACACGACTAGAAGTTTGATAAAGTACTTTTTAGTAGAGAGTTGCTCGAATTAGAGTTGTTCGAATTAGTCTTGATCCTTGCGTTAAAGCATCGGTCTATTAAATATACACATCAACAAGTTTGTTGTATAAAACACATCTTAAATATAAAAAAAAATATTTGAAAGGTTTTGAAGACCTATTAATATCCTTAAAAAAGAACATGAGGTTGGATTTAGTTGCATTTTAAGCCCAACTAAAGTTGCACAACTAGCAGTAAACACGTTAATTCATTCAAACATAAGCACATAACCCAATTTGGAAAATGTTTCTTCAATAACCACGTTGGTTCTTCGTTGTCTTTCAATCGACAATTAACTTATTTCTTTTTTTAATCACAAGCGCTATCTAAAGGTGTTAAAACATAAAATTCTCGAAACCGTAAAAATTAAAAAAGAAAATGCGAAAACTATTTCAATGAACAACTATACATAATTTACTATTCCATTTGTCTTTTAATGAGACCAATTTTGACTCAAAAAGTTAGCCAAATTTTATTATGTAATTTCAAGTCTTGGGTAATACTAAAAGTAATCATTATTCCTATACACTAACCATCTTTTTTTTTGAACGTTCGTGTCACGGGACGGCTAGCCGTTACATCCATACAGGCAGGCAGTCACTAGCGACCGATCCACGAAGTCAGGGACCACAGGGGAGGGAAAACCCACCAATTTAACCGCTACAGAAGGCACGACGTTAAAACCTCGTCTGCTCAGACTCGAACCCTGGTCTCCCAGGATCCAAGCATCATTGCAGGACTTCGGAATGCCGCTGGGGTTTAAACCCATTGGCCATCCTAAAACATCCTAAAACTCATAGAAGCCCTGGATTCGACAATCGAACTAACATCTCCAAAAGCCAAGAGAAAAATAATAACCAACGATCATTAATAACAAGTTGGGCCGGCTTTGCCTAGCCACTTTTTTTTCGTAGCCCAAACAGAATTTTAGATCAAAGTTATTATTCTAAATTTTTAATACGAGTATACGACTGCATTAAGAAGCATTAAAAAACCCTAATAGAAACATGACCGTTGTGGATCAAAAATTCTTGCCTCTTAGTGAGTACTATACGAATTCATCAAAACTAAAACTACAAATGATGATTCTTTTGATTTTGTTGGAGGTGTTATTGGTTGCCAACAAAAATGAGGCTTCAAACTTACAATAAAATTAGACGAAAGCTTTTCTTGTTTAGGTTATCCGTGTATTTGACTTAGATGTACACAACCGCGGGCAAAGGGTTATAACTTACAATGTGACAAGTCTTTATTAATCTTTCGACCATGTTATTTGTATGCATCTATTTATCTTTTTTGTTTCTGTTGATTCTGGAAACTTCTATGTATAGATGTGGAGACAAAATGAGAGCCATTTAACTTCATAAAGTAGTTCAAAGATGGTTACTTAAAGAGTTGTTTTAAATATTCTACAAATGACTAAGCACGCCTTCTAAAAAAAGTGGGATGAGGTTGATCAGGTTGATTTGAACAACCACACTTTCTGTGCTTACACTTCTTTTTCTTTACCTTCACTTTGTTATTTTTCGCATCTTGGGCGTCACCACTAGAGCTTGGTTTCTCTAACACGAGTGAACGATCTGTTTCCTCCTCTTCCTCGCCCGCTTCTTTAATCGTACTTGTGCTCCTACTACCTGCTTCTTCATGAATCGTGACAGAATGATTCGAGGAACCATCTCCGTTTGGACTACCACTACCACTACCACTACCACTACCACTACTACTACTACTCTGCAGCCGCTCCCTAAGCCCTTGTATACATTTCGAGAAAACTAAATCCTCCGCTGTTTTTCCACTGAAAAGGATCAAGACGCCAAAAAAATGTTAACAATATGGACTTCAGTTAAAGTAATGAAATAAACAACTTCAAGATTTATGACTTTGCAAGTCTAACCCCATGTTAGATGCAACAGCAGAAGCAATCACATCCAGTTGATTTAATGCAGCAAGTACATAGGTCGTATCTTGTCCAGCAAAGGTATTAAGAAGTGTGTCCATACTTTTGTCCACTTCCTGAATACAAAACATTATGTCAGAATGCATCAATGTTTGGACTAAAACTGCAAAAAACCACAATGCACTTACCTTTACCATAGCCGCAACAGATGAGCTCAGTGACTTGCTAATATTCTTCCCAGTTACAGCTTCAGACATTTCTTCAAGAAGTTTCCAACCTGTTTGCTTTTCCCTTTCACATTCATTCTTTGAAGAAGTCTGGCCGATGTCTGTATTTTTCTTTACCTTCTTTCCCTTGCTACTTCTTTTCGCTTTCCTGTTATTCACATGATGAGTGTTACCACCACCACTTTGATCATCACTGCTTTTCTCTAGCACTGCCTCAGGAGTTATCCCACAACCATCATTGCATAAAGGACTTTGACTACATGGCGTAGCTTTCTTAGTGAACACTATGTTCATTATGTCCTCTTTAGATTTCCGTAGGTCCACAAATATAGCACATGGAGCATCTATTTCTGGATTCTTAGATTCTGAACTCACAATCAGGAGAGGATCCTCTATGCTTGTAAAAGCTTCAGCAACTATTTGTGGACTCAAGTGTAAGTTATGACCCTTCCTATTCCTCAAAAGATTATACACAAATTCCTTTGGAAGCAAATACTCGATATTATTCTTTCCCGTCAGCAAATCAAGTAATACTTGATAACAATCTGATACTTGCAGACAGATTAAAGATAACATCATTACCAACTTCAATGCTAAGAGTGGATGGTAATAAGAGACATTAATCTTTGATCTTCGAATCCAAGATTCAGTATCTTCCTTGTTGTAGAGAATGCGTTGGACTATGTTAACATAAAAGGTGAAATCAGTCTTTAAATAGATCTGTTTAAGTGCTGACAAAGCTGTATCACTAGGATGAAGCTCTGTAAACCATCCAACAAAAGAAGTCTTTGTTGTGAAAAGTAGTCCTGAAGAGAAAGACTCCATGAAAAGAAGACGATCCAAAAGATGCACGAAGCTGTGAGGTGATATATAGCCAGGATTACTCCACTTTTCGGAAAAAGTATCACCTAAAGCAACCCGGAGTAATGGAACAACACAAATACCTATATAGCCAACATTCCATAGTTCCACAAGTGACCGCCATCCAAGACTCCACTGGACTCCAGCAACAATCTTTTCGTTAAGTGCAGCAGGTTTTCTTGAACTAAACCATAGCATCATCACCATTCCGATTGTCCAATAGGTGATATCACCATTGATGTCAACATTTTGAAGAATAATCTCATCAAACAAGTGAAGTGATATATCAGTCTTCCTCAAGGAAACCAAGTCCTCAGAGACTGATCTTCGCCAGTCTAACGGAAACACAAGATCAAAGTAATGTGCAGAGATTCCAAGGAAACTTTGCAGTTTCTTTTTATAATGAAAAGTGAGGTTAACACACTGGCAGTCCAAAAGAAACTTGGAAACCTCAAAAATGTGTAGAAGAGAAGTGCTTTGATGAAATGTTGAACCGTTTGACTTTGACTTATGAAGACCTTCTAGTTTTTCAAGTACTTTTATACCCACGGAAAGTAATTCTGACTGCCAATAAGACGTCATAGCAAGCAACAATTGATTTGTATTCATAATTAGAAGCTTCCCTTCCTTACCGGGTATGTATACAGGGTGTACCAATGGCTAACCCTCCACCTAATCAACTTCCATTAAGCATATCGGTTCCTTATTATACTTTAAGCCACACGTGCGCAATCCACGATGTCATGAACTTGCTATAATGTTGGGTAACCATAAAAGAGTTGATCGGGTTCTTTTAGGGTTGCAACAATATTATACTAAGTTAATGGCATAACTTCATTTTGCCCTAAATCATCAAATTAGTTCCAACAAATAGCAACAACAAACCATATTAACCACACTTTACATTCATCACCTTGAATTCAAGCTATCACACAAGTGGTCTTAACTACGAACTCACACGGGGATTCACATAATTCACATTGCACACGAATTTCCTAACCATGCATGCTATATGAAGAGTTTTAACTTAAGCCGTAGTCTAGG